>CM062811.1:87581995-88026354 GCA_031772625.1 Pinus tabuliformis | reverse complement strand
AAATCATATCTTTTTCCTTGCGTTAGAATTTGGTGGATTTTCAGTTATTTAGAATTTGATGAATTTGATAGTGGTCATAATATTTTTAGGGTACCTTTTCTATGATAGCTTCCTAGATGAAGCAAAGTTCTTATTAAGTATAATGCTTCAACGCCATGTTTATAGGTTCCCAAATTACTATTCCCTGTGAGTATATCCACTCCTATTTGAGTGAAAGTAATTCCCTGTGAGTATATCTACTCCTATATGAGTGAAACCTGTTATGCATCCACACAAATGCTAAGAATGAAGAGTAGGCTGACAAAATAGTCATTCCGCAAGCATGGAACGATTTCAACCATTAGGTTTTCACTATTTCATTCATTTTACAGTTCAGAATGGACACCATATTGTAATCAGTAATATGGCCTTGGAATGGTATTAAAGGCAATAAATTTGATCCCTAAACTATAATGTTGTTAACATATTCATTGATTTCTCAATGCTCTGATTCTAATTTTCAAGATTGGAAAACTGCAAAAAGTTTCTCAAGCTCTTCAAATTTTCTTCATAGAGTATTAAGGGGATAAGAAACTTCATCAAGATGGGATTTCCAACACCATAGTATACATGTCTCTGCAAATGATTTAGGAAGGTGTAGTTTGTGTATATATTGTTAAAAAGGTGATTGAAGACAACCCTTTGAGGGTCAAAGAAGTGAGAGATTTACACATAAGCTCTAAAAATTGGTTTGAGTCTTTGCTCTGATGCCTTGGATGTGGTTGTGGACAGTCTAATTCTCAACATCAATGAGGATTGGCATATACCACTCTTTGACAAGGTGAAATATGTGTAGTGGTTTCTTTCTAAATAGCCATTCTAGAGACCTTTCCCCTATTTATGTTTGGAGTTTTCCACTCAAAACATTTTCTTAGTCATCTTGAATATGTCTCTTTGGATATGCTCAACCAATGCCAATGTAGTCATGTTCATGCAATTCTCTCAGCTATGAATCCTCTTGGATTAAGATCTTATTAATTCGAGGAGCATATTATACCAAAATAGTAGGATATTATGATAATAAACTCTATTTTTCTACATGTCTGTTTGTATACTAAAAGGAGATTAATTTTCCATCAAGAAAAGTGTATGAAGAAGCGTAGTTTGGACTATCTGAGGAAGAAGTGTACAAACATTGTCCTTATTTGAATTGAAGTGATTGATGGAAATTTGAATAATCTAAATAAAAAGTAGTCCCTTTTTTTAATCTTTCCTATCAGTGGAAGGGTACAAGATTTGTTGAAGCTCCATTGAAAAAAACTATAGAACTATTAGTTTTATTTATTTCTCTGACCATGTGCATGGGTGGAATACCTCAGTTCATTGAATCTGACATTCATAAAATTTCAATCTTTAACAGTATAACATAAAGGGAGACAATCTCAAACAATGCTCTTCACAACGCAATCGTAAATAGGTAAGCTTACCTCTGCAAAGCTGCCAATAGATCTGATTGTTGCCACACAAGTTGATGTTGAATCAATATCTCCCTAACATCATGAATAATCTCCACAAGAAAAGACTCCATCCTTGAAAACATGAATGCAAGTTACTACAAATATGAAGGTCCTTTAATAGCCAACCATGAGAAGTATTAATAAGCCCAAGTGTAATGACCAACTTTTCACTGTGATAAGATAAAGCATCAAACAAAACAACAACAAAGGTGACACTATTGGGTTTTATGCCAAAGTGTTTGATTTCTTCAAATAGTTTAAGGGATTCCTTGCCAAATCTGTGAATACCATATCCTACAATAATAGAAGTCCAAGAGACAACATCCCATTTAGACATTTTACTAAACATTTTATCTGCATCAACATCTACAAAATTAGTTCCATAGCCTTATTAAGATACCCCTTATGTTCATATCCAACAACTATTAGTCCCATTAAGGAATTTGAAGAAAATGTTTCATGACCTCATCTATGTTCCCATCCTCTACATACCCTGATATTGTAACATTCCAAGGTACTACATTTGGTTTAGGAATTCTGTCAACCACTTTTTGTGCATTCTTTATGCAGCCACATTTAGAATACATATTTACAAGAGAAATCCCCACAATGCCATTACGTTATAGTCCACTGGCAATTATGTCATAGTGGACTCCTTTTCCCAGTTCCAGATCTACCAAATTAACACATGCGGAGAAAACACTTGTGAATGTGAAATGGTTAGGTTGGGTACCTCTTTTTTATATATCACAATAAAAAGTGAGTGTCTCCTCATAAATTCGTGCCTCACATAATCAGCCAGCATTCCAAATAATCACACCACATTTGGTTTGATATTTACTTGGGTAGCTAGGGTGCCCCTATCTCCCATCTCCCTATAGAGTACTCTAGTCACATCTTCTCTCTTCTATGTTATTGGTTCCTATGCTACTGTCTTATAGCATTTCCATTACAAGATTTGGTGCAATTGCTAGTTATAGGTACTCTGAAATGACTTGTTTTAAAAAAATGGATATACAATAAACAATGTTAAAACTCTATTTTAAAAGTATAATTGGAAATGAGGTCATACCTTTACCCCTTCTTGAGATATCTAATCACTTTTATAGAAAACTATATTGACAACAAAACCACAAATATTGCATATAGATACATGTTTATCTTTTACGAACACTCTTTTTTTCTTGTTTATGTATATAGGGTTTTATCTACAATTTTGTATGGTTTACTCTACTATATGTTGGTTTTAAAAATTCATAAAATCTCATAGCTTGATCCCATGTTTAATAGTGTAGTTGTTTCCTACTTTGAGGGGGCTTTCACTATCTAGAGATCTTTTTGAGTGAGTGATTTCACCTCGAATACTAAGGGTTTTTAGATTTTTACAACAACAAGGAAGCCAATATCACCAAATAGCATATGTGATCCCTTCATATAACCTAAGGGAAATGTGTATAGACTATGCTTACCTCAATGTTATTGTGCTCAACCATTCATTCCCTATTTGGAAAAATATGTCTCACTCAAATGAAAATAATCTTTTTGGTGGTACATCCAACATTAATCAATATATCAAAAGCATAACATGATAAAGTATAAATAAGAAATGACTCATTTCTACCTAAAGTATCATGATAATTATCTAAGGGAATATTCAACCCTAGGACTACTCTTACATCTCACATATTCTAAATGATAAGAAAACAATAATAAGTTATGGAGTAGATCACTCTCTTAAATATTAATACAAATACAAGCTTGATAGATAGATAGATATTTTTGCTTAAAACGTCTACAAAAAAAAATGATGACACTAAGATTATAACTTGGGGAAACTCATATTTTTATTTTTGTAAAGAAATATCTATATATATAAACCTCTTTCTTGATAAATACATAGCAACTAATTATGCATATAGATGAAAATTATATACTACGAACCCTTAATAAGGGCATGTCAACACTATCATGAATAATGACATCTTAACACACTCAAATATTTATTGTCCATTTCTATAATTTACCATCTTATAAGAACAATTATAGATTGGAAATGCGGTTATACCTTCACCCCTTCTAGAGATATCTAATCTTTTTTATAGAAAATTATATTGACAACAAAACAACAAATATTGCATATAGATACATGTTTGACTTTACAAACCCTCTTTTTTCTTGTTTATGTATATAGGGTTTTATTTCCAATTCTGTATGGTTTACTCTACTATATGTTGTTTATATAAATTCATAAAATCTCAGAGGTTGATTGCATGTTTAATAGTGTAGTTGTTTCCTACTTTGAGGGAGATTTCACTATCTAGGATATTTTTGAGTGGGTGATTTCACCTAAGATACTAAGGGTTTTTAGATTTTTACAACAATAGGGAAGCCAATATCAGCAAACAACATATGTGATCCCTTCATATAACCTGAGGGAAATGTGTATAGACTATGATTACCTCAATATTATTGCGCTCAACCAATCAATTCCATTCCCTATTTGGAAAAATATGTCTCACTCAAATGAAAATAATCTCTTTGGTGGTACATCCAACATTAATCAATATATCAAAAGCATAACACCATAAAGTATAAATAAGAAATGACTCATTTGTACCTAATGTATCATAATAATTCTCTAAGGGAATATTCAACCCTAGGATCACTCTTACATCTCACATATTCTAAATGATAAGAAAACAAGAATAAGCTATGGAGTAGATCGCTTTCTTAAATATTACTATAAATACAAGTTTGGTAGATAGATAGGTATTTTTGCTTAAAATGTTTACGAAATAAAAAAAACCAAAACACTAAAAGTTATAACATAGGGCAAGTCATATTTTTATTTCTATAATATATATATATATATACCTATTGCTTAATAAATACATAGCAACTAATTATGCATATAGATGAAAATTATATAAAACCAACACTTATGAATAGAGACATGTCAACACTCTCATGAATAATGACATCTTAACACCCACTCAAATATTTATTTGTCATTTCTATAATTTACCGCCTTATAAGAAAGGATATATATATATATAAAATAAAATGAGGGATTATACCACCAAAAAATAAATAGACACATAAAAATTCAGTAAAAACAAAAAGATGTCTACATCCAATAAATATATTGGAAAAAAGTTTAAAATATATTTTCCGACATCTAATAAATTTGAAAATACATTTTAATATCCAAAACATGTTAATGCCATCTTTTAAGTTCGTTTAATAAACGAACTCACCTTGTCCCAACACTTTCATAAATGTATTGTGGGGGGGGTAGGCGAGTCCCAAATTTGGTGACAACGAAATCAACTCAATTGTTATGCAACGTTCATTGTAAACACTTTTCCACGAGGTATTTTCTCGCGTCTCAAATTTTGTGGCTACGAAATCACCTGAACTGTTATGCCACATTCATTGTAAACACTTTTCCGCACCAGTACATACCATAATTTTCGTGTTTCTGGGCATAAATGTCATTCTCCCATTAATTGTTTCTTATGTTAACTGGACAACCCTAGGAGCCATTTACATACTATGTTGGCTTCTCAACTAATGTGGAGTCGAAACAGTTGTCGGATTGTTCATTAGTGGTGTTGCGTGTGAGCAGTGACTGGTAGATGGCAGTCAGGATATCCACGAACACGCTCACTCATCGACGGAATGGCTTGTGCGTTCGAAAGTGTATTCTAATTCTAATTGGACTATCTTCATATTTTAAAAAATCACGAAGCATTGACAGCACATTGCGAGAATACCAGGTTGATTAGGTTGACTATAGGGTGGGTCATCGCATATCCTGAGCGCGTGATGGTGCGCTGTTCATTTACTTTTGTTGCCTTAGCTTTAAATAAATCAACGTAAAGTTGGCGCCGCATTTTGTTCGTGCCTCCTGGATTATGAAATTTAAAAAAACAAAATGCAACTAATACATTGGACTGCTTACTCATAATTGCATTTCGCAATTAACTATCCAAGATTTTAAATTCATGAACCTGCATCGCAAAGGTTTTTTGCTCTTTAAATTGCCATTCTTCCTTGGCTAATCCAGCTGGTTTCACCTCGTTTTGTTCGTGTCTCTAGCATTATGAAATTAAAAAAAAAAATGCAACTAATACATTAAATTCATGAACCTGCATCTGCTACTGTTGAGTGAGTTGCAGCAAAGGTTTTTTTCTCTATAAATCGCCATTCTCCCTTTGCTAATCCAGCTCGTTTCAATGAGTCGGAGTTCCGAATTTTCATGTCATCGAGAAAATTGACGCAACAGTTGCTCGAGTGGCAGAGCCAGTTCGATTAAATACAACTTTAGAAAAAAATCAATATGGCGAACCATCTAATGTTGGTAGCACTATTCGAGAGCGAAATGTCGCCTGGGCGTTGTCAGAACTCGATGATCATTACTAAAAAGGTTAAGGCGTTCCCATTGTGGTTAAGGCGTTCCCATGGCTTGGCATTTGGGACCAACATACATCAATGGTCACTCCACATGGAGAAATTAAATAGAAACGTGTATGAAAAGCTTAGGAATTTAGATGAATTTATCTTTATCTTTTAATTTTTTCGATTACTGTTACCAATAGTATTTAAGCTATTCTAACTGCAGCAAACTTGTAGAAACGTAATTAGTTTTTTCCATTATATTTTAATGTCATGATGTAGATGTACCGTGAATGCTAGTTACTGCTAGTAAGTGTTGGATGGGGGTTGGTCTTTTTCAGTAAGCTTTTTTTCAAGGGGAATTAGTTCTATAATCTGCCAATATAAAAGTACAATATCCTGACATTTTTTAATGATGAAATGAAAAAGACTCTATTCCACATGAAATGATGCTATGAATGCTTTGAAATCGTTACATCGTGTTTAGATGCGGTTTGAAATTATTTTCACATATCTTTACATCACGTTTATATCCATTTCCATAATTTTTTGATTTGAAATATCGTTACATATGTTTAGATGCGTTTCGAATTTTTTTTCACATATCTTTACATCATGTTCGTACCCATTTTGATATATATTTTTTTCAAATAAACACCACCCTAAGATCACTGGCAAGTGATGCCGGGCGTGCACCTTGAAGAAGAAACATGGCTGAAGAGGAAGCTTGTATTGAAGAGGAGCACAATTTTAGAAAGACTTTCTATTCAATGGCAAGCTTGTATTGAAGAGGAGCACAATTTTAGAAAGACTTTCTATTCAATGGCAGAGAATATCGGTCAGCTGGTTATAAGATTGGAAAAAGTTGAAGAGAGGATTCCAGAAGGACAAGGTTCAGCACATGGGAATGATGGAGAAGAACCCCCTCCTCCTTTTGGTGGTGAAGGTTCTTCTTCCCCACACCACCACAATCAGAGAAATCCAAAGGATGCATCGAAGAAACCTTTTTTTAAATTAGATGTTAAATTTGATATTCCTATGTTTAATGGTGAAAGTAACGCAAAAAAGCTTAACAACTGGATGAGGCAGATTGAGGTTTATTGCAGGATTCAACAAATCGTTGAGGATGAGGCAAAAATCCAGCTGGCCTCTCTATGGCTGGGTAGCACAGCTCTCATTTGGTGGGATAGTAAATTGCAGAGCAGTAAAGATGTGGGTAAGCTCTTTTCCTCATGGTCTAATTTTACTTCTGCATTAAAGGAACAGTTTTATCCCTTAGGATACAAACAAAAAGCTTTGATGAATTGGCAATATTTAAGGCAAGGCAAAGGGCATGATGTTTAGAGTTTTACATAAGAATTTAGGAAGCAAACACTGAATTTGGGTATTGCACTAGATACACCTGAAGTTGTAACTAAGTATATTGGCTCACTACATAGATATATTCAACATTCATTATTGCTATTTGAAACAACCACTATTGATGCAGCCAGTGTGAAAACAATTCATATTGAGAATAGGGGCAAGAATGAAAGAGAGGACCAATCCCGAAAGCCACCGTTCAAACCTCCCAATGGCAAATCCAAAGCGAAATGGAAAGGGAAGGAGAAGAAAACAACAACAGCCAAAGAAGGAGAGAAGCCTTATTGCAATCATTGCAAGAAAGGAGGTCACGATGATGATCGTTGTTGGAAGCAACACCCAAAGAAATGCCTAAAGAAGTATGGAGGAAAAGTGAAGCAGAAAACAGTGCAGTAGCACAACAAGACCTTGCATCAGATTCAGGAGATGAAGCACTAGTTACAGCAACAGGAACAAAAGGCACCTTTACACCTCCTGATGATTCCAAATCACAGGGAAGCACTAGTTCTGTAGATGATTCCATTTCAAATGATAGAAAAAGAATTAAATTATTTCATATCATAGTTGTAGTAAATCATACCAAAGTAGAAACTCTATTTGATATGGGGTCCCAAGCAAATTTAATTGCAGAATCCCTGGTAAAGAACCTTGGCTTAGAAACAAAACCGCACCCAAAGCCTTACCCGTTGGGATGGATACATGATAAAGCTAAATTGAATGTAACCCAACAGTGTAAGGTAAAATTTGTGATTGCGTCTAAGCTGGTAGATGAAGTAGAGATGAATGTAATCCCACTGGATATCTATGGCATGGTATTAGGGAACCCTTTCCTATATGACAGAAAAGCTATCTTTTTCTGCCATGAAAATAAATACCACATCACTAAGGATGGGATAGAGTACATAGTGCGGGCTCATCAAAACCAAATTATCGCTAGCCTCATGAGCATTGGGCAGATGAAACCACTGGTGAACACCAGCAAGGCCTGCATGCTTATGGTCGTCAGGGAAAAGGAGGCCAAATTCACAGACGCGTTCCAAGGCTGCAATGGTAAGCATAAACAGGAGTTGATGGATTTAATTGTTGATTACAATGTATTATTTGAGGAGCCGCGGGGACTACCTCCACAGAGGGAGATCTAATACGAGATCCACCTGTTGCATGATGCCCCTCTGCCGAATATTGGCATGTACAGAATGCCAGCAATTGAAATGGAGGAGATCAAACATCAAGTATAGGAATTTCTGGACCAAGGCATGATCAGGCCGAGCTCTTCTCCATGCAAGTTGCCAATTGTACTAATGCCCAAGAAGGACGGCAACTGGAGGATGTCCGTGGACTACCGCGCACTCAACAAAATATCAGTAAAAATTTTCTATCCCCTCCCATGCATAGATGATTTATTGGATCAATTAAAAAGTGTTGTATATTTCACAAAATTGGATCTGCGCAGTGGCTATCACTAGGTTCGAACTACAGAGTAGGACGTGTGGAAAACCACTTTCAAAACCAAGCAGGGGCTATTTGAATGGATGGTAATGCCATTTGGGCATTGGAATGCTCTAGCCACCTTTATGTGGGTTATGAATCATATATTTCAGCCTTTCATTGATGAGTTTGTTCTTGTATATTTAGATGATATACTAGTTTTCAACATGAGTTGGTTTAAACATATGAGTCGTGTAAAGAAAGTGCTTGATGTGTTGAAAAAAGAAAAACTCTTTGTAAAATTGTCAAAGTGTGAGTTCGGGAAAACCTTTTTGGGTTACCTAGGTCATATTGTTGGTCATGGTCAGTTAAAAATTGATGTCGCTAAGGTTGAAGCAATCGTAAATTGGCCTAAGCCTATTAGTGTAACTGAGGTCTATAGCTTTCTAGGTGTAGTCCAGTATTGAAGGAGATTTATTGCTAATTTCTCTATTATTGCAGCACCTTTGCACACATTCACAAATGTGAAACAGGTCTTCCAATGGGGGGGGAGACCGCAAAAATCCTTCGAAACATTGAAGGAGAAAATTAGCACCGCACCAGTCTTATCCTTACCCGATCTCCAACAGCCATTTCAGATCGAAACCGATGCCAGCGGTTATGCCATGGGAGTTGTACTAATGCAGCAAAAGAAGCCAATTTTTTACCGTTTTGAGAAGTTTTCTCAAGCTGTGATAAACTATCCCACCTATGACAAGGAGCTTTATGTGTGAAAAAGTGGAAAAAATATTTGATCGGCAAGGAGACCATCATCCATACAGATCATCAGCCCTTGCAGTACCTTCAGTTGCAAAACAAGTTGCAGCAAACTTGTCATTTCAAGTGGACGGGTTTTCTTCAAAAGTTTCATCTTGTAATAAAGTATAAGAAGGGAACTAGAAGTAAAGTGGCCGATAAGCTACCTCGCCCTCCTATTTTTGCTTCCATTATTTTGCATAATGCTTCGTTGTATTTTGAAGTTTATGTTGAACAATATGCTAATGATGATGACTTTAAGGAGGTTTATGCAAAACTAACCCATGGTTCACAGGTGGAAAACTATCACTTGCAGGGGAAATTGTTGTATCACCTTGGTAAATTGTGTATTCCCATAGGAGAAAGAGTACATGTAATTCGAGAGGCACACACCTCTCATGTGTCCGGACAATTTAGTGTTGAAAAGACTTTATGTCATGTACAAAGATTTTGTTTTTGCCCTCATATGAAAAACATTGTGACTCGCTATGTAAAGGGTTGTGTGATGTGTTCTATTTCAAAGCCCTCTAATGGAAAACTTGGGCTCTACACACCACTCCCTATGCCGAGTCGTCCATGGGAAAGTGTGTCAATGGACTTTTTAGGAGGTCTACCTTTGTCTAGGAAGGGTCGTGACTATTTGTATGTCGTCATTGGCCGGTTTAGCAAAATGTGTATTCTTATGCCTTGTAAAAAGCAAATTACTGGAGAGTAGACTGCTTCTCTTTTCTTTCAGTATGTTTGGGTTCACTTTGGATTACCCACATCAATTGTGTCAGATCGAGACTCTCACTTCCTTGGGGAGTTTTGGACTAGCTTGTGGAGAATGATGGACACCAAACTGAAAAGGAGCACGACATTTTAGCCGCAAACCGACGGGTAGATAGAGGTTGTTAACTATACCGTGGTACATCTATTATGAGGCTATTATGGGAAGCATCCCAAGTTGTGGGATGAACATCTCCCCTATATACAATGTTCCTATAACCGAGCAGTGCATTCATCGACACAGCAGTCAGCATTCGAGACATGCTTTGGTTACCTGCCAAATGACCCTTTAGAAATGGCCTTTGGAAGGGAGGATGGCTCTAGTGGATGTAATGATAAAGACAAAGCTCAGCAGTTCATTCAGCGAATCCAAATGATTCACCAAGTAGTGCAAGAATAGTTGCAAAAGAGTCAAGCGCATTACAAGGCTTGACATGATAAACACCAGGTCAACCATAAATTTCAAGTGGGTGACAAGGTGTGGTTCCACATCAGCAAAGATAGGATGAAGGGAGAAGGAAGGAAGTTGCGGCCAATCTAGTATGGACCATTCACCATATTGGAGAAGATTGGGAACAATGCCTTTCATCTTGACTTGACGGTATATATGCATATGTACTTAGCAGTGAATGTGGAGAACCTAAAGCTATATGAACCTCCTTTGATCATGGATATTGATGAGGTGGACACAGTTCCTATCGTCGATGATTTTGAACCTGAATATCTCGATGAATTGCCCAAAGACATCATCCTCGATAGAAGAACCAGGATTTCATGATGAGGAGATGTAGAATACCTTCAAGTTGGATTCACAGGAATGCATCCCAACAAGGCCAGATGGATGGAGAAAGAGAAAGTGAGGGCACAGTACCGTCACTTGCCAATCGACTAATGAAAAGCTTTTGGCAGTCCAAAAGCTCCTCAATGGGGAGGATTGATCCAGGTGGATCTTCAGATATAATGGCATGGAAAAACTCAAAATATCCAAGTGGACAGAATGAAGTCAACTCAGGAACAGAATGTATATCTCGTTTTTTTGATTCCAACGACGCAATCGGTACTTCAATTTGAGTCCAGATGATGAAGTTATTGCTAAAAGAAGGGTGCTTCAATCCTTAAGAAAACAGAGGAATTTCCTTTAAAAATGGGTTTTAAAAGCCTTAAGGCAAAATCACAATCAGAGGTCACATGATGGTAGACTTAAGCATCAGACCATGGAACCCCTGATCACCGATCTCTGATCAGATCAGACCAACAGATCGAAGGCAATTGCAATCGGAGTTCTTACATATATATATATATATATAGATATGTTTGTATATTGGCGAGCGGGTAGTACGATTGGTGATCAAACAAATCAGCAGGATCAGAGAAATACATATGCGGGACACCGATGCAATCAACCGACATTGATATTAGCGATCGACGATCGGCGGTAATATTTTCTCGTGAACAGGCCCTTGGTAACAGAGATATGCCGATTCTGATAATATGCCGAACCCGATGAATAATATGCGCCTGATTTAATAATATTTGAAATTCGGGTGAACAGTTTCGGTGGATTTCTTAGTGTATTCGAGAATTTTGAAGTGTTGTCGTTTTAAATGATAAGAGGCCATTTCCAGGGAATGGTTGCACCAACTGATACTTCCACTCTACCAACATCTATTATTAATCAGGCAAGCCCCGATTTAAAGGGCATCTTGGCCAAAAATCCATTATAAAAGTGATCAAGAGAAGAGCACGAGAAAGGGATATTTTTTTAATGGTTGCAGCACGCTGTTTCGCATAGGCTGAGAGCGTCTTTTGAACTGTTTTGGACAGTATACAACTCTAACCCTCTTCTATCGCTGCAAGAAGCTTTGCTGCTACATATCACTCCATCTCCGGCATTCATTTCATAGCCATCAGGCAGATTGGAGGTATAAGCCTCTTTATGGATAGATTGATAATTGTAACTCTGTTTATTCATGCCGTTTAATAAGAAAGGCCTCCCCATTGTTGAGCTGGGCCCGGAGATGTAGTACAAATTGGACGAACTCTGTTATCCAGCCTTGGTGTTCTATTTTGTGCTTTTTCATGTGTTTTTCTTATTCTTTTCATATGTGCACATTTATGTGTTAAGCTGCAATTGATATATGTAATTCTTTTCTATGCATCTATAAGTTAAAACATTCTGGATCATTCCAAGTCCACACAATTAGCTTTAGAGGTCGACACACAAAAAATGGAGAGAGAAAATAACTTTTCTCACGTGCCTTCGAAGTGACAAAGACTGTGATTAAGTATGCGCGACAACCATTGGATCAGACAGGCAGATCGATGGTGGAAAATCAACGAGCTAGTTAGTGATCGGGGAGAGCGATAACCATTAGATCTGGAGAGACGATATCTATGGTGTATAGCGAAGCGCTTGTTAAAAAAGGGAAAGTCAAGTGGGACCGGCGGTATTTAGTGAGAAAAGTGGGACCCTCAAGAAAAGGTAAGCCACATACAGAATCCATTTAAATGCATCTAATTGGTTATAAAGTAACCATTAGATTATTTTTAGACTACCACCTTATTTTGTCAACCTTCTACAACAATTTTTGTACTATAGCATAGCGATTGAGTTTTACTGTAGTAAACAGGCCACCAAGGAGAGGAGCTGGCATAGGTCTTGGAAGACCTGAAGAAAATGTTGTTCTACGGGAGGAGATCCGGAATCTGCGTACAAGGATGGACACAATGGAGACTACTTAGAGGAGAGCACCTGACGAAGGATTTGCTAGTGCTGCAGAAGAATCTTCTAAGGAAGAAGAAGAGGAGGAAAATGAGACTACCAAAGTTATCAAGATGTTGGCTAAAGTAGGTGGAAACCCAAAGGTGGAAATTCCTGTGTATGAAGGGAGTCTCAATGCAGAAGAGCTGATGGATTGGATCAGTTCATTGGAAAAATATTTTGACTATGAGGAGGTTGATGATAAAAAGAAGGTGAAATTTGTAGTTACCAGATTGAAGGGTCATGCAGCTATTTGGTGGGATGAACTATAAACATCCAGAACAAGAAAAGGAAAGTCCAAGATCAAGAAATGGGATAAAATGGTGAGTAAAATGAAAGCTAAATTTATGCCAAAATATTATTAGTTAAATCTTTTCAAACAATTATAGAATTTAAGGCAAAAAGGAATGTCTGTCAAAGAATATACGGAAGAGTTTTATAAGCTCAGTATTAGAGTAGGACATACAGAGGATGACATGGAGAAGGTAGCTAGATACATCAATGGCTTGAGATATGACATACGGGATGAGATCAAATTGCTGAGTCTGAAGACAATTGAAGATGCCTATCAAGCAGGTTTGAAGGCATAAGAGAAGATGTTGAGGAAACAAAATCAGAGGAATAGAGGGAAAAGTTCAGTAAGAGGTAGAGGAACTACCAGACCAAGGTTTCAACAACATCAAAGTGAAGCAAGAAGTTCAAGTGGTAGACCACCACTGGGGGGAGACTTTAGTAGAGGAATATTTGCACCCAGAGGAAGAGGTCGAGGAAGAGATATTCGATTTTATACATGTGGAGAATGGGGACATGGATTGCGGGAATCTCATCATAATAAAGAAATAGGTCAGTGGAATGTTAATATGGCTAATGCAAAGGAAGAAAAACCTCAAAGTGCAGACAAGGAAGAATCCCTTGAAGTAGGAGAATCCCTGTTGTTGAAGAGGGTATTGCTTAAGGCAGAGAAAGAGACTGGAGAACCAGCTCAGAGAAAGAGTTGATTCAGAACTACATGCAAATCCAAAGGCAAATGTTGTAAAGTGATAATTGACAGTGGAAGCACTGATAACCTTGTTTCTATAGGAATGGTGGACAAGCTAGGATTAGTGAAGACAGTAAACCCTACTCCTTATAAAGTGTCATGGTTGCAGAAAGGACATCACATTATTGTGATAGAACAATGCAAGGTAGAGATATAGATTGGTACTTATAAAGATGTGATATTGTGTGATGTAATGCTAATGGAAATAATGTTATGCTGATGAGTGGAAAGGAGTTGTTACAATAGGTTGGAAAAGGTGAAGAAACACATTTTTCTGTCATAGGGAAACCTAAGGTAATTTTGAATTCCACAAATTTAGATGATTTACCTGAAGAAATCAAAACTCTGTTGAATGATTTTGCTGATATTATTGTGGATGAGTTGCCAAATGCATTTCCACCAATTAGGAGTATTAGTCATCATATTGACCTAATAACAAGAGCAAGTTTTCCAAACAAGTAGCATATAGATTAACTCCTCAAGAGAATGCAGAAGTTGGAAGACATGTGCAAGAATTGATGGATAAGGGACTAATAAGAGAAATTCTTAGTCCATGTGTTGCACCAACAGTACTCAGTCCAAAGAAAGGAGGTGAATGGTGTATGTGTACAAATTGTAGAGCCATAAACAAAATCACTATCAGGTATATATTTCCTTTACCACGCATGGATGATTTTATGTATTGTTTGAGTGGGTCAAATTATTTTACTAAAATAGATTTGAGGAGTGGATATCATCAAATAACAATTAGAGAAGGAAATGAATGGAGGACTGCATTTAAAACAAACAGTGGGTTGTATGAGTGCTTAGTGATGCCTTTTGGACTCACTAATGAACCTATCACATTCATGAGATTAATGAATGAAGTCTTGAAGTAATATGTAGGAAAGTTTGTTATTGTTTATCTTGTTGATATTTTAGTTTTTAGTAGAAGCAAAGAAGATCATCTAGAGCATCTTAAGTTGGTTTTAAGAACTCTGTAGAAAGAGAAACTACTAATAAATCTGAGGAAATGTAGTTTCGTGAAAGTAGAATTAATTTACCTGGGATTTGTAGTTTTTAAAGAAGGTTTAAAAATGGATCTAGAGAAAGTCCAAGCAATTTGGAACTAGCCTATTCCAAGGAACATATTTGAGGTAAGAAGATTCATGGTCTTGCAAGCTTTTATAAGAAATTTATTAGAGTTTTTAGTCAGATTTCTGCACTAATTCTTGAAACAATCAAGGAGACTAATCAACTATTCAAGTGGATAGAAGCAACAAACATAAATTTTAAGTTGCTGAAGAAGAAAATTATAGAGAAACCAGTTTTAGCTTTACCTAATTTTGAAAAACTATTTCAAGTTGAAACAGTTGCTAGTGGAGTTGCAATTGGAGTAGTTTTGAGTCAAGAAAAGAGACCAATAGCATACTTTAGTGAGAAACTAAATGAAGCTAAGAACAAGTATTCTTCTTATGATAAATAATTTTATGCTATTGTGAAAGCTTTAAAAAAGTGGAGACATTATTTGCTACCGAAGGAGTTTATATTGTATTCTGACAATCATGCATTATAGTTCATAAACAACCATCCAAAATTAAACCAGAAACATGCCAATTGGGTAGAATTTTTACAGAGCTTTACTTTTGTGATCAAAAATATCAGTGGTAAGTTGAACAAAGTTGTTGATGCTTTAAGCATGGTAAATTTCATTGTACAAGAATTAAGGGTTGGTTGGTAGTGTAGGATTTGAAGAAATGGTTGATATGTATAAATATGATGCACATTTCAAATATATTTATGCAGCTGTCTAAAATCCAATAGTTCATAACAAGAGTCAGTGGTTAGATTATCTTATCCAAGGAGGTTTCCTGTTTAAAGGTAACAAATTGTGTATTCCCAAATGTTCTATGAGGAAAAACATAATTAAGGAGAAACATAGTGGAGGACTATCTGGTCACATTAGAAAAGACAAAACCTTTGCTCAGGTAGATGCTTTTTACTATTGGCCAAAGATGCAGACTAATGTTAAGAGATTTGTTGAGAAGTGCAGGATATGTCAGCATGCTAAAGGAAGAATAAAAAATACAGGATTGTACCAGCGATTGCCAATACGAGACCGACCATGGAATGCAGTTAGTATGGATTTTGTTCTGGGGTTACCTAAAACTCAAAGACGAAATGATTCCATTCATGTTGTGGTAGATAGATTTTTCAAGATGGCACATTTCATTGCATGTAAAAAGACTAGTGATGTAACACATATTGCTAACCTATTTTTTCAAAAGTTGTAACGTTACATGGATTGCCAGCAAGTATTGTGTCTGATATGGATACAAAGTTTGTTTGGCATTTCTGGAGAACTCTTTGGAAGAAACTAGGTGCTAACCTTAGTTTCAGTTCAACAGACCATCCTCAAACAAATGGATAGACTGAAGTGGAAAATCGAAGCTTGAGGAACATATTGAGAAGTTTACTGTATCAAAATCCTAAGCAGTGGATTAGCACTTGCTCAGGCTGAGATTTCTTATAATGACACTCCAAACTCAAGTACTCGAATGACACCATTTTATATTTTTTTTGGGATGAATTGAAGAGGTGTGTATGAGCTCAGAAATTTGGGTAAACAGGAGACAAGAAGTGCAAAAGCTGAAGAGTTTGCAGAGTAGATGTAGAGACTACAAGAAGATGTCAAAGGTAGATTGTAGGAAAGCAATGGAAAATACAATCATAGAGCTGATATGAAGCGAAGAGAAAATGAATTCCAAGTGGGAGATTTAGTGATGGTATGTTTGAGAAAAGAAAGATTTCTTGCTAAGACTTACAACAAACTAAAGATGAAAAGGATAGGACCATGTAGAATTGTAAGAAAGTTTTCAATTAATGCTTATGAAATTGTATTGCCAGGAGGAATTAGAATATCACCTATCTTAAATGTTGTAGATTTGTATCCATACAAAGAGACAGAGAGGGAGCTACAGAAGGAAGCACTAGAAGATGAAATTCAACCTTTAAACTTGGAAGAACAAATTCCAAAGACAGTTAAGAAAGAGGTGGAAGTTGTTTTGGAGAAAAGAGTATCCAAAAGACCTAGAGGACAAGTTTATTTTCAGTATCTAGTCAAATGGAAAAGACAACCAGTGGAGGCCGCTAGTTGGTTGACAGCAGTAGAGCTGGAGAAGTATGGAGTAAAGCCTGAAAGTTTGGGCGATGATTCTTTTCTTCCTCGGGAGTCTAATGCAGGAGCATCTGGACTTAGTCAACAATGTGATTGTTTGTTCACATGTTGTGGCGAAATGAGTTGAATTTCATTGACTTGAGTGGTCAAAAGTTAGTTTTAGTAGAGAGGGTTGGAACCTCTCGAAAATGATCTTTACTTCATTATTGTAATAATTAGAAAATTGTATTATTTTTAGACTAAGGGATAAGTTGTTAACATAGGCGTGTGACAGAGCTTAAGAATATAAATTTAATTGTTAAATTGATTAAAATATAGATCGAGTTGTTAATGCAGTTAGAATAGGATTTGACTCATAACAGAGAAAAGAATGTAATGGAGAAGGATTAGCTGAGATGAGGGAGAGTTGAGTGAGAAGCGAGAGTTTGAGTGATAGATAGGGTTTTGAGATTGAGACCAAGGTCAACTGAATTGCTGTAATTGAGCCGAGAGGGCCAAGACTCTGTAACTTCTATTTTATTGAATAAATTGATTAAGTGTGTAGTTGTGTGTTAATCTTGGTGCAAAATCTCATTTACATTTGTGTATCAGTGTTCTGGACCCTAAACGGGTATTTCCTCTGTTTTAACGCTTTAATTATAAATCTCAACATTTATGTGTTTATCGTTAATCGCAGTCATTTAGCGTTAAACGTTAATCTTGGGATTAAGCACTAAACCTTCCTTAAGCACTTTATTAAAGTTTTATTTAAAGCACGTGGATTGTATTTGATGAGCGGGAAGCGATATATCGCACGCCTTTCAACTGGTAAGTGGTAATATTCTGAGAACACGCGATTGGCTTTAGAGTTTGACATGTAGAAAATAGAGGAGAGAGAAAACAACTTTTCTCGCGTGCCTCCGAAGTGATAAAGGAGATGCTTAGTTAGCGATCGATGGTGGAAAATCAATGGGCTAGTTAGCGATCGGGGAGAGTGATAGCCGTTAGATTTGGAGAGAGGAGATCAACAGTGTAGAGTGAAGCGCTTGTTAAAAAAGGGAAAGTCAAGTGGGGCCAGCAATATTTTGTGAGAAAAGTGGGACCCTTAGGAGAAGGTAAGCCACGTACAGAATCCGTTTAAACGCATCTAATTTGTTATAAAGTAACCATTAAATTACTTTTATACTACTACCTTATTTCGTCAACCTTTTGCATCAATATTATAAGCCTGAGGGAATAAACACAAGGGAAAAATGTTAAACCCTAATATTAATAATAATAAACCCAAAGGATTAATAAACCTAAGGGAAAATAAATCCAAGGAATTAATATTATAAACCAAGTGAAAACAAACCCAAAGGAAAAATATTAAACCTTAAGATTAATAAAAATAAACTCAAGGGATTAATATTATAAACCCAAGGGAAAATAAACTAAATGGAAAAACTTTAAACTCTAGGATTAAAATGTTACATTATTAATAAGAAAAATGTGATACATCACCATATAAAATTTTAATATCAAACTGAATATTATAAATCCTAACATCATCAAACTCAATATTATAAGCCCTAAGATTAATATTATAAACTCCAATAATAATCTCAAGATATTAATGATATAAACCAAAGTGATTAATTTTGCAAATCCTTGAGAACAATAAATGGAATGGTTTAATATTATAAATCCAAGAGATTATAAATATTATAAACCCTTAGGATTAATAAACCTAAGGGATTTGTACTAATATTAATATTAATGTTAGAAACCCTAAAATTATAAAACCAAATATTTTAAGCTGTCATATTATAAACCCAAATATTAAAAGAAACATTAAACCCAATATTATAAACCCCAATATTAGAAACCCAACATTTCAAAACCTTATACTAAATGCGATTTTATAAACCCAATATTTAAA
The DNA here is from genome assembly GCA_031772625.1 of Pinus tabuliformis. NCBI lineage: Eukaryota > Viridiplantae > Streptophyta > Pinopsida > Pinales > Pinaceae > Pinus > Pinus tabuliformis. The sequence continues at coordinate 88,007,250 of CM062811.1, read as the reverse complement.
ACATCAAATTATCAACCCAAAAGATTAATATTATAAATGCGAGGGGACATAAACACAAGAAATTAATATTATAAACCCAAGGGAAAATAAACTTAAAAGAAAATATTAAACCTTAGGATTTATATTATAAACCTTAGAATGTGATATGGTAAGCCTTCATATGTGAAGATTTAATTGAAATACTCATGCTACATAACTCCATCGGAGTAGTGCCTTGTCTTTTTGGGTGGTATTTTATATTTAAAAGTGTTGTTTCCATATTCCATATTTATGGATTATAAAAACGTTTTATTTTAATGAAAGAAAGAGGGTGCTTTGTAATATTTTCAAAAGAAAATTGTTTTGGGTCACTTATTAAAGGAAAAAATTTAAGAGAATAATTTAAGTAAGGATTTTGTAAAGATTATTATATTTCATTCTAACAACCCATAGAGCATAGAGCTGGAGGAGTCAGAATTGGTTGAGGAAGACTAGCTACAAATAAAGTTATGTTTGATGAAGTAAGACATATTAGAATCACATTGGATGCATTGGAGACAACACGCCAAAAAGATCTCGACATTGGTGATATTAGTGAAGCAGAAGGAGGCTCGGAAGAAGAACCTCAAGAAGAAACCCCAAAAGAGGAGATGGTTAAGATGATTGCAGGAATAACTACATGGCCAAGATTGGATGTGCCTATGTATGGAGACAGTTTAAATCCTGAGGAATTGATCTATTGGATCAACGCCATCGACAAATATTTTGATTATGAAGATCTAGAAGACGAGAAGAAGGTTAAGTGCAATTGATTGATAGGATCAGTGCCATCGACACATATTTTGACTTTGAAAGTCTAGCAGACAACAAGAAGGTTAAGTTTGCAGTGAGAATATTAAAGGGACATGTTGGGTTATGGTGGGACAACGTGTAAGCTAAAAGGAGAAATCAGAACAAAGGAAAGGTCACTAGTTGGGATCGGATGGTGGCTAAACTCAAAGTTAAATTTATTCCTCGAGATTATCAATTAAATCTCTTTTGCGAGATGAAAAATCTTAAGCAAAAATTTATGTCTGTAAAAGAATATACAGAGGGATTTTATAGATTGAGTATAAGATCTGGTCATCTACAAATCGATGGAGAGGAATTAGTTAAATAAATTAATGGATTGAAATTCGAAATACAAGATGAATTGAATATTTTGTCTCTAAAAATAGTTGAAGAATCTTACCAGATATCTCTTAAGGTCAAAGAAAAATTAGCACGGAACATAGTAAGAGGCATAGGACAATTCAACAGAGGATCATCAAGCCAATTAAAATCAAGCGGAGGAAGTTTTGGTGGAAGATTTAAAAGGGAAGAAGGAAAACGTTCACAGTAGGCGGAATCATCAAGATGAGCTTATGGAGGATGAAGACCATATGAAGGAGAAAGAGGTTGATCTTTTGCAGTAAGATGTTATATATGTAACAAATTCGTTCATAAGGCTAATGAATGTCCAGAAATATTTTCTAGTCAAGGAAGCACACATATAACACAAACTGATACAGAGAGTGTACAATCCTCTACACATGAAAATACACCTAAAACTGGTGAATCCTTAATGATGACTTTATTAAAATCTCAGGAAGAAGTAAAGGAACCACACAAAGAAAAACATTATTCAAAACTATTTGTAAATAGGAGGAAAATTTTGTAAAGTTATCATTGATAGTGAGAGTATCGATAATTTAGTATCTACTAAAATGGTAGAAAAGTTAATTTTAAGAAAAACTAAACATCCTACTCCTTACAATGTTTCATGGTTGTAAAGGGGACACCAGATACTAGTTAATGAACAATGTGAAGTGGAGTTTCAAATAGGAAGCTACAGGGATAAAGTTCTTTTTGATTTTATGCTTATGGATGTATGCCATATCTTACTTCGAATGCCATGAAAATATGACAAGAAAGAAATGCACGATGGAATGAGGAATACATATACTTTTGAAAAGTATGGTGAAAAACATGTACTTTTTCCTTTGAAAAATGACAAAGAACCAGAAAAATACCAATCCAAGGTAATGGTACTTAGTTGGAAAGAATTTCTTCAATAAATCAAGCACGAGGGGATAAATTTTTCCTTGATCGATAAGCCAAAAGTAGTCCTTACAAGTACAAATTTGAATGATCTTCTAAAATAAATTAATAACTTGTTGAATGAATTTATTAATATTGTAGTGGATGACTGACCTGATGAATTGCCTCCCATTAGAAGTATTAGCCATCATATTGACCGCATTCCAGGTGTTGTCCTTCCAAACAAAGCAACCTACAAAATGATTCTAAAAGAGAATGAAGAGATTAAAAATCAAGTGCAGGGCTTGCTAGATAAAGTTCTTGTTCGAGAAATCTTAAGTTCATGTGTTGTTCCAACAATATTAAATCCAAAGAAGGATGGTGGATGGAGAATGTGCACAGATTCTCGAGCAATCAACAAAATCAGAATCAGGTATAGGTTTCCATTACCCCGTATGAATGATCTTATAGATTGTCTAAATGGTGTTGCATATTTTTCTAAAATAGATTTTAAAAGTGGATATCATCAAATCAGAATCAAAGAAGGTGATGAGTGGACAATAGCATGGTTGGTAATGCCCATTGGACTTACCAATGGTCCCAGTACCTTTATAAGACTAATGAATGAAATCTTAACAAAATTCATTGGAAAATTTGTTATAATCTATTTGGATTATATCTTAATTTATAGTCAATTAAAAGAAACGAACCTCATACATCTTAAGCTGGTTTTGAAGACACTACAAGAAGAAAAACTGCTAATTAATTTAAAGAAATGTAGCTTCATGAAGACAAAACTATTGTACTTAGGTTTTGTGATTTCAAAATAAGGTTGAAAGATGGATTAGGAGAAGGTCAAGGCAATAATCAATTGGCCAATTCCAAAAATAATTTCAAAGGTTGAGACGGGATGCTAGTGGAACTGCAATAGGAGATGTTCTAAGTCTAGAAGGAAAACCACTTGCCTACTATAGTGAAAAACTTAATCAAGCCAATAAAAAATACTCTTCTTATGGTAAAGAATTCTATTTCATCATACAAAATTTAAAGAAACGAAGATAGAAGGTGAGATAGAGGTTGAAGGAAGAACTCAGGGAAGCTAAGTATGAGGAAGCAACTCACAAATCTTTTTATATAGGTGATGAACAATATTTTGAAACTGTCATGAAGATATAGAAAGATGGATAAGGAGAACGCTATCCAAATTTTGTTCTTATTAGAGGTGAAGAACAATACTTGAATGGCATGCTCGCTATAGATGATGAACCAAAGATAGACTGTGAGGATAGACAACTTCTAAAAGTTGTTGTTAAGATGAAAATTGAACAATTCGTTGGCAACATCATGGAAAATTTCAAACAAGCAGAGCAAAGAGTTTAGGAAATAAGTTTACAAGCATGAGATAAGAATGAAGGTATACTAGCCTAGTCATGTGGTCTTCTTTTGATGGTTTCTTGGTTAGGAAAATCCCTATTGAAATGGTGAGCAGAAGCATGGTGAAGACAAATGTTTTGTAGCGAGAAATGCAGGAGCGGAGTTACAGTAAAGTTCGAGAAGCAGATGTAAACAAACAAGAACATGAACAAAATTATATATGGGATTGAGGAAGACACAACAACAGGACTCATGGTCACGAGGAGCATTCCATATTTAATTTTATGTAATTATTTAATTAAAGAGTCTATGATTTTCTCGAATTAGTGAGTCATTCTAGAATTAATTAGGAGATAGGGAAGTTAGGATAGAATCCTAAAATTAAAAGGATAACTCTCAACTTCTTCCAAATATCTAGGAGGAAGTTTCTCTAGAAGCTATTCGAGAGACTTCTCTCCTCTAAATAAATAGTCATGTAATCTTTTGGGAAAATCATGTTTGAGAGTTTTGATTTAATTAAAGCTTTGGAGTGTGATTTAATTTAAGGATTTTTTTTTTCTGTGTTCAAGTTTGGGAGCATTGCACCAATAACCTAATATAATTTCAAAAAATATGATACTAACATGTTTAAAACATATTCCTTTAAAAAATATTTTAAAGTGTAATCTCTATGACATTCAAAAATACAATTTAAAAATAAAAAACTACATATTATCTTTTGCACTCTAAAATAAGATGGCATGTGAAGAAGTCTCGGCTCATATTAGATCTATGCTTTAAATAGATCAATAGTAATAATTAAACTCAAATGTTTGAATACCAAAATGATACTTTTGTTTTAATGTATGTTTCATATTTGAAAATAGAAATTAAAACATATTTTTATTTAGTTATTTCTCATTTCAATTCTTAAAAATATATATATATATATATATATATATATATATATTAATTATTTTATTTTCTCATTTTCCATTATTTATAAATTTAGTTATGAAATAAAAATATATATTTATTTAATCAATCACATTTATTAATGTTAATATTGTTCTGCTAGTAGATAAATCAAAACTATAACTATTTTAGTAATTAAAATTATACTGTAAATTTAAAAATATTTAAATTTAATTATATAATACATTCACTCTGATAATGGCTCTTACTGCTAAGTTCACAACTAAATTATTTTGATATAGAATTTTGATATTGGTGCGCTGGTTCCATAAAACTTTTGTTCATCTCAACCTATACCATATTTGATAGTCTAGGATGGATTTTCATTCTTTCCCATCACGCTTTAATCAGAAATAAAAGCTTGGATCGCAGTTCCATAATAAACAAAACTCCAAAATAGCATGATTAACATATTAGGATGAAAATTTTGGCCAGAAGCGGTATGGATGCCAATTGTCTACGCTTCCGCAGTTCGATAATAAACAAAACTCCAAAATAGCATGATTCACAGTTGATCATAATCACATCCAAATTTTCGCCAGAAGCGGTATGGATGCGATTTGTCTACGCTTCGGCAGCGTCCATCGAAATCGCCTTTCTGCATTTTTGGTAGCCATGAAAAGTAAATTTCAGCCGCCGAGAAATCCCCACGTGGATATTCCATATATTTGCCATTTCCTTTCCATCTAGTTCTGCTCCTAATTCATCTTAAAACATTTAATTCCATTGTCTATGAACTTGCATAATTTCCTTATATCCTAAGAGATTATTAATAAAATTATTTCACAATAATATAGTCAAATTTAAAGTATATGGACAACTTTCAGGTATTTTTGTTACGAGGATTTCTTTTATTGTAAATTATATATATTAATGGTGAATACTTAGAGACAGGTACAACCTTTCTAAAAAGGTTAATTTTAGAAGTGTAGGAATGGAATGAAAGATTAAAAATATTGATAAAAAAGATTGTTTATATCTTTAAAGTAAATTATATTTTCGTGTGTTATGTATTGTGAGTCAATAATAAATCAAAGGAAAATATATTTCATTCTTTTGTTTTGTTTTGTGTTGAATATGAATGTGAAGTTATTTTGTAATTTTTAGGTTAGTTTATTTTGGAGTAATAAGATGTGGATTACATTTTGATTTACTAGTTGTTCATTTACTATGTTGGCTTTAATGTTTTTTGTTGTAAATGTCAATGTGAAGGTATTTTGTAATTTCTAGGTTAGTTTATTTGGGAATAATAGGATGTGGAGTACATTTTGATTTACAAGTTGTTTACTTGAACATGTTTATAGTGAAAAGACTGAATATGGAATCCCCAATCACTGAATGTGGAATTCCCTATAGCAAATGATTAAAGGTGGTAAATAATTGGAGTAGTAGGTTTGACTAGACAACTATCTCTTGTGTTTGCTTTGGCTATAGGCCAACTACTGAAAATGCATGTGAAGTTCAAGCAAGGAACAAAAAGAAACAACCACCCCTTTATTAGTGATCTTATTTATAATCTTGGGATCCACAAAATGCAACCCAATAAAGTGATAGGGTACATATTTCAACCCACCATTATTCATTTCATCTCGAGGTGGTTTGTGTATCAAGGTAATGAAGGAAAATGATACTAAAAAATATTTTGATAATTATTATATATAATGCATTGGTTACATAGATTTTCATGAATTATATTGATAGGATATAGGCTAAACTACAATCCACAGATTGGTCTCATGTAAGAGACTAAGACTCAATGATTCTACAAAACACATGGCTACTACAGGTAGCAATAAAGATGGCCTAAAGGGACACTCGATATCTTGCAAATATTATCCAGGATGAAGTTGTCTTCTGATCTTGGAGGAAGACATAAAATTGCTTTTAATTGGCTAATTTCTTATATTCCTTGGATGTAAGGAAACACGTTAACAACCCAAAACCAAGAGGAAATAAGTCATTTCAAGTGGCATGGGTTTCCCTGAATACCGTTGATGAGGAAACATATGTTTCTGAATAACAACCAATGATGAAAATGTTATTTGTGATTTGACAACTAAATTATGACAGGATTTACATTGATAATTGTAAATTTTTAGTAGAAATCACGTTGGAATAATTGTAAATTTTTAGAAGAAATCACATTGGAAGTGTATTGCTGATGCGTTTGAAACCCTCTAGTGTGGGTGTGGGCCATCCTAAGGACAAGATGAAGAAACCCTCTAGTGTGAGGACAAGATGAAGAACCAGATCTTGACATCAAGTTAAATAGATAAAGAGAAAAAAATTAGTTGTTATAATATAACAATTATATTTGACTAAATAAATATTATTAGATAATATTTTAATATAAGAAAATAACTGTTAGAATATAGTTGTTAATATTGAATTTGGGAAAATAATTATTCAAAAGTAAAAAATTTAGTGAAATGAATATCTAAAATAAAAATAATACAAGGTCAAACGTAAAAAAACAAAAAAATAAAAAAAATATTAGATTCAAAACCTTAATAATCTAAAAAACTAGTTCTTAAAAACTTAAACAATATAATAAAGGGTCAAACTTAAATAAAAATGTAATCAAAACACTAAAATAATTAATAAACTAAAATATAATATTTTATTGATTAATTAATTAAATTGAATAAGTAACTAAATAAATAAAAAAAATAAAATAATTAATCATGAATAATGAGAAACCTTTTGATGGTATTAATGCAACACAACTAATTTTGATCAACTAAATATGGTTCATTAAACCATAATATTTTTGAATGAATATTTTCAAAACAAAAATAAATAAACAAAATTAAAACGAAAGGAACAAAGACCAATAAATAAAGATCTTCGAGTCAAATTCAAACAGCAAGGAATCAAAAGGATACATAAAGGTTAAGATCCAAGAAATTAACTAACCAGATAAATTTGAAATAATAAACTAAATAAAAATAGTTATTACAAATAAAATGAATCATATTAAGAAAATGAGCAATTTCTTTTTTATGGAATACGAACAACCACACCAAAAAAAAATGAAATAAATAAACAAGTGTAAAAAATAAATTCCTAAAAATATAAATAAAAATAAAGGATGGAGGGTGATAAAGAATAAAAAAAAGAAAAATATAAACTCAAGAAGAAAGGGTATGAACTCAACCATTGTTAATTTTCCAACTATCGACCTTATTCAAATTCTTTGGCCTCCTTTCAATCTCTATAGCTTCCCTAAACTTTCAACGATGGAAATGATCTATCCTAGCAAGGAGTCAGGGATCTTCAACGTAGATGTGGTGTTTTTCTTCTCCGCATGTTCTGTCAAGGCTAAGGAGCGGGTCCTCCCATGTTTAAAGTCGACCGCATGTCTAATAATCCTTTGATTTATTGAGTAGTCATATTTACCAACATAAGGTGTCCCACATGAACATGGGATTATCTAAACACCTTTCCTATTCTAACGGTCCACTGGGTCTTTTATAGATCTAAGTGAACTTTTAATTGTGCTCATAGGTCTGAAGGTTAAGGGAACCTTGGGATTTCTTAGGATCCTCACAATATTATCCGTGGTTTCTTGTATAAAAAGGAAGGAGATCCCCATAAGTTTGATCTTTAGGTCCTTTTCTAATCTTAGAAACATTTTTAGCTTTAAGAAAATCTTTGAGACATTGGTGCATATTATAACACTTGCTTCTAAAAATGTTAAGGAGATGGATTTTCTCACCTTGAAGGTGGATGTCATAAAAAAATCTAAATGCACAAGTAGCAGAAGTGTTGAGAACACCTAGCTTTTGAGCAGGGAAATGACGGGACTTAGTATGAAGAGAGGTACAAAAGAAGTATGATGTGTAGAGATTTGGATTGTAGTATTGGAAATGATAAAAGAACACAAACCATCTTCCAAACTACCTACCGTACGAAGAAATCCCTATACATACTCATTTCCCAAACGGACATTTTATAAGGTAAGGAATTATTCATGGAATAAGTGAAGACAATGAGAATTTGTTCAATAATTTAAATCATTTCATTGTGAGTTGATGTGTCAAATGTCATTCACAAACCAATCATCTCTAATGCTTTTGACAAATTAAAAAATGAAGTTGTAGAATTACAATTGAGAAATCCATTTTTTTTTATTTTTCCTTTGCTAATTTTGACATTTCTCCATTAAAAAGGTCTCACAAAAAATAGTACAACTTAGAATGTGGCTTAAGTCCAACTTTACTAAATATTTAAACCTCGACCTCCTGAAAAATTCAATTGTCTACGTCCTGAATATTCTAAATAAAATTGTGTATATAGATTAATTACAATTATAAATCACAAAGGGACTACTCAGGAGGCTTCATGCTTCAATAGTCATCTCCACTAATAGGTTTTTCCTAATACTCCTATGGGTGAATTTCATATGCATTGTGGATGGAACTCCAATCTTAAGAGCTTTTCATTGGGAATTAATCAGGCATAATTGACACAAATTATTGAGGTGATGACCCTCTTATGCACTTTGAACTATGGATCTCATTTTGATCGATGGTTTCCAACCTATAATTGAATTGTATCAATTACCCACAAAAATATCCTGATACATGGAAACAATCATCCATTTCCTCCAATTCTAATAGTCCCTAGTAAATTCTCTTTATATATCACTACTACACTATTCTTTGTTTATAATAGCAACAAGAAATGCTAAAAATAACATCTAGAAATTTTAATTTAATTTTTCTTTGATTTAAATTGTGAATTAAATCGAAATTATATTCTCATAACAACTTGTAATAGTTAATTAAGTTAAATTGACTTATTTGACTTAGGAAATTGGAGTTGGAAGTGTATCTAGAGTCATCTAGAATGATCCCTAAATTTAAGGGGGGCAGGTTGAGTTATTTTGAGTTGTAATTAGATAACTCAATCTAACTAAGTTATAGTCAGTTAAACTAGTTCTAACTATTGGAGGAACTAGTAGGAGTCTAGTAGTGGGGAAGTGCACTGGTGCATCCTCAGTTCAACACCAATTAAGTCGAGATTTGCTCAAAAATAACTAATGCATGTTAGTTTAGAGTAAGACCCAGTTGACATTAGTGTTCAAGGAGAGTGTACTATTAGTTGTATGATTTTCCAAGTTGTACTGATGGTGCATGTAATCAGTTGAGGGCCTATGGATGGATTGTGTAGTTATGGAGAGTGGATTTTCAAATTAAATATGGGCTAATTGTCTTAGGAATTGTGTAAGGAAGTAAGGGCTTGGTAGACAAAAAATGGGCTAAGTGTTGGCTTAAGTTCGCCGGTGAGGCAAAGAGATATATTGTACTTGTGCACGAATTGTTTGGGTTGAACAAGTATTGTATTTTCTTCTCATATACTCTAGTTAATGCAATATAGATAGTAATGGTTTCTACCAGTTACTTTCCTCAGAGAAATAATGTGTTATGTGCCATTGATATTCTTCCTTTTCTGCTTATTATTTTCATCGATCAATTTTAGTTTCCGTTGAAGAGTATAGTAAATTCTTATCTTGTGTTTTAGCATATCGCATAAGCTATTGAATCTACAATAAAAATCTACATAGAATTGGAGTTGAAGATAGTATAAAAGAGGAGAATTTGATTTTGTTGTCAAGGTGAAATCGAATTTTCAAGTTCATACTTCAGACTCAACAATATGTCATTCTATGGTTTGCGACTTGAGTATGTCGTGGATGGTAGCTCGAATTACATAGCTTGGCAGGATAACATGGAGGTAGTGCTGGAATACAATGGCCTCAAAGAATAGATACATCATGACATTCGTAGGCCTCCAACATCTGATTCTAAAGAACTTGCTAAATGAATACAGTGTGTGGAAAAAGTGAGAAGGATTATCTTTGAAGGAGTTTGATACCACATTGTCTTGAGACTCCACGGTAAGGACACTCCATACGCAATGTGGAAGGCATTAACAAACCTATTTCAAAAAGCAGTGACCATAGGAAGTTGGCACTGAAGCACAAAATCAAAAAGATCAAGATGGAGAAAGGTGACTCAATTCCGAAGTACTTGAAAAAGTTCACCCCTTTTTGAGATGATATTGGAAGTGTCAGATTACTGTTGCAAAAGACAATATGGTGAGCCCATCTCTTCTATGACTTCTAAAGAATTGGCATAGTTACCAGGACTTTGTTAATGGGAGGTAGAATATACCAGATTGGGAGTGATTATGCTCAGATTTGGTATAAGAAGAGTTTCACGAGAACATGAGAGATGGGGCCTCTTCTAAAGAAGTGGAAGAGGAATTTTCATTAGTCAGCAAAGAAAAGAAATCCAATGGAAAGAAGTCCCAAGGAAAGGACGGTGGAAATAAGAAGAACTTATTGAAAGTCAAGTGTTTTCATTGTCACGAGCATGGGCACTTTGACATGAATTTCCCACAGAGGAAAGAAAGAAAGAAGGAGCTTGTAGTTGTAACAGAAGGTGAAGCTCTAACTTCAGAATCTGAACTAGATTTTACTCTCATTGCCTGCATGACTAACATTGTAATGGGAAGCATTTGTTATCTCAAAAAAGATACCCTATTGCATATGGCAAGGAATAGAGATCTATTGAGTGACTTTGAGGAGAAAGATCTCAAGCAGAACATAGAGTTTGGAGATGATGGGAGGCATATCGCGACTGACATCGGTATAGTTACCTTTTAGAGTGATTTTGGTTCCCCTCTCAGAATCACAGATGTGATGTGTGTCCGAGGACTAGAGAATAATATTGTATTCGTCGAGGTATTGGAAGACCATGCCTACGATGTTATTTTTAATAAAGGAAAAGTTTTCGTTAGACACATCGCCATAAGATAGTTGAATCACATCGATGTGCGAATAAAGAGTTTGTATTCTCCCAAGGGATAAGATGCATGCAAAGCCTTGAGGAGAAAGGAAAATCTTAGAGACTTGGTGGTTGGGAAGGAGAGTCAATTACCTCTCAACATGTAGCCCCAAAAGAATCCTCAGAGGAAACCTCAGAAAGTTATGGAGTAGCCACAATTGGAGAAGTAGAGAGGAGACCGAGTTGAGATACCCACTGAAGCAAAGACCTCTAGTAGGGAGAATTTTTTAGCCATGTGGGAAAGGAGCACATGCATCTAAAACTCTAGGTGAGAGGTGGGGAGATGTGAATTAATAGTCCCAGGAGTGCATAAATTTGGGCAGTGTCCATTCAGATGTTTTGTCTCATGGATAATTACCTTGATACGGGAACCCACAATACACAATAGCATGATGGCTCAGTGACAATTGTTGTAGTCAGATACTGGGGAGTGTAGAGAAGAGTTGATAGTAGTGTAGATGGAACAATGTAGAGGTAGAAAAAGCAGAAAGTGTTCAGTAGACAATGCAGGATCTAGTAACAGTCACAGACTCTAGTGACATATGCATCATACTTCTTCAGTTTGGATACTTTTTTTGTTTTAGAAGTTGCATTAGAAACAACACTAGAGAGAAGTGTTGCATGAAGAACATTCGAAAGGTACTAGATCGAGATAGAGTTGAATTCCTTTCTTTTTGGGAGGGAGTGTCAAAAATAGAAACACGAAATTTTAAAAACAACATCTAGAAATTCTAATCTAATTTGTCCTTGAATTAAATTGTGAACTAAATTGAAATTCTATTCTCATAGCAACTTGTAATAGCTCATTAAGTTAATTTGACTTAATTGACTTAGAGAATTAAAGTTGGAAGTCTATCTAGAGTCATCTAGACTGATCCCTAAAATTTTTGTTGAAAATATCAACAAGAAATGATAAAATAGAATCAAGAAATTCGAGTTTAATTTTTCCTTGAATTAAACTGAGAATCAAAATCGAAATTTATTCTCATAGAAACTTGTAATAGTTAACTAGAGTGAGTTGACTTCGTTAACTTAGGAATTTCGAGTTGGAAGTCATTCTAAAGTCATGTATATGTTCTCCCTATATTATAGGTGTCCAGAATTAGTTAGGTATGATTTATAATTAGTTAACTCAGTTTACTGAGTCAAGTCCAGTTAAATTAGTTCCAAACAGTTTGAGGAACTAATAGTGAGTTAATAGTCAGTTGGTGTACTATTGCATTAACTAGTGCTACTCTAGTTAACTGAAGATTCCCTCATCAAAAACTCATGCATGTCGATCCTGAGAAAGAACCAGCTGAGACTAGAGTGTAGGGATTATGTACTATTTGTTGTAGAATTTTCTAAGTTGTATAGATAGTGCGTGAAATTAGGAACTGATCCTTGAAGGGATTGTGCAATTTTGGATGCATTGGTTTCCCTTTAAGATGGGCTAATCAGGAATAGGAATTTCACAAGGAAATAGGGACTTGGAGAGAAGGATAATTGGCTAAGTCTTGGGCAAGAGTTTTCTTGTGAGTTGGAGACTGTTTATACAGAGTGTTGGGATTGTTCTTGAGAGAAAAAGCATTGTATTATCATCTTGGATTTCTTATTACTTCAATGCAGATAGTGGGGCTTTGAGCTATGGCTTTCCCCAAATATTTATTATGTTATGTGCCATTGATGTTCTTCCTTTTGTCGATTATTGTTTCTCTCGACCCTTATGTTCTTCTATTGTAAAGAGTAGAGTTAGATTCTTGTCTCTTGTTTTATTAGATTACACGAGCTTGTGAATCTATAGGAAAATCAACATTGTATCAAAGCTAGATTTGTACAAATTTCCTAGATTGTATTAGAGCAAGATTATTAATTTTTTTGGGCCACATGTTTGCAAAGATGATCTAAAAATTTTTGAACAAAATTTTTAGAAACAAATAACAAATATGGATTCCTTACGAGAACATACCCAAATTCAAAAAAAAAACGGTCAAATTGAAGTTCAAAATAACGAGATATCGTTGATTTAAAATCAATTCTTTTTCTAGAAAATTTCATGACAGCAAGACATATGAAACAAATTTGTATGCTAGCCAAGAACTTCTATGCACTTGATGCACAAGATGCATTCCAAGCTTTGAGGAATAAGGAAAAGGTTAGAGATTTGGTGGTTGAGAGGGAGAGTAAGTTACCTCTCAACATGCAGCCACAATTGGAGAAGTCGAGAGGAGGTCGAGTGGAGGTATCAAATCATGCATAGACCTCTAGTAGTGGGAAATTTCGAGCCAAGTGGGAAGAGGGATCACATTCAGCAATGACTCCAGGTGTGAGGTGGGGTGGTGTAAAGTGATAGTACCAAGTGGGCTGAAATTGGGCAGGGTCCATTGAGTGGTTTTATCTCATGGATGAGACCTTGCTACGAGAGCCTAAAGTACATAGTAGTGGTAGGAATCAATGGGATTGATGTAGATAGAGATCAAAGTGACAGAGGCTAGAGAATTCATATACTCAAGAAGCACATAGAAGGGTTGAAAATGTCGCAGGAAGGGGGAGTCAACAAAAGCTCAAAATTTTGAGTCAACAGAGGTAATAGTAGTCAGAGACTTTGATGAAAGAGGCATCATTTTGATTTAGGTTGGATGGTTTTTTTTGTTTTTGTAGTTGTTGTAGCAACAAAACTAGAGAGAAGTGTTGCATGGAGAACATTCCAAAGGTTCAGGATCACGATCGAGTTAAATTCCTTTCTTGTTGAGACAAAGTGTTGAAAATAACAACAAGAAATGTTAAAAATAGGATCCAAAAATTCAAATTTAATTATTCCTCGAATTAAACTGAGAATTAAAATCGCATTTTATTCTCATAGAAAATTGTAATAGTTAACTACAGTGAGTTGACTTAGTTAACTGATGGGTTTCGATTTGGAAGTCTTTCTGAACTCATGTATATGTTCTCCCTATATTATAGGGCTATAAGATGAGTTAAGTATGAGTTGTAATTAGTTAACTCAGTTTACTCAGTTAAGTCCAGTTAAATTAGTTCCAAACTATTTGAGGAACTAACAATGAGTTAACAGTCAGTTGGCGCACTAATGCATTAACTAGTCCTACTCTAGTTAACTGAAGATTACCTCATCAGAAACTCATGCATGTCGATTCTCAGAAAGACCCAGTTGAGGCTAGAGTGTAGTGACAATGTACTACATTTTGTAGAATTTTCCGAGTTATACATATAGTGTATGCCATTAGGAACTAATCCTTTAATAGATTGCACATTTTTGGATGCACTGGTTTCCCTTTTAGATGGGCTAACAATCCATAGGAATTGTGCCAAGAAATGGGTACCTGGAGAGCAGGAGAATTGGCTAAGTGTTGGCCAAGAGTTTTCTTGGGAGTTGGAGACTGATTATACCGAGTGTTGGGATTGTTCTTGAGAGGACAAGAATTGTATTATGATCTTGGATTTCTGATTAATTCAATATAGACAATGGAGTTTTTAGCTATGGCTTTCCCGGAATATTTATTATCTTATGTGCCATTGATGTTCTTCCTCTTATCGATTATTGTTTTTCTCAATATTTATGTGCTTCTGTTGTAAAGAGTAGAAGTAGATTCTTGTCTCTTGTTTTAGTAGGAAAATCTACAATTTTAGGGGCCTAGATTGAGTTGTTTTGAGTTGCAATTAGATAACTCAATCTAACTACGTTATAGTCAGTTAAACTATTTCTAACTGTTGGAGGAACTAGTAGGAATCTAGTAGTGGGGAAGTGCACCTGTGAATCCTTAGTGCCACACCAGTTAGCTGAAGATTCACTCATAAAAACTCATGCATGTTAGTTTATAGGATGTCGCAGTAGAGATTAGAGTTCAGGGATAGTGTACTATTAGTTGTATAATTTTCGAAGTTTTACAGATGGTGCATGCAGTCAGTTTAGGTCTTATGGATGGATTACACAGTCATGCAGAGTGGATTTCCCAATTAAATATGGGTTAATTCTATCAGTAATTATGAAAAGAGGTAGGGCTTGGTAGGAAAAATAATTGGCTAAGTTTTGGCTTCAGCTGGCTTATGAGGCATAGAGATAGATTGTACTTGTGTAGGAATTGTTCAGGTTCAACAAGCATTGTATTTTCTTCTCAGATCTTCTAGTTGATGCAATATAGAGAGTCGGGGTTTTTAGCAGTTTCTTTCCCCAAAGAAATATTGTGTTATGCGTGATTTATATTCTTCCTTTTCTAATTATTGTTTTCATCGAACAATTTTTGTTTCTGCTGAAGAGTAGAGTAGATACTTGTGTTGTGTTTTATCATATCACATAAATTGTTCAATCTACAGTAAAAATCTACATTCTTGAAACATAGATTATAAATAATAATAGGGGTTGATAAGTTTCATCATTGGTATAGATCATCTTGAACACCAACGAGTTCTATTTTGATGTTTGGTTTATATTTTGTCTTACAAACTCCCATTGGTTATTTGATGACTGGTCTTTGTTCAATCCTACAATGTACTCCACTTTTTCATCTCCCTTGGCACCACCCCAACATACTCTCTTCACATTCATGCTTCCTTCATTTTATAAACATTGTTATGTGGTTGTGCTTCATCATTTCCTCTTCACCCTCTTAATCAATGTCTCTTGTTCCTCTTCTATTTCTCTTTGGAAAAGTGGGGGTCACATATTTGAAATTATTGTAAGTGGACATGCAGCTGAGTGATTTAGATTTGGAGTTACGTGATCCTTGAGAATATTTAGTGAGGTATGGGATGAAGCTTGTGAAGTATCCATTTTCCATCCAAAAATAAAATTCCTAGATTTTTAATCAACAAGGTCACCCCAATTTACTTTGGTCTTCCCTTTCCCCTACTTCGATGGTATGCTAGTTCTTATATATGTTAATGAGACATATGGCTATGATTTAGGTTGGACCATTACTCTGGTTTTCTCTCAATGTTGATATACAAGTTGACTTTAAGTTGTTATAGAAGGATTTCTCACTTTATAAGCACAAGCAACTTTTAGCTTATATAATAACCACATACATCTTGAGCTACTCAAGTCTCTCTAGAACATTTCTCATTAAATGATCCAAAATTAATGACACCTTAGACTGATGAAACCTTAGAATATAATTTCTCCTTAATTCCACAATGGGATTTTTGACCAACATGATCTCCAATACCAACCTATACATGTGTTGTTAGGCATATATTTATTTATACCCGCCATTGATTTTATAGAAGGGTTGCTCCATATACACACACACACATATATATATATATATATATATATATATAGGTATTTCCCCCTTTGTTCCTTGTGATAAATATTGGCACCATCTTTGTTTTATAATCTCTAACCATGGCTTATAATATTGATTTAATGCACTGTCTTGGTTTCCTATTCTTTTGATTTATAGTTATATATGAAGTGTGCATTACCCTCCTTTGAGGTTGTGCATGATACTAATGTGGACACCATTGCTCAACCACATGGTTTGTTGTTATAGAACCACGAATGGATCCATATATGACCTTACACGCCTTCACAAGGGAATGTGTGGACTTCGAACCAAAAAAATTGATTTTATTTCCCAAATCAATAGTGATTGTTATAACAAATTCCATTGGGGCAGAAAAGACATTTCCAGCAGTTCATTTAGTCTTTTTCATTTTGGATTATAGCCAGAGCACCACACTTCTCTGCTACTAGGTATCAAATGGCCACTCCTTGTTAATTAACCTTAACAACTGTGAATCCATCTTATTCCATCGATTAGCTAGTCTATTTTGGTGGAGAAGCATTGTGGCTCGATGTGGAAAAATAATTAAGAAAATAGTACAAATCCACCTTCTTTCATGCATTTCAACTTTTCATTTTTTTTGTTTGGTTTGATACATTGATTTAACCAATTACCTTCTTAGAAATGCAGTTTTGGTATCGAATAATTCCCTTAGAGACATCCAAACTCTCTTCGTCTCCTTTGGGGTAGTTTTTCTCTATTAGTTCTAGTACTTGGTCTCAATACCTTCACTACAAGTGTTTTTCTTAATTCCCCTCTTTTCTAGGTAATCACGATTTCCGTTTTTCATAAATATGGTGTGTTCTTCTTTTATTCTATATTGTGGCATGGTTTACATAATCTCATTCCATTCTGTGTGTAGGTCTTATTTGAGGAAATAGTGTTTTCTTCCCTCTCTTCTTGACAATTTTTCACCCTCTTCACATAAATTCCATCTGTTTTCAAAACCCTCAAGTCATTATCACACTTCTTGATTTTATTATAGTCAATCTACGACCTAGAGTTCAACTGATAAGACCATGGCATGCCATGGGGGATTTATGACCACTATTAAGACCTGGACTCAAGACCTTATCACACTTCTCAATTTCATTATGGTCAATATACAACCTAGTGTTCAAATGGTAAGACCATGGCATGCCATGGGGGATGTATGACCACTTTTAAGACTTGGCTTAAATATTTAGTTATGAGCACTTATACTTCATGCCTTGAATATATTTTCTTGTATAGGGTTCATTCATTATTCATGGTTTTGTCCCTTCTATAATTTATCAGTTCAATAACCCTTTTGGGAATTTCTAACAGAATATATAAATATGTTACAAGTAACTTGTATGGGGTCGAAACCAGTTTCTTTATCAAGTATGATCCTCTTCTATATTTTCGTCTCAGAACTATAATAATTTCTATTGAGAAAGACATGAGCCTCATTTTCTTTCTGAGAAGGTTTTTCGTGGCCCTACCTTAGGTACACCAAACCCTTGGTGTAGTATATGCATTATTTGTTCTCACTTTAGGACTCTTCAAGTACCTTAATATGATCAACTTCCTCTTTTACAAGTTCGCCACACTTGTGCTTTCATGACCATTTGTAAGGGATTTTATTTTATAATTTCTCTTGCTTAGCTGAGAATGAGACACCCACAACTAGTTCTCTACACTCATCATATAAAAAATTCATCCGCTCCTCCCTAAAGGGATTTTAATTTTAAACTTGAATATGCCTATTTCAATATTTAGTTTAGCAAAAAAAGCCATCCGTCTTTACTGAATTGTTAATTTCTAATATTTTTATAAAAATAGGTCCATCTCAACCTCATTATTAACACTTAATACTTTTTGATAGATATTTTATAGTCAACTAGGTTTCTTATCATATAAGAGTCATTCCCTAGATTATATGGACTATATTTTTTTTCTATGCTTTTTAAAAATATACAAATGTATTCTTCATATTAATTTTCGATATTTGCATGCTTTACTATAGTTTGTGTATAGATGCTATCCTCAATATTTTATCTTATCTTATCTTATCTTATCTTATCTAATCTAATCTAATCTAATCTAATCTAATCTAATCTAATCTAATCTAATCCAACTAAGTTACTCTTCAATATTACCCACTCTTAGGTCCTTTCTCTTTCATCTAAAAAAGGACATGTTGGATTTCACCCCTCAATGAACTAGACTTGTCACTTTTATTAGATTAACGACTAATACATTAATTTCATACTATTGCATGCTATTTCTCCTCATTTTAATATAGGATTCACATATAGGATTCTACCCTTAAAACAAATGCTTCATTTGAGGGTCAAAATAATCTGTGTTTGGAAGAATTAAGTCAGTTCTACTATCCAATAACACGAATGTATTTAATATGATAAATTTATTTTCATAAGAAATCAAATCTATAGTTTTTATATCAGTTTCTTTTATATTATATAATTTCTTAATCATAATATACACCTAAACTAGTTTAAATGCTATACTTGTGCTCCTTGGAATTTATTCGAAGGAGTCCTTCGCAACATTATGTAATGATTTATTTTAGGTTAGATGTTGTACTATTTTATGCATTGTTTTTTGTTAATTTTTTATTTACAATATAAGATAATAACCATTTTTTTATAATCTAGGTGGTTGGGAAATTTTCTCAAATTTAGACAGGGAATCTAACTAAATTTACAAATAGAATTCAAGTCATTATCTGGTTTAATGAATCTTTTCTTCCATGTTTCCTTTCCTAAACAAAATATTTAATATAAAATTCATTTGAGTGATATAGAATCTCATCTCTATGTTCTAATTTGTCATGTATGGTTAGTCTCAGTTTAATCCATGGCTCCCATGATTTAGGCTATGATACCATGAAATTTTCAAACATATTTGTATCTCATATTTTATCCTTCTACCAGTGTTAGGATTGGCCTCTACAAACTAAGTATCCCTTATAAGATCTAGTAAATTTAGGCCAAGATTCTTTATGGCATCTAGCAAGCCAATGTTCACTAGGAGTTAAGACTCATAAATTATTTTGACAGGCAATAATATATATAAATCACAATTGAAAAAATGTATGAATAAAAAAATCATCTCATTGCAATATACCATAAATTATGTATTTACATTAATTCTCATACATGTACTCGTTCCACACACCTTATAAACATTCACACACGAATCTGTTCCAAAAGAAATAGAAATAAAACTAATTCGATAAGTACACAAAACCCAATTATATTATAGCAATAGGTCATTTAGCAAAATTATCTGAGAGAGCACATACTCCTAGCCAACGAGCTGCCATCAACAACTCACCACAATCTTAGACTTCTTGCCTCCATGAATAAGAACCTCCTATGTATTCCTTACTGGTATTATATAATTTATTCCCAACAATTACTGGTATTATATAATTTATTCCCAACAATTTTTTAGTAGCAACATACTACTTTTAGAGCCTAAATCCGTTTTAATTACCTAGGAATTTTCTTTTCATTAAGAAAAACTTTCCCATTTTTCCTTTAAAGCATATCTTTCTCTCCCTCTATGTTTTACCCTTTCCTTTCACTTAACTTGGCATTTGTCTCCAGCTATATTCTAATTTCGGCTTAGCACAATCTTTCCTTTCCATCCATTATATTATTATTATAAAAAGTTTTCCGCGGAGACTTTTTCGAAATTTTTTAGAAAGTTTAATCATATAGAATCGACCACTTAAGAACTTCCTAAAATAACAAAAAGATTATAGAATAGCAAGAAATATATTACACATGTACTGTTTGCCATGCATTTCCCAAAACCAAACATTTATTCGTAATATAAAAAATTCTTATCTATACAACCATTCAATTTTCATGGTTTTGAAAAACAAAGCACAGGTATCACGAGAGTCTAATTCAAAAAGAAGATTCCTAAAACACATTCGACAGAACGCAAACAACGGATTATAACTAAATTCCCATTACCATATACAATAAAGTGTTTATTTACCAAACAGAATTGTTTTCTTCGCGTTTGAAAATAATTGTTTGCAAATTCACAGTTTAGAAAGTACTCCAATTACTTTGGGTTTTCCGTTGACTCCAGAGTTTCCATAGTGAATAAGACCAGGATCGAAGTTATGCCTGCTAATACCAAAAAAATAAAAAAAATAGTGTAACCAAATTGTCTTTACTTGGAAATAATAGAAATTTTGTTAAGATTTTGATAAAATTCTATAAGAGTTTTTGTAAATTCAGATTATAGTTTTTAAATTTAAAAAACTTGAGTATATTACAATTTTTTAATAATACTGAATCCATTTATACCCTCAAAAATATAATTGAAATACTATTACTACTACAAAATTTGTAATTTTTTTGCCGAACCAGTTTTAATGATTAAAACAATTCCTCCACCTCTATACACACTTCCATAAAAAAATACCTCGCTTCATCATATTTTACACTTCCGTTTAAAAAAAAAAATACCTCACTTCATCATATTTTTAAACTTTTAATGATATATCTAATCAATGCATCAAGTTGACTGACGTCAAAATCAACTGTTTCGCAATGTGTAGCGTTAATAGAAATGTTTTCTTTTATATTTTATAAATATTACTATATAAATATTAGTATTCTCATTTTTTCAAATTTTCCGTATTAATTTTTATTTTTGTTATACATTTTATTTTGTAACATTCAAAGTTTATATATAGATATCTTAGTTAATTAGAAGTTCTATTATGATTAGAATTTTTCAAAATTTTAGAACTTAGATATTTCTTCTTCATTTCCAACCTAATTCTTCTTAATTTCTGACCTAATTGCTATTGCTTAGGACCACCTCAGAATAGGATTTTATTTCTCTGACTAATAAAAGGTTTACAAAATCTTTACCAAATCAAATTTTAATATGATGAGGATTATGAAATATTTAAAAAATAAAATAAATGAGTATGATGAATTTTGAAATTTAGATTATTAAATTGTATATCTGTAACTTGACTTTTTATACAATGGTATTTTGGAAATTGGTGAATGTCGAGTACGAAGTTTATTAATAATGTTTATTTTACATACATTTTAGGAATCGTGGATAAAATATTTATTTTCTTCTTTATCTTGATAAAGATAAAGAGATAATATATTTGAGTTTGTCACTTTTTTATAATATCTTAGTATTCTTGCCCAAATCTAACTCTTTATCGCTTTTCAATTTTTACTTGTATTTTGATGTAATAATAATTTTGATAGTCTTTCTTTATCCCCAAGAAAAAATCAAACATCCTCATTACATCCCCTATTTGAGTCATAAATGGTGATTTCGGTTAGAGTTAAAAGAAAATTTAAGAAGCCTCTTGTCTTTCCTATTGTTTCACTTCCTCTTATACATACAATACCTAGTTATGTTTATATAAGCATGTATATTTTGGAATAGGTTTCTAGAATTTTAATTTAAATATCGTTAGTTATTAGTTGGACTATATGAATTTAATCTCCATCGAATATTTTTAATAGTAGACATAGATCGAAGGTTCAAATTTAGCATCAAAGTAACCAATCAATACACAAATTCAAAAAAATTTCATTTGAACATGACTTATGGTTTTTTGGGCATGTTGTGTTAGTAGGTCTTGCTATTGACTCATACGGTTGTAACAAAGCCAATTTACTTGTTAAAAATCTCTATGGTAAAATGCAATGGATCTCCACGGTAGAAAAATATCGTTAAGGTAAATCTCTCTCTCTCTCTCCATATATATATATATATATATATATATATATATATATAACTATATAATTCAATTAATTTTTATGCTCTTTTATTCCTTTGTTTAATTCTGACAATTTGAGATGAATTTGAGGTAAGTCTTTTGATGTCTATTAGTGTTTACTATCCATTTAATTTATATGAATATACTAGTCATAAATATTCTTTCAGATGGGGAAACATCAACTTGAATAAGGCAGATATAATAAGGAATACTTCCTTTTATCATAGGAGTGTACCTTAAAATAATTGCCTAATATTTTACACAGAGAAAGAAACATTTGTATATATATGTTTTTGGTTGTTTTCATTTTATTTTTATAATTTTTTTGAGGACATTCATTTTTTTCTTATTTCCAACACAAATTCTCTTATTTAGTACTACGCTATTTAAGAGAAAGGAATTAAAATCCATGCATAATTGTTTTCTAAGATAAGAAAAATGTATTATAAATATATTTTATTTTATTTGTTTATTTATTTTTAGTAGATTAAATTTATATTAGCTCAAAAAGCCAAAATACGCCATCTAAAGAAACACAATGCTTCTAGAGCTTATAGTAGACTATCTCAATTTGTGGCAAGGGAAACTAGATATATTGACAATTTCCTGGAGATGAATTCTAACCGAATAAACACTAGATGTTAATTACAATCAAATATACCATTTGTTGTACAACATATAAAGGAAGAACAACTATTGAAATTCATATCATGTGATCAAGAGTCATAAGAGGTCACTAGAGTTGCATCATGGATATTGGTCCCTGAAGGAGTTAAAGGCTTAAGTTTGTACAAGAGACGACTATTTAGGTGGGAAAGCCAAGCATCTAGAATAACCAAGCACAAACACTAATATCACTAGACTCCCTTAATTTCATTCAAGATAGAAAAATTATCATTTTGCTCCTAATGCTTCTCGTTGAAGACCCTACATAAAACGGTCTTCATTTTCCAATAGAAGGTGATGAAATTTAGGCAATGACTCCATAATTTCATGGTATGAACAAGGTTTAGAACCTAATGAGGTAGTTCCTCCAAAATTTTAGAATAGTAGAAAGCTTGGGCGTCATTGGTGGGAAGTGTATTGAGCTTATGAATCTCTTATGAATTTTGAGAGGTGTACTGGAATGAAAGATAATGACATACTCCTATGATTTGGATTGGGCGCGTGATGTTCCTTGCAGGTCTTGATCACCCCCCACCCCCTGGGTGACTATGCTTTCATTGTTAGGTCATAGGGCACTAGTAAAACCAGAACCAAACAAAGTGGTTAGCTCCTAATCATTCAAGAATGAAAGGAAAAAATATGCGGAAGCAAAATGAGTACAAAACCAAGAGTTTATAAGCCTACTAGGTCGTCTAAGCTAGTACATATAATTCTATAGAGAAACAAACAGGTAGGGAATAAGTTTCTAGAAGTGTCACTCTCTAGCTAGAGGCCACCACAATGTGGGCCACAATGTAGACCACTAGAAGAAATAATGAAACAAACTAACTCGCAATAGATAGATATTGAACTAAAATAGCAATGAAACAAGCCAAAATAATTAGATAGTACCTGGATAGAGGAAACCAATGATGCATAAGCCAACAAGTACAACTACACTAGAGAAAGCGTGGTGCCATGTGCAACCATTACCATGAGCTTTAGAGAAATCTACGAACATAGTAAAATAGCCCTTCAACACCCAAAATACTTTTCTAATCCAACATACAACTTTCCATCTGAGCACAAATTTGTTTTATGTGTGTGAGCCAGACTAGAGCATGTGAAGACACAATTCACCTTGACTCCATTAGCTAATAAAAATTGGCTCACCTTGTTAGAAACTAGGAGAATACTGAGAGGGGGGTGAATTAGTATTGTAGTAATTTCAAAATCTTTCTTTCACTTGCAATGATACTAGGGCACCAAAAAATATTCCAACAATTAATTCATATGAGCATGACCAAAAATAAACTATGTAATACAATTAGAATAACCAAATTCTACAAATTACTTCACAAGGCAAGCTACTACTTGTTGTGACAAAGGTTCTTTGGATACATCCAGAAGGAAAAAACTACTCCGTGATTTATAATATACAACTGAAAGGAGTTATAACCCCTAAATTTATTGACTACCAGTGAAAGGAGCTTCAACCCCTAACTATTTAGCAACAACTATAGGAAAGAGCTACAAACCCTGACTTGGGAACTACAACTTGCATGACCTCAATGATTCACCTTTCATACAAATTCCATAAGCAAACCAGGAAGCCATTCCCTTCTACAACAAAAATATTTTTTTACTTAAAATCTCACCAGAAATCTCTAAAAAAATCACCATACGCACTAGCAGCATCATCCATCTCACCAACACACTTATTCACACAAAATTGCCATCTTTGCAAATTCAATTTGGCTAATAAAGAATTTTGGATTGATATTTTTGGTTAATGAAATTTAGTTCTCTTGCACTTGATTGCTTGCATGAATCTTTTAGTTTTTCCTTTGTCCTACTCAAAATATGTTTTTTGAACTTTCTCTCCAAGTCGTCTAATACTCCTCACTTGCTTCTACATGAAAACTTAAGATTAACTATTAATTTTTGCAATTTTGAAACTTATCATGTCTTAGTTCAGACTTTCTAAATTTGACGAGCTCCAAATTTGGTTTAATTTCCTATCTACCTATACTTGCATCCATTATCCTAATCTTTTTTCAACTTATTCCTGCCCGTGATTTCCAATTTTAGTCGTGCTACTATCTTTGACATAAATGCCAAAATCCAAGCTACTAACACATTCATCCAAAAACTCGAAGCCTTTCAATAAAAATGCTTCCATATTTAGCTTTGCGGGCCTGTTGATTTTTATAAACACTATCAGTCTGGCCTATTTATGCTATAGGCCCAAGGGATTGACTCATAGCTATTGACCCTGTCATGCTCAAGGAACTAAGCCTTTTTGCTCTGTCTGTGACACTTTTGTAGTGTAATTAGCCTAAAGTCCCATGGTTCTTTAACACATGAAAACACCACAAAAAAAACAACATGGGTGTGAAATCCATCATTTATCAGAAATATTACTTTTCAATAATAATTTAGTCTGTTGGGCCTATCATCCTTCCATACTTCCCTTTGCACCTTTAGTTTTCTCCGGGATAAAGTCTCCAAGATGAGTTGCTCAATGTAGGGTCATCCGCTGCATATAAGAACCAATTAGTGAATAGGACGGGCTGATTTTTTAATGCCACATGTTCTTGGTGCCCAGTTATCCTACACGATTATGTCATACACACTTTATAAACCTTCCGAGTGAGCTCTTATGAGCTCTCATCATGATGATGTCACCAATGCCATGTGGTGTCGTTTGAGTGGTGACATGTGCCACTCACATTTGGCCCCTTCAACCACCTAAAAACATCAAATATACCTAACAGATGTCCTTTATACTGACATCATGCTAACATCATCTTAGGCTAATAAAATTCTTCCATGTGTCCGTTAGAGAGAAGAGAGAAAGGGTCATGGACCTTTGTGTTTTGAAATGATTTTTCTTTGATAAATTTTAAGCACATAACCACCAGATTTGAGCTCTTATTCATTTCTACAACTACGACGTTTGCCTCGATGCATTTTTATCGCTCTCAGCTACTACTTCACTTCGCCGTGCTAACTTGATGCTTAATCATCCTGGGCTTCCCTCTAAATGATGCTTTAAGTTCTTCCAACCAGGCTTTCCTAGGATGAATTGTGTAGTGGGGACCTCCCACATTAAACCTTAGCCAATTAAAATTTTTGCCACTATTGCTAACTCCACCTAGAGTTATGTTATCGTAGGCTTTACCACTTTCACTACAAAAAATTATTATGGGCTACCTATGTCGACCTTGCATCATCTCGCTTTTTACCATTGCTCTCAACTTTGAAACTTTCAGTTTAAGGTCATCAGGATGACTTGTGTTGTATGGGCTCCAACAACGACAAATAAAATGGCTTTCCATTGTAATGTTGTTTGCCACAATTACCTGGTATTTTGGATAGTTTCTCCACCAATCAGTTCCACCACATTTGGAAATCCAACTAAACATAGCTTGCTCTAATGGCTCCTTGTTATGAAATCAGCTCACAAAAAGATAGAAAAGATAGATCAACACCTTAGAATTTAGCCTCTTCGAGGGGGAAACCTCCTTTACATTACATAAATTAACAATTCTTGCATGATACATAATTAGAGCCGACATAAATCATTATGTAAGGGCACAATAATAGCAATAGTGGGCTTCTATGGGGCAAAATAATAACAATATGGGCACTATATGGTACATCAATATAATAAGAGGGTTGTACTAATAACAATAAGGGGTTACACTAGTAGTATAGGGGCCTAACAGTCCTCCAACACTTTAGCTTTGCAAATTTGACTTTGGGGGTTATCGCCTTTGACTAGAATAACTTGTGATCCAGGAGGGAATGTTTGAACCTTGATATACCGCTGGAAATCTCTCTCAGAGATCTATCCATATGAGTGGGTTCCAACACCTCTTTAACTAATTTCCTTAACTATAAATGACTTCAATATCTCTCCACAATTTTCACCTACGCCTTTTACATACCTTGAGATGATATTTACACTACCTACAACTATCAATTCTTTTTCCTTCATCCTTGTCATCTTTGCCATCATTGATAACACATTTCTAAAATTATCCCCTTTTGGCATTGATGGAAAAACCTTAACCAAACAAAATCAACAACATAAAGAAACGAAACCAAAGTTTTCTCCCACTCTTGTACCTTCTCCTTCTTTAGATGTTGCTCCCCCTCCTTACCTGTGATGCAGTTCTCTTTTGTTGTACTACTAGTATGGTGTACTTATCCTTTTGTTTGATCATCAATACATCCCCTTTTGGTTGGTTTTGATATGCAATTAGTCTCCCCCTTTGACATCAATGGAAAAGACACCAGCATACTCCCCCTCGCAACAATCAACCTATGTCAATAATCTCCCCTTTCATGTTGATCTTGTGTACTTGGCAAGTGCATAATCATATGCTCAATGCTTGTTGGATTCCTTTATTCCTCGTTAAGGAAGATTTAGCATAGAGAGGAAAGAAGCCAAACTCCCAATATCTGCCTTAAATAATTAGACTAATATCTTGGAAGACGTTTGGTGAAAATATTAGCTACCTTGTCTTTTGTAAGAACATATTCTAACTTAACTATCTAATTTACAACATGCTATCTTAGTAAATGACACTTGATTTGGAATTTGCTTTGACTTGGACTAGAAAACAGGATTATTTGACATGTTCATCGCACTAGTATTTTCACAAATAATAGGAATAGGTTGATCATAAAACACTTATACATCCTGCAAAGTCTTCCTCATACATAAGAGTTGAGCATAGTAAGAAGTTGCTCCTATATACACTACCTCAGTTGTAGATGGAGAGATTAAAGATTTCTTCTTTCTCTACCATGAGACTATACATTATCCAAGAAAGAAAGCACCATGAGTAGTTCTCTTTTGATCATCTACATCACATTCCCAATCAACATGAGTATAAATGGTTAGTAAACAATCATTACCTCTTTTATACCAAAGTCCATAGTCCATCGTGATCTGAGATATCTAAGAGTCCTCTTGGCTACTAAATAATGGCTTTGTCTTGGGGCTTCATAAAATATTCTATCAATACCAACTGCTTGCATAATTTCTAGTCTTGGGGTTGTCAAATATAATATCATACAAGTAATAGATCTATATAAATTTTGGTCCACCTCTGGTGATTCATTAGCCTTACTAAGGTTGTAACCTGTAACCATTGGCATGCATACAGAAAAAAACTCCTCCATGCCAAATTTCTTCAATACTTCCTTGAGATACTTCCTTTTGAGATAAAAAATCCTTTGGAAGTCTGTGCAATTTTCAAAACAAGGAAATAAAAAATCTCCCCATGCATAGAAATCTCAAATTCGACCTTCATATCTACTACAAAATGGAATTCTAGTTGATATGAATCATTGGAAAATATAATGTTAACAACCTAGACAACCACCACTATTAATTTTCCATCTTTAGCTTTAATATACAAAATACTATTAGTTGCACTTCTTTTGAACCAAACGTGAGAAAGTAGCTATCTAACTTGGAATACCAAGCTCTTGGGGCTCGCTTGAGACCATAAAAGGCTACCTTGAGCTTGCAAATATAATATTGATGATATAATAGTTGAAATCCATCAGGTTTTTCTATGTAAACTTATTCCTATAAATATCCATTTAAAAATGAAGGTTTGACATCCATCTAATATATCTTGAATTTATTGAAACAAGAAAATGCCAAAAACATTGTAATTTCTTACAATTGAGCAAAAAGAGAGAAAATTTCATCAAAGTTGAGACCTTTTATTTATGCATAGCCTTTGCACACTAACCTTGCCTTATTTATAACCATTCCTCCATGCTCATTCAACTTATGCTTGAAGACCCACTTTGTGCCAATTACATTATTCTTTGTTGGTTTGGGAGCAAGCTCCCATGTCCCACTTTTATCAATTTGGTCTAGTTCTTCATGCATATATTTCAATCAATTATCATCCTGGATTTCCTACACAACATCCTTGGGTTCCTCCATGGATAATAGAACTACATGTGATTGTGTAGGAGGGTTTAGGACCTTCCTTCTTGTTTGTACACCTTTGCTTAAATCACCAATAATTTGATCAGTTGGGTGGTGTTTTTTCACGTACCTTGAAGGATATTTGGCTTGAGGACTGGGGGGGCCTTCATTGTCTTCATCTGAAGGTGACTCATCATTATTCTCATCATTGTTGACGGGATCTGTCTGCTGAATGGTTGTCTTCAAATTTAATATACTCTTCCACTTTGACATCAATACAATCAAACATATTATTATTTTTATTGTAAAACTTATAGTCCTTTATATTATGAATAAACCTAAGAAAAATACATTCATCAGCATTTGCATCAAACTTACCAATATTTTCATCATTCTTCTTGATATAGTAATTGCTTCCAAAAAATGTACAAAACTCGACTGTTGTAGGTATTTCCTACTAATTCTTTGTTTAGAAGTGATTCTTGTTGAGAATCACTACTACTATGTGAATACATTCAACCCAAAATATCTACAACACATTTATTTCTCCCATCATGGCTCTATCTAACTACTAAATAGATACATTAGATCTTTCCATTACATCATTCTGTTGTGGAGTCTTTGTTATAATGAACTTCTTTTTTATTCCATGCTGCTTTCAAAACTCATCAAACTGTTTTGAAGTAAAATCACTTTCATTCTTAGACCTTATACTCTTGATTTTACAATCTCTATCATTTTTATCCATGGCTTTAAAGTCCTTAACTTCTCAAAATATTCTACTTTTTCTCTAATTAATGAAACCAACATGTTTTTCTTGAAATCATCAATGACAAGCATGGCATATAATTTATTTGTGGGTAACTGCATTTTGGATGGTCCACGCATGTCCATAGGTACTAACTGCAATGGATTAGTTTCCGAGGTATCCTTGGAATTGAGTGCAATTCAAAATTACTTTCCCTACTTTTCTATCCTCACATCTGCTTAGAATAATCACTTTCAACATAACAATAACTACATTTTTAGCATACAAAATAATTTTTGTTTATCTGGATTCTCCTTTTCTTTCTAGACCTTAGGCCCTTGACTTGTTTTCTCAAAAAATTGGTTCAGGTCTCTTATTCACCAGGTAAAAGGAAATATCTTATTGCGGCTCCTTCACCAAGTAAAAGGAATGATCTTACTGTGATTTATGCTTCACAAGAGGTTTCACAATAACTCTCCATAAAACCTATAAATAAGATGTTTTACGTGCCCACCACAAATTTCTCCATGATTTTCTCCTCTTCACCTCTCAAGCTTACATCCTCAACTAAACAAGAATTCTACACATGTATATTCAAAACATACATTTCAACACATAGATTTATTACAAAGTCAAAGTATTAAGACATGGTATGGGTGATTCTACAAAATAAATGATTTTCTGAACTTGCAGATGTTGTTGAGTGTAAGTAATAGTTGCAGAGTGAATGCTTGCCCATACTTTTTTACCAACCCTTCATTAAATACACATGCCTTACTAATTACTTGATGTGTGCAACAGAATGATATGATGTGTACTCCTGCTCAAAACTTCATTTAATCTATCCTTCAACCTGCAAACAAAATCTGTGACCTGCAAAATATCTACTTGGAAAGTATGGTTTCTATGAGTTTAGTAAACATGGTGGTTTGTATTAAGTTTCCAATGCTCTCTCTTAATAAAAACTACTTCCATTGACAATTCTGAAATAGTCTCTTAAATAAGCGAAATTTTCACGTGCTAATGGCTTTGCCGAAATGTCAGTGAACTGTTCCTGTGACCTGCAGTACGGCAACAAAATTTCACCATTACTAATCAACTCTCTAATAAATTGATATTTGGAATCAATGTGCTTGATCCTCTTGTGAAAAATAGAATTATTTGATAGTACAATTGCTAAAGTGTTGTCACATAAAATAGTTGTTTCTCCCTCTTGGTTGTGGCATAAATCCCTCAACATTCTTCTCATCCAAACTACTTGACACATTGTTTCTCTTGTGACGACATATTCAACTTATGTTGTTGACCAAGACATTATCGGCTGCTTCTCTGAGGCCCATGAAATAGCTCTAGAACCCAAATGAAAATCATATCCTAACGTGCTCTTTCTATCACAACACTTCCTTCCCAGCCACTGTTGGTGTAACTAACCAGCCTAAAATCACTTGTTGCGGTGTACAAAATATAATACTCCTTTTTCCAATTGACATAACTTAGAATCCTTTTGGCTTCTTGCTAATGTTTTTCCTTGGGTGTCTCCATGAACCTTGACACCAAGCTTATTGCATACATTATATCCATCCTAGTTGCCACCAAATACATGAAACTTCCCACCATACTTTTGTATAATGTCAGATTGACATTACTGCTGCGATCTTCTTTGCTCAACTTCAAACACATGGGAGTTGGATTTGGTGCGGGCTTGTTGTTATGCATACTAAACCTCTCCAAAATGTCTACTACATAATTTCTTTGGGAAATGAAAATACCATTTTCTGATTACTTCACTTCTATGCCCAAATAATACCTTAACAACCCCAAGTCAGTTATTTCAAACTCACATTTCATGACTTCCTTGAAATAAGAGATCAGGAAATCATCATTACCTGTAAAAATCAAATCATATACATATAAGACATTAATAAAAAGCTTGCCTTCACTCTCTTTGATGTAGAGAGTATGCTCACCATCATATTTGTTGAAACCATTGTCCAACAAGTAAGTATCAATCTTGCAATACAAAGCATGTGGTGCTTGCTTCAACCCATAAAGAGATTTCATAAACCTGTACACCTTGTCTTCTTGGCCTTCTAACTCATAGCCAAGTGGTTGTGAAACAGATACCACCTTGTTTAGCACTTCATTCAAGAACGTTGATTCTACATCCATTTGATACAATTTCCATTTATGTTGGACAAAAACCGACACCATTGTACACACTGTCTCCATCCTGGTGACTAGCACAAATGATAACACATAATCTCTTCCATGTTGTTGGTTGTATCATTTGACAACTAGCCTTGCTTTATGCATTTCAATATTTCCTTCAGCATTTCTCTTAGTCTTATAGACACACTTCACTCCAATGACTTCTTTTCGTTATGGAAGGTCCACTAACTCCCATGTTTCATTATTTTTTATTGCTTCTATTTCTTCATCCATTTTTGTAGCCATTTTTTCTTCTTTGACTGCATCCTTAAAATGGATTGGGTCATCTAAATGACAAAACAATGCAAATAAGGAATTTAGAACAATGCTACTATCAACTTAATCCATATCATAAATTTCATTTAAATGTATGAATTTTGGTCTTCTTATGCTTGCGAAAAATGGGCTTGATATGTCACTTTGATGTTGTGCTTGAAGTAGATGATGCTATGGATATTTACGGTGTGCTTGGAGAAGTACTTTCTTGACTGCACACCCTATCTTATTATTTTTTGACAGTGTCGCTTGTTGAGATTGAATAGCAGTAGAAGGAGTGACTATTGAGGAATTAGTTGTTGTTGTCAACTCCTCATTGTCTTCCTGTGGTATTCATACTTTCACATTGATTTTCTTCTCTAAACTTCCATCCCAAGCTCCCTCTTCTATGAAATGCACATCTCTATTGTTTATGACTTTCTTGGCTGATGGATTGTAGATCTTGTATGCCTTGGACTCGTCACTATACCCAACAAATATGCATTTCTCCCCCTTGCTATCCAACTTATCCCTTAACTCATTCGGGACTTGTGCATAAGCCACACATCTGAACACTCTCATGTGAGTGACACTATACATTCTTCCACTCCATGCCTATTTAGGAACAATATTCATGGCACCTTTCGTTGGGCACCTATTAATGATATATACTACGCAAGTGACAACTTCAGCCCAATAGTCATTTCGAAAATGCTTTGCCTTCAACATACTCTTTGCCATTTCCATAATAGTCTTATTCTTCCTTTCCGTGACACCATTTTTTTGAGGTGTATACCTTGTTGTAAATTGATTTTGAATCCCATGCTCCCTCCAAAGACGAAGGAAGTCATTTGAGATGCATTCGCCACCCTTTTTAGTCCTGAAGACTTTGATGTAGTGTCCAAATTGCTTCTAAACAAGAGCCTTGTATTGGCAAAAGCGTTCAAAAACTTCACTTTTATGTTTTAGGAAATAGAACCATGTCATCTTTGTGTAATCATTTATGAAGGTAAAATAATAGTATCTTCCACCAATTGATGGTGTTTGCATTGGTCCACATAAGTCTGAATGGACAACATACAAACGTGACTTTTCCCTTATTGACTTTCCTACTGGAAATGTCTAGCTATGTTGTTTTCCCAAGATGCATCCTTCACATAGGTTGTCTGGTTTTTGTATGAGTAGAAATCCCTTCACCGTGCCTTTCCTATGCATAAAATTTAAACCTGCAAAGTTGAGATGACCAAATCTCAAATGCCATAACCAATTTTCATCTTTAACCTCTGCTTGAAAGTTTACTTGTGTGACAACTGTTACATTTCTTCCATCTTCTTGTGAATTCATTGACAATTGTTCTTGGGCACCTTCTTCCTTCAAATCTGATTTTATCTTTAGGGGAAACATTCTATTTCTTGTCATCTAAACTTTTGCAATAAACTGTCTTCTTGGAGACTTATCCAAAATTGTGAACTCATCATTTTTGAAAAAAAAATGTAGCCCTTTTGCATTAGATGTCCAATGCTTATGAGGTTATGTTTCAAACCAGGGACAAAATAAAGATTTGAAATGTACTTATTCACCCCCTTCTTTGTTAAAATATTGACACTTTCTTTACGCATGAAAGATACTTTGCTATGAATCCCTAATGTCACTTCATATTTAACACTTTCATCTAAATCAAAAAATAATTCTATGCTCCCTATCATGTGGTTGTTGCACCCTGAATC
Organism: Pinus tabuliformis; assembly: GCA_031772625.1. NCBI lineage: Eukaryota > Viridiplantae > Streptophyta > Pinopsida > Pinales > Pinaceae > Pinus > Pinus tabuliformis. The sequence continues at coordinate 87,973,437 of CM062811.1, read as the reverse complement.
TAGAAACCATACATCACTTTGTTTTTCTTGTGCTACATTACAAGCTAAAAAGATGCTATCTTTGTTTTGATTTTCCTTTGTGAAATCTACACTTGGTTTGTTACTTATATCATGTTTCTTATTTCTACATTTATTTTCATAATGACCATACTTCTTACAATAATGACATTGAAAATGAGATTTATCATACCTCTCACCTTATGCTTGATTTTAGCTTGGGCCTTGACTTGGATTTGGATTGCTGCCCCTTCCACTTGAGATTGAAGGGTTTCTTCTTCCACCTTTGTGTGGGCTTCTTCCTCTTCCTCTAGCATTTGATATTACTCTGCCTCTACCTTGAACAAATGAAACTTGTGTCTTGAAGGCATGCTCCAATGAAGAGTTTAGTTTTCTATTCAATCTATTTTCATGAGAAATCAGCACCGCATGAGATATCCTTTGTCTCTTCTATGGCCATAAGAATGGTATCAAACCATACTCTCAGGTTTCTCAAAATTTTCTCAGCTATTCTCTTTTCCTAAAATGTCTCACCATGAGACTTGGTTTAAGTAACCAATCAAATTACATGTGTAAAGAATGAGTCTAAGTTCACATATTCTTTCATATAAATTGTCTCAAAGTCTCTCCTCAACATTTGTAGTTTCGTTGTCTTCACTTTTTCCATGCCTTGGTAGGCTGTTTGTAGGGTGTCCCATGCTTGTTTGGAGTTTGTTGCTGCGGATATCCTCGGGAAATTACTTTCATGAACTACTTGAAATATGTAGAAGAGGTCTTTTGCATCCTTCTTCCTATTGTCTGTCAACAAATCACTTTCTTCTTGTGTCAAAGCATTATATATTGTTGCATCTGATGGTTCTTGAAAACCATTCTAGCCCAGTAGTCATAATTTTTTCCATTAAAGTGAGGTAACCTAAGATTATTCACGCTTGTGATTGCTGAGATTTCTGGCTTACAAAAAAAAAAAAAAAACTTTCTCCCTGCTAGTAAATATGCTCCAAAACAATTTTTAACTACGAGTAAAAACACTTGTTTTTACACTAATAAAGTTTCCCTTGTTTTTACACTAATAAAGTTTCCCGCACTATGATATACCGTGTGAAAGAAATTATAGGGGAAGAGGAGAGGAGCTTTTTCCCTGAATAGAACTGGAGAAGAGCCTAAAAACACAAAAATTTAATGTAGAAGAGAGAGTAAAATAGAGTAAAAATTTGGAGCAACACAATTAAACTTTGGATTATTTTTGGAATACATGAAATACATAGATATGGAGACTCCAAAAGAGCTTAAAAACACAAAAACGTAACTTCCTGGAAGACAGAGTAAAATAGAGTAAAAATTTGGAGCAACAAAATTAAACTTTGGATTATATTTCGAATACTTGAAATATATATATATATATATAGACTAAATCTCTTTCAACAAGTAAAAAAAAGATCTTACTACTTCACCAGAGGTTGCGCATTAACTCTTTGTAAAACCTGTAACTAAGATACCAGAGTAAAATAGAGTAAAAATATGGAGTAAGACAATTAAAATTTGGATTATATTTCGAATACATGAAATACATAGATATGGAGGCTATTACTCCAACAAGTAAAGTAAAAGTTCTTACACCAGGTTGGGCAGTAACTCTATGTAAAACTATAACTAAGATGTTTTAGGCGTGGCGCCCGCCACAAATTGCTGCGCTATTTTCTCCTCTTCACCTCTTAGACTTACATCCTCAACTAAAATAAAAATTTCTACACATGTATGCAAAACATACATTTCAACACATAAAATTTATGACAAAATCAAAGTATTAAGACATGGTATGTGCACTTGTACAAAATGAATGATTTTCTAAACTTGGAGATGTTGAGGAGTGAGTGTTTTACCATAAATTTTTAACATTGCTTCATTAAATACACATTCCTTATTAATTACTTGATGTGCGTTGTAGAACGGTATGTGTACTCTCCTTGCAAATGTTGTGGAGTGAATCTTTTCCCACAGTTTTTTACCGACCCTTCATTAAATACACATTCCTTATTAATTACTTGATGTGTGTTGTTGAATGGTATGATGTGTACTCAGGGTCAGAAGTTCATTTAATATGTCCTTTAACCTGCAAACAAAATCCGCTACTTGCAAAAGATATACTTGGCAAGTATGGTTGCTATTGGATTAATTTTCCAACAATATTTACTAATATAGAAAAAGAAATTCGCAATCTACAAAAGATCTAATTGGAAAGTATGGTTGTTGTTTGTTTAGTAAACATTGTGGTTGGGATTAATTTTCCAACAATATTTACTAATGTATAAAAAGCATATTTAAGTTGAATGCAGATTGTGGAAATATGTTGAAATCAACATTTTTATATCTTAAGTGGATCAATTTTGTAATCCCAGAAATGGGCTAGGCTTCTTTAACCTCTTCCAATTCTGGAAATATGTTGAAATCAATATTAAGCAAGTTAGATAGCCTTGTGATCGAGTTGGACTCTCCTTTTATCACCCGAGCCATGGGCCTTCCTTTTATTATCTAAGAGTTAGGGCAACTCTTCGGTTCACCTATAGAAGAGTCTCCGCCACAACCATCTCCTCAAATTGGAGAAATTTGTGAGATCAATTTGTCTCTATTTATGAACGCAATCACAAAACTTTCAAGTAGATGTATATCTGTGAAAGGAAATGGAAAAGAAAGAATGGTTATAAATTAGTCCTCGTAGTATGATGTGTACATTTCTTTCAACCGCACAATGAATCTAAACGTACACGCGGCTGCTTCGAGAGTCGAACACGTCACTTACACCTACAGGGGATAATGGAAGGAACTCAAACGAAGTCTGCGAAGGAGGGTGAAGGATTTGCACATGAAGGTAAAAAATACACTCATTGGCCACTCCAATTCAGAGTCTACATCAAAATTCAAACGCTCCGCTTCGAAGGCGGATGATGACTTAAATACATTTGGTGTACAGTATGTCTGATGGCAGTGTTTCTTTCAAGTGAATTAAATAGGATATTTGTGGATATTTGGAAAGTTATTAGAGAGCATGAGAGAATACGGTGGAGGTAGAAGAAACTGGAAGGAACTCCAAACAAGTTTGATTAATTTGGACTGTAAATAACAAGGTGAACAATCCACTCAATGACTATTTTAGTCGGTGATTCATTTGGACTGTAAATAACAAGTGAAATGCTTGGCTTCAAAGGAGAATAATAAGTTAAATATATTTGGTGTACAGTATGTCCAATGGTAGTGTTTCTCACGATTGAATTAAATAGGAGGTCCATGGGTGGTTAGAGATTGGCAATATTGTTTATAATTATTCGAGAGCATGAGATATAGATGTTTTTAATTTTTTTTAACAAAATTTAGGTAAGGAATTTTTTTTGGGATTCTAGTCTTATTTCTATCTTTTTTAACATTCACTTCTACAATTTTTAAAAATGTTGAATCTATTTATAATTTAAAAATGAATTTAAAAAAACTAAAATTCACTATGTTATCAAAATTATATTATTAAACTAATACCATCTAACAAATTATGTTAGCAAAATTATATCATCAAACAAATACCATCCCATATTTTGAGATTTAGATAGACAACCATTGATAACATGGTTTGAGGTAACTCAATATGAGCAATTACTACCATCTCATATTTTGAGATTAAGGTAGACAACCATTGATAACATGGTTTAAGGTAACTCCATATGAACCATTAATGGAAAAAATTGAACGATGGAGATATTCTCACTTATTTGTCGAAGTGATGCTAGATTACCCTTTCAACCCTAAAGCTCATCCTTCCTCTACATTCATAACTTGGTGACATATTTGCACCTCTTAAGTTCTCACTATGACAACCAATATCTTTGGTACTATCATAATTCAAACTAGTGATAACCTCAACAAATGACAATGCAACTTCAGTTGCAAAGGTTGCATGGGAAGCATAATCTACATACATTGTTCTCTTTGCTGGTCTTGAATAGTTGTTTCTAGCTATTGGTAGCATGTGTATGGAACTTGCATGGTGAAGCTAACCTTACTTGTGTATTCATATTCTTATGTGAGCATGCCACTTGGTGATTTGAATTGGTATTAGTCATGTAAATTGTGCCCCCACTAAAATGATGCAAAATAAAGTCTATCAAGGGACTATGCAATTCCTACTTGAGATGTGAAATTTTTTTAAATGTGTTTGTTGTGCCACAATAATTATGATAAGTTTGTAAATGTGTTTTTTGGGACAGAGTGAAATATTTAATTGTGTTTGTTGTGCCATAGTGATTGTGAGAAGTTTTTAAATGTGTTTGTCGTGTTAGAGTGAAATCCTTAAGCATAAAAAGTAGGTGGTAAATCACTTAATTGAGCTGAAAAATAGAGCCACTCTCTTGAGTTTTGGCTGATCAAAAGTTATGATGCAGGAGCATCCGGTCGACAGGGTGAGGAACGAGAGAGGGCGAACAAAATTTCTGAAGAAGATTGGGAGTGAGACATAGTTCACTGAACGGACAACAAGTCTGTCAAATTTTTATGTTTCTGTTTTATTTCTTCCATGGTCAACTACACTATTAACTTTCTGTTATTTTAAATTTCTGTCCATTATATTCAAAATATTGTAATAGATTCTAGTTAGAGATGATAATAGTAGGTTAGGGTCAGTAGGTGTTTGACAACGAATCCCTATGGTAAAAAGGCAGGCAAAGTAAACTAATTGATAGCCAAGAAAATCATGCCTATGGTAACTGTAAAACAAACTGTAATTGGATAACTACCAGCAGTTAACAAACTGCCTAAAAACATTGTATAAAGAGACAAACAAGATAACCCAGAGGGGTTCAGCGACGGAGCATTTACATGAGAATAATAGAATACACATTTTATTTCCTTCATCTTATTCAGTGCACAAGCAAACAAACTGTTCATTTACAAATGTCCTCAGTAACAAAAACCTGTATATACAGTGCTGTGTAACTATTTCATTCTTTTATATCAACAATGTTTACAGTATTCAAGAAGCTATGAACTGGCAGAGAAGAACATGAATAAAAGGCGGAAAGAACCAACACCCACAAAGGGTCAAACCAGACAACCACACTAACCGGGTAAGCAACCAGAATTCTCAGTGAACGAGTCTAACTATCATTTAAATATTACATTTTATTCTTCTGCATAAAAAAATTACATAGACTGTGCATTGAAGTGTAGCCGAACAAGGTTACAACCAACTCACAAACCCTCCTATGTTGTGGCCAAGGGTTTGACAAACCCAGCAAGTCGAGACCCAACGAAACGACAGACATGTCATACAACAAACGACTGCAATCGTGACCAGGACCCAGAACCACTACAAGAAAGTAAAACGAGAGTAAGACTACCCGGAGGAAACCACAAAAAGCAAACCAGAGACAGTTCTTACGGTTACGAAAACGAAATGAACGCACGGTGAAACTATAGCAGCTTACCAACAAAACCAGAAGCCGAATAGACCCACACAGAAACGACAAGGCATAGCTGAACGACTTCATAGCACCACAGAACCGGCGGAAATCCAAAGGGGTTTCATCACAGACCGAAATGACTCAGAGGCGGAGCCAAAAACAATACAGAGACCTTTTCAACCAAGCGTCGAGCCAAAACAACACAGAGACCTTTGCAACCAAACGTCGAAGGCAAGAATGACCACAGAGGCGCGAATCGGGTAACCAAAAAGCGAGGTAGGGTTTGGCAAGTTCGAGGAGGATAGGTGTCCAACGGAGGATCAACACCAAGTACAACAAGTTGATTGTTAATTAAACCAAAATCACTTTTCAATTACCATAATATACGAACTAGTTCAATAGCATAAGTCCACCTAAGCGGAGGCAAGTGGTGACCACGTGGGCTGGCCCCATCAAGTGGTATCAGAGCAGTTTTTTTTGAAAAAAAGAGAAGATGGAAGCACCAAGACGAGGACGTGGAAGAGGTGCACGTAGGGGAGTAGATGAAGGATTGAGGGAACAGATTAGAGTTCTTACAGCTCGTTTGGAAGCAGTGGAGGCGGGTAGGCGAAGAGACCCGGAACTTGGAGATAATAGTGAGGAGGAAGTAGTAACTGCTACAGACGGGTCAGACGAAGAAGCTCCGGAATTGAGACTGCTGCGTTCAGTTTTATTGGCCAGCAGCAAACCCAAAACAGAGATTTCTAATTACGATGGCAGTCTGTCCGCAGATGTCCTGTTGGACTGGATAAGCGAACTTGACAAATATTTTGAGAATGAAGAAGTCAGTGAGGATAAAAGAGTTAGGTTCGCTGCCACTAAGTTAAAGGGACACGCACTCTTGTGGTGGGACAGTGTCCAAGCAGACAGAAAACGAATGAATAAGTTGACGATACGATAATGGTCAAGGATGGTGGCGAAATTGAAAGGCAGATTTCTGCCTAAAGACTACCAGGTGGAATTATATCGGCGAGTGCAGAATTTAAGACAGAAGGGAATGATTGTCAAGGAATACACGGAAGAGTTTTACCGAGTGAATTTACGGGCTGGGTATACTGATGATAACCCTGAAAAAACAACAAGGTACGTAAATGGATTGAGGATGGAGATATTGGATGAAATCAGTATTCTTTCTCCCCAGAATATTGAAGAAGCCTTTCAGAGTGCTGTAAAGGCTGAGGAAAAAATCAACAGAAAATAGAACAACCGGAGGGGGAGAGGAAACGGTAGAGGACGGGGACAGTCCTACGGCAGAGGAAGGAATGCTGCGAACAGCGAAGAAGGCAGCAGTTCTAAAACTTCAGGGACAGCAGAAAAAGGAGATAGCACCAGAGGAGGTCGGTCATATCAGCGAGGACGAGGGAATGGCCGCGGAAGAGGGACTGGTGTCCAGTGCTACAGGTGCTATAAATGGGGGCACAGATCCTTTGAATGTCCAGAAGTTGAACAGGCAGGTCAGAGGGGAACACTTATGGCACAGCCTGAAGAAGCTGAAGCACAACCCCAGGAGGTGGAAAACATGGCGGAAATAGGAGAAGCTTTGATTTTGAATAAAGTGCTGTTAAAACCAGCCAAAGAGGTGGCTGAACCAACACAGCGGAAAGCATTGTTCCGGACAGTCTGTAAATCGCATGGAAAGTGCTGCAAAGTAATAATAGACAGCAGGAGTACGGATAACTTGGTTTCCACTGAGATGGTGGAAAAACTGGGGTTGAAGCGGCTTAAGCACCCCACACCTTACAAGGTGTCGTGGCTACAGAAAGGCCACCAGCTGTTGGTTGATGAACAATGTGAGGTAGAGTTTCACATTGGCAAGTACCACGATACAGTGGTCTGTGATATTATGCCAATGGACGTGTGCCATATACTGCTTGGAAGACCATGGCAGTATGATAGGAAGGTGACACACGATGGGAAGACCAACTGTTATAAATTTACCAAGGATGGGGTAAAACACACACTTGTACCCATCAAAGAGGAGGATACAGCAGAATCAAGCGGAACAAAGGCGCTGTTGATTGGAGGAAAACAGTTTATAAAACAGAGTGAGGAAAATGAAGTTAATTTTGCAGTTGTGAGGAGGATGAAGCCAGTCTTGTTGAACTTGGAAAAATCAGAGTTGCCCAAGGAAATACAGGAGCTGTTGGAGGAATTTCAAGACATTGTGGCTGATGAGTTACCTGATAAATTGCCTCCCAAAAGGAGTATCAGCCATCACATTGATTTTATACCAGGAGCAAGCTTGCCGAACAAAGCAGCGTACAGGATGAGTCCAAAGGACAATGAGGAAGTACGCAAACAAGTCCAGGAGTTGTTGGATAAGGGACTGATCAGAGAAAGTCTGAGCCCCTGTGCAGTGCCAACAGTTCTTGCACCCAAGAAAGGTGGAGAATGGCGAATGTGCACAGATTCGCGAGCTATAAACAAAATTACGATTCGGTACAGGTTTCCCTTGCCTAGAATGGACGACATGATGGACTGTCTTAGTGGGGCAGCTTACTTTACAAAAATAGATCTGAAGAGTGGTTACCATCAGATCAGAATTAGAGAGGGAGACGAATGGAAGACAGCCTTCAAGACTAACGAAGGACTGTACGAATGGCTGGTCATGCCATTTGGGTTGAGTAACGCTCCGAGTACTTTTATGAGACTGATGAATGAAATGTTAAAAGAATTTATTGGAAAATTTGTGATAGTCTATCTGGACGATATTTTAATTTTCAGCAGGACGAAAAGAGAGCACCTTCAGCATATTCGAAGGGTATTCGAGAAGCTGCAGCAGAACAAACTGCTCATAAATTTGAAGAAATGCACTTTCTTGCAGAAGGAGTTAATCTATCTGGGATTTGTAGTTGCAGAGAACGAGTTAAAGATGGACCCAGAAAAGATTGTTGCGATCATAAGTTGGCCGTCACCTAAGAATTTGTTTGAGGTACGTAGCTTTCACGGTTTAGCAAGTTTTTATCGAAAATTCATTAAGAATTTTAGTGAGATCTGCGCACCAATGCTAGAGACCATCAAAAAGGCCAGCCAACCTTTTTGTTGGACCAAGGCGGCAGAAAACAGTTTCCAACTTCTGAAGCGGAAAATAACGGAGAGACCGATCTTGAGACTGCCCGATTTTAGCAAACCTTTTCAGGTTCGTTGTGATGCAAGCGGGACAGCTATTGGCACTGTGCTCAGTCAAGAGGACAGACCGGTGGCGTTTTTTAGTGAAAAACTAAATGAGAGTCGGCAAAAGTATTCGTCATATGACAAAGAATTCTATGCAGTGGTTCAAGCTTTGAAACATTGGAGGCACTACTTACTGGGCAATGAGTTCGTCTTGTTCTCTGATAATTCAGCGTTACAATATGTAACGCAGCAGCACAAATTGAACCATAAACATGCCAAGTGGGTGGAATACCTGCAGAGTTTTACTTTTGTGTTGAAGCACATAAGTGGGCAAGCCAACAAAGTGGAAGATGCTTTAAGTAGAAGAGCCTTGCTCTTACAAGAAAGTGGCATACAGGTGATGGGATTTGAGTACTTGAAGGATTTGTACCAGATGGACACGGATTTCAAGGAAGCTTTTGAAGCATGCCAAAATCTCGTATTAAGGAACATGAGCCCATGGCTAGATTTCAATTTACAGGAAGGATTATTGTTTCGAGGAGGACAGCTATTTGTTCCAGACTGTTCAATGAGGAAAAATTTAATAAGAGAGAAACATAGTGGCGGATTAGCGGGACATTTTGGCATCGATAAAACGTTGGAGCAGCTCAGGCATTTTTATTATTGGCCAAAGATGAGCCGCGACGTGCAGAGGTATGTGACCAGGTGTAAAATCTGCCAACTGGCGAAAGGGCACAGCCAGAACACTGGACTGTACACACCCTTACCTGTTCCCAGCAGGCCGTGGGATTCGGTCAGCATTGACTTTGTCCTAGGATTGCCTAGAACGCAGCGGGGATATGATTCAGTGATGGTGGTGGTGGATAGGTTCTCGAAAATGGCTCATTTCATTCCTTGCCGGAAAACCAGCGACGCCACAAACGTGGCACACCTCTTCTTTACAGAAGTAGTTTGATTACATGGCTTACCTAGAACTATTGTATCAGATAGGGACGTGAAATTCACAAGACATTTTTGGCGCACCCTGTGGAAAAAGTTGGGCACGCAGTTAAATTTCAGTTCTGCGTATCACCCGCAGACTGATGGACAGACAGAGGTGGTGAACAGGAGTTTGGGCAATTTGTTACGCAGTTTAACAGGAGAAAACTCGCGATTATGGGATCGAGCTCTTGCCCAGGCAGAATTCGCTTATAACGATTCGCCCAATCGGAGCACCGGATTTAGCCCATTTCAGATTTTGTATGGTATGCACCCTCGAGGGGTACATGAACTACGAGATTTGGGACAGCTAGAACGGAGAAGTGCAGATGGGGAAGATTTTGCTGAAGCAATGAGCGAACTGCACGAAAAGGTCAAATTAAGATTGCAGGACAGCACGCAGAAATACAAACAGCATGCAGACGTAAAGAGCCGAGAGGTACATTTTGAGATTGGAGACAAAGTCCTTGCGCATCTGCGCCGAGAACGGTTTCCTAAGGGAACATATAACAAATTGAAATTCAAGAAAATCGGTCCATGAAAAATTCTGCGAAAATTTTCAGCTAATGCATATGAAATTCAGTTGCCACCTGATATAGGTATATCACCTATATTCAACGTAGAAGACCTGTTCCCATATCATGCCCAGGCGGAAGATGATAGGATGGTACAGCCACAACGGGACACCCAGTTCGAGAGCAGTCTTTGGAAGAAACAGTTGCCTTCAGTCCGGACCCATGAAATCGAAGGAATTCTCAGAACACAGGTAGCCAAGAAGACGCGCAAGAAGGAGTATCTGCGTTACCTCGTCAAGTGGAAGGACCATCAATAGAGGACAACTCCTGGCTCGACGAGGCACAGATTCAGAAGGCTGGTTACTCGGTGGAGGAGCTCATGGGACGGATCCATGAGTTCTCTTTTACCCCGGCAGCCTGATGCAGGAGCATCCAGTCGACAGGGTGAGGAACGATAGAGGGCGAACAAAATTTCTGAAGAAGATTGGGAGTGAGACACAGTTCACTGAACGGACAACAAGTCTGTCAAATTTTTATGTTTTTGTTTTATTTCTTCCATGGTCAACTACACTATTAACTTTCTGTTATTTTAAATTTCTGTTCATTATATTCAAAATATTGTAATAGATTCTAGTTAGAGATGATAATAGTAGGTTAGGGTCAGTAGGTGTTTGACAACGAATCCCTATGGTAAAAAGGCAGGCAAAGTAAACTAATTGATAGCCAAGAAAATCATGCCTATGGTAACTGTAAAACAAACTGTAATTGGATAACTACCAGAAGTTAACAAACTGCCTAAAAACATTGTATAAAGAGACAAACAAGATAACCCAGAGGGGTTCAGCGACGGAGCATTTGCATGAGAATAATAGAATTCACATTTTATTTCCTTCATCTTATTCAGTGCACAAGCAAACAAACTGTTCATTTACAAATGTCCTCAGTAACAAAAACCTGTATATACAGTGCTGTGTAACTATTTCATTCTTTTATATCAACAGTGTTTACAGTATTCAAGAAGCTATGAACTGGCAGAGAAGAACGTGAATAAAAGGCGGAAAGAACCAGCACCCACAAAGGGTCGAACCAGACAACCACACTAACCGGGTAAGCAACCAGAATTCTCAGTGAACGAGTCTAACTATCATTTAAATATTACATTGTATTCTTCTGCATAAAAAAATTACATAGACTGTGCATTGAAGTGTAGCCGAACAGGGTTACAACCAACTCACAAACCCTCCTATGTTGTGGCCAAGGGTTTGACAAACCCAGCAAGTCCAGACCCAACGAAATGACAGACATGTCATACAACAAACGACTACAATCGTGACCAGGACCCAGAACCACTATAAGAAAGTAAAACGAGAGTAAGACTACCCGGAGGAAATCGACGGAAGCCACTGTGAAGCTACGGGAGCCAGCCACACCTGTACAAAACCGAGAAGGTGGGAGGTCAGGGTTACCTTGCCACAAAACCCTTGCACAAGGAACTGGTGCCAAAAGACTGCAAATGTAAAAACCCTGAGTGTGTATAAGGGAGAATGAGCATACCTAATAGCGTGCCGGAGCAGTAGGCCAACAGAACCCCGAAATAGAGACCCCTGTCCACAGAGGGGCTGCAGATTGTTAGTCACGGTGCAAACAGAGGAAAAGCAACTACAGCATGGAACTGTGACATACCTTGTCAGAGAGCCGAGTGCCGGAAAAGAACCAAGCTGGAGTATCCATTGAACTGTGCGACTGTCGAACTGAGCGGACGAAGTATTATTTCACCATAGCCATCAACCACAGATTTGTCAAGAAAGCCAGACCATACAGTAACCACAAAAGCAAACCAGAGACAGTTCTTACAGGCACGAAAACGAAATGAACGCAGGGTGAAACCATAGCAGCTTACCAACAAAACAAGAAGCCGAATAGACCCACACAGAAATGACAAGGCATAGCTGAACGACTTCATAGCACCACAGAACCGACGGAAATCCAAAGGGGTTTCATCACAGACCGAAACAACTCAGAGGCGGAGCCAAAAACAATAAAGAGACCTTTGCAACCAAGCGTCGAGCCAAAACAACACAGAGACCTTTGCAACCAAACGTCGAAGGCAAGAATGACCACAGAGGCGCGAACCGGGTAACCAAAAAGCGAGGTTGGGTTTGGCAAGTTCGAGGAGGACAGGTGTCCAACGGAGGATCAACACCAAGTACAGCAAGTTGATTGTTAATTAAACCAAAATCACTTTTCAATTACCATAATATACGAACCAGTTCAATAGCATAAGTCCACCTAAGCGGAGGCAAGTGGTGACCACGTGGGCTAGCCCCATCAAGTTATTTTGTGGGAAGGTAAAAAGGGATCTTCAACACCAAAGTGGTTTTATTTTCTATTGATTTTTTGTGCATAATAAGGAGTTTTCCAACACAATTTCAGTGATAAAAAATGAACTTAGTAGGTGTAAGATAACAAAAAATAGAATGAAATGAAAATGATTATGTATTTTTCATTTTTATTGTTATAAGGAAATTAACTAATGGGGAAGCCACATATTCTCTCAATTTCCTAGTTTCATGGCCAAGTGGTCATGATTTTTTTTTAATTGTGATAAGGAAATTAATTGACGTGAGAGACACATACTCTTTCAATTTTTTATTTTCATCCAAAAGTTAAGATCTTTATGGAAGGTTGAATTCTACAGAGTAATTCCTAATTCTCTTTCTGATATGTTGACGTAGTTTTCAAGAATAAAATTATTTGCACACTTTTTGGTGATGAAAAAATCAATTCATAAAAACTCTTTCAAAGAGTGTAAGAAAGTTGTAGAGTATCTTGAGAATTCATATCCCTTTGTAAAAGAGAGTCAACATGTTGTAAGCTTTCTGATCAACAATAAAATTATTTACACTTTTCGCATATGAAAAAATGAATTCATAAAAAATCTTCTAAGGAGTGTAAGCAAGTTGTAGGCTTTATTGCGCATTCATATCACTTTGTAAAGAAGAGTCAACGGGTTGTCAGATTCCTAATGTGCATATTATCTCATTATGAATATAAAATTTGAAAAGTGGAGCTAATGAAGCCACTTATTAATCACGACTTTGGGATTTGCCCCAAAAATTGTTGAACTTCATTATCAATGTCTACAAGTTTTCTTAATCAATAAATTTCTTCATTAAATCTTCTTATTCAAGTAGGTGTGCATATTGTCTCATTATGTGTTATTTTTTTAATATCGTTTTTAAATGTTGAACATAAAATTATTGCAAATATTCATGCTAAAAATAGAAAATTCGGAAACAAGTAAAGCATCTAGGGTGGAGAAAATTTGAGTCAATTTTAAAGAGTCCCTTTTTGTATGAGTTGATTTATTATGCCATAAGGCATTTCCACAACTCCCCTCACTGCCAATCTACATCTATTTGCACCATTGGATTGAATGTTAGATGATTGAAGAATACTGTACCATCAGATTGATACAATTTATACCATTTCAAACCCAGAAGAATTTGTGTGGTCATTTCCTCGAGTATATAAATCTATGCAGAGGATGTTTACAGGTTTTAATGGAGAAATTCTTATGATTGAGCTCTAGACAACTCAAAGTTCTGGCTATTATTTATTTTATACTTGAAACACTTTCTCTAGAAATGGAAGTCCAGGAATCCCAACAACCTAAATGCAGTGGAGGAGAAAATTTTTCCTTTACTAGATCGCTTCAATTTTTTTCCTAAGTGTAAAGATCTGTGAGCCTTGATGGGATTTTGGATTCCCTCAAATATGATGGTTTTTTTTTCCATTCAGTACCTGCAAAAAACTTCTCTCAACTCCTTCACCAAGCCCTTAATAGCACTTTGGTTTCCCAGGCCCAAAGGTTGGTGTATTATGCCAAATGCATTGTCGATTCCAGTTTTCATGCCCTCAGGGAAGCAATGTTCGAATTAGGGTTTGAAAAATCCTCTAATGAGAAGATGATTTATGTTGTGGAAGAGAAGATTTGCAACTCTATTTTCGATCAAGATCATCTTTTAGAGGTATTTAATTTACCCCACTAAGGTTCAAGATTGAATTTTAAAGTTCAGTAGAGATCTATCGGTTTGTCATTTACACAATCCACATATATATAGTATTCATTCTCTTGAACATTTGCTTGTAACCATCTCACTGTTTGGGGAATTTACGAATTTTCTCCTTCATGACCCTAATCTATGCTAGCACACATAGATAAATACGCCCAGAATAAGATAATATTACTCATATTTTTCAATAACTACAACTTGGGAATAACACTTGTGGTTGAATGTTCTAAATCCAAAATAATTTTAAAGGGTACAAACCACTGGATTGAGTGACATTTCTACAATAGTTGTCATGGTTTCATTTTTCCTTAAACACAAAATATCATTGTTAAATTCATTTTAAAATCCTCTACTGAATTTTATAGTATCAGTTGGCTCGCACAGGATCTAAGCATTGGATATGATCTGCTCTTGAATATTGTGGTAAAGTAATGTATATTTCTTCCTTGAATGTTCTTTAGATCTCCACCCTTATGGTTTAAAATGTGATTTAAATATCACTGTTAAATAATACAATGTTGTATTCACATTGATTACAATAACTTTGCAATGTTGTCAAAGGAATCATTGTTTTCAATGATCACAGTTGCTCTAAGCTCACACGCATGTAAAAACATTTCATACACTCCTAGTCACTGTTAAAAATATGGAAGAATTCATTGTTGATAATATGTTTTGAAATGACATTCCTTTCGTTATGATCTGCTGAATGTTGGCAAGTTCATCTTGGACATGGTTATTTTAGGATTCCTTTCGTTATGATCTGCTGAATGTTGGCAAGTGCATCTTGGACATGGGTATTTTATGGTGGCTCTGGTGAAATTTAAACTTAAACTCATTCTAAGACAATATATGAAAGCTTAGCCTTAAATAGTGTAACTCTTCTAGATCTATGATATCCTAGAATAAAATTACACTATTGGTATGAAATCTCTTGTCATTTGGTCTCGTAATGATGTTTACAAATGTGATGAATGAACGATCTATGATCTTTACTTGCAAATATATCTTGTGATATATCTCTCCATTGGATTTATGTGTCATTAATTTAATGTTTTTTCGTGGTGCAATTGAACACCTACATTATACCTTGTACATAGTTTATCTGAGCAAGACCTTTTTTTTCATCTATTTTCCAAGCATTATCTTGAACAAGTATTTTTTGCCTAATTGAATATCTTAAATCTTGTTCACATTTGGACATTTGATCTACTATTAACACCTACACAAGCTTTCTCTTTACCTTGAGAGTGGGTATTATCAAGTTCCCTTAGTCAAACAAAGTCTTAGAGCTCCCCTTCTTTACTCGGTGACTTTGGCTTAAGTTGACCCTTAGGAACACCTTCCTTAAGTTAGGAACGTTTCTTCCTTAACCTTAAAGTGAGAGGCAAGGCCATCAAGGTGATAATGGGTGGGTGGGTGAGTTTCCTGAGAGTTTCCTCTTGGCTATCCCATTGGGGTTAGGAAGTTTCCTCTTAGATGAGAGTTTTAGTTGTAATAGGGCTTAGAAATTTCACTCAGAGTCAATCAAGATACATCACCACCTTCAGATGATCAAGAAGCTCCTTCTCTCGGGGATTAGTATATGTCATTAAAAAATGAACAATAAAAAATATATAGGAGAGCTAGGAGTTTGACAAAGATAAATGGGAGAACAAGCATGTGGAGAGGCCTCCAACTCCAATAGATCCAAGACCATCATTTTGAATCACCATCAACTTTTGTGACAATATACAACATACATTCTTGGTAGCAAAAAGGGAGTTCTATGATTGAAAAGGAAACTACGAGAATAAGTATACAAATAGATGATTCAATGGTTGACAATGTGTGACAAATTGAACCACTTGATCTTGGTATTCGTCAGGAGTTAGAATTCCCAAATACCAAGGACATCTCTAGAGAAGAAGACCAAATCATGTCCTAAAATGATCAACGCCATTCCAGCAATATGCAGAGCACAAGGGAGGCAGTGTTACTAGGAAGCAGAATGAAGGAGCCCTAGTTGTGATGTAGTAAGCCAAACAATTGGGTCAACACCCTAGCTCATTAACAAATAATATTCAGCGGGACATGGGAACAAAATTCCAAATCGATAAATTGAAATTTGACTTCATGCATAAAGCCTTTAAGCAGGTAATATACAAAAAAAAAGGGGAAGGTGCAATGATGAAGTCATAAATATAAATGACTGAAGAATACATTTTCAATGTTGATGATGCACATCCTTTAGCCCTAAGAGTAGTGGGAATCAATATCACACAATTATATGTTGTGAAGTTTAAAAAGATGCATGTTGATCTCATGGCCAAGTACAATGATCGACAATTTAAAAGAACAACTCGGGATCTAGAGTGAAAGGGCCGAGAGAAAGACAACATTAATTAGGAAAGATACTACACTGAAGGATGAACTTAACGATATTTATAATTGAGTATTTCAGTAATATCATTATCATATGCATATTCGGGGATGTAGAAACAATTTTCAGTTGACAAGTTGATTAGGAGCTAAATGAGGTTTGGTGTTGACAGTCGCAACGCTTTCAATGCATATAGTAGCAAGAATAGTAAGCACCAACTCCAACCCACATTTATGCCCTAAATTAGTTATAAGTGGTCAAGCCACATGCATATATCGATTATGAAGAAAAAAGTGTATAAAATGCACAAATCAAAACACAGACTTACAAGTGTTGAATGCATTGGAAAATATGCAGGTCATGGGAAGAATGTTGGTTTCAATGCTTAACTATCCAAAAGAAGTAGAGATCTCATTCGAGTAACTCAGAGACAAATTCATTAGAAGCATTGAATCAAGGAAATTTTATGCTAGCAAGATTCACGATGTTGATGAAGTAGCTCTTGATGACTTCATAACACTTCCTACGAGGCAAGATGAAAAGGTAAAAGTGTATTTGTTGAATTGAAAAGTAAAAAGGTCAATGTAGAATTCATATTAATAAGTCTTAAACCAAATTTGGGTAATATTTATTATACATATGCAAGGTTGTTAGATAATAATTTCACCAACCCTGGAAATTACACGTCACATTAGACTAATATAATGATTAGTTAATTTCCAATATATTTATGTAAGATAAATGGAGAATCACAAAAGTTAAAATGCCAAAATCTATGAACACATTTATAAATAGATCCATTGCATTAAAGAAAAGGGGTTTCTCCTTGGCAATGTAAACTATCTTCATATGTTAATACGAGATGGTTCTAACCTAATGTGTAAGTACTCTTGCAATCTATGAGTGGTATAGGCCATTCTATCCTATTTTTCTTGATGCTTGTAGGCATAGAGATTTAAGCTTGTAAGCTATTTTGATGCTTGTGAACATTCATTTATGACCATACTTATATTTTCATTTTCTAACAATCGATATGAAGCAAGTCCTCTCTCAACAAATCATGCATTGTTTTCGTATACTTAGAGTCTCTTTAATTTTTCTTAGGCTGCAGTCAGTGGACTGTTTCTTTTAGCATTTGTGTTTAATTTCATTTCATGCCAGCCTATTCTTTACTTCTAAATAGAATTTAGTTAGACTACATTTCATATCGCACACTTGCATTGCATTATTAGTTGCATTTCATTTTTAACTCATCAATCCTAGATTATGGTAGTTGGTCCATAACCAACAGGCTTGTATTTAATTTACCCTAGTAAGGTTCAAGAATGAATTTTAAATTTGAGTAGATATCTACCGGTTTTCATTTACACAGTTCGCATATATATGGTATTAATTCTCTTGAATAAATGCTTGTAACCATCTCACTATTTGGGGCATTTATGAATCTTCTCCTTCATGACCCTAATCTATGCCAGCACACAGAGGTAAATGCACCTGGGATAAGATAATATCACTAACATTTTTCAATAACTACAACTTGGGAATAACGCCTTTGGTTGTAGGTTCTAAATCCAAAATCATTTTAAGGGGTACAAACCACTTTATTGACTGACATTTCTACAATAGTAGTCATGGTTTTATTCAGCCTTAAACACAAAATATCATTGTTGAATGCACTGTAAAATCTTCTACTGAATGTTATAGTATTAGTTGGCTCTCACAGGATCTAAGCATTGGATATGATCTGCTCTTGAATATTGTGGTAAAGTAATGTATATTTCTTCCTTGAATGTTCTTTAGATATCCGCCCTTATGGTTTAAAATGTGATTTAAATATCATTTTTAAATAATACAATGTTGTATTCACATTGATTACAATAAGTTTGCAATGTTGTCAAAGCAATAAGTTAAAATACCAAAAGCCATGAAGATATTTATAAATAGATCCATTGCATTCAAGTAAAGGGTTTTCTCCTTGGAAATGTAAACTGTCTTCATATGTTAACAGAAGATGGTCGTTACCTAATGTGTAAGTACTTTTGCAAACTATGATTGTTATAGACCAATCTATCCTATTTTTCTTTATTCTTGTAGGCATAGAGATTTTAGCTTGGAAGCTATTCTAATGCTTATGATCATTGATGTATGCTTATACTTATATTTTCATTTTCTAATAATTGATATGAAACAAGTCGTCTCTCAACAACTTAGATGTTTTTCTTGGTTACGTAGAGCCTCTTTGATTCTTCATAGGTTGTAGTCAGTGGACTATTTCTTTAATCATTTTTGTTTAATTTCATTTCATGTTAGCCTATTCTTTACTTATAAATAGGATTTAGTTAGGCTACATTTCATATCACACACTTGCATTGCATTATTAGCTTCATTTCATTTTTAGCTCATCAATCCTAGTTTATGGTAGTTGGTCCATAACCAAGAGGCTTGTATTTAATTTACCCTAGTAAGGTTGAAGATTGAATTTTAAAGTTGAGTAGAGATCCAATGGTTTGTCATTTACACAATCCGCATATATATGGTGTTCATTCTCTTCAACAAATGCTTGTAACGATCTCACTGTTTGTGGCATCTACTAATCTTCTCCTTCATGACCCTAAAATATGCTATCACACAGAGATAAATGTGCCTCGAATAAGACAATATTACTCACATTTGTCAATAAATATCACTTGGGAATAACACTTTTGGTTGAATTTTCTAAATCAAAAATCATTTTAAGGGGTACAGACCACTGGATTGATTGGCATTTCTAGAATAGTTGTCATGGTTTTATTCCACCTTAAACACAAAATATCATGGTTAAATGCACTGTAAAATCCTCTACTAAATGCTACGGTATCAGTTGGTTCTCACATTATCTAAGCATTGGATATGATCTTCTCTTGAATATTGTGGTAAAGGAATGTGTCTTTCTTCCTTGAATGTTATTTAGATCTCCTCCCTTATGGTTTAAAATGTTCTATAAATATCACTGTTAAATAACACATTGTTGTATTCACATTGATTATAATAACTTTGCAATTTTGTCAAAGGAATCACTGTTTTCATTGATCACAACTGCTTTAAGCTCACACGCATATAAAAACATTTCATACACTCCTAATCATTTTTGCAAATATTGAAGAATTCATTGCGAATAATATGTTTTGAAATGTCGTTCCTTTCATTATGGTCTACTGAATGTTGGCAAGTGCATCTTGGACATGCGTACTTTATTATGGCTTGATTGACATTTAAAATTCAACTCATTTTAACAAAATATACGAAATTCCAACCTTAAATAGTGTAACTCTTCTATATCTCTGATATGCTAAAATAAAATTACACTATTGGTAAGTAATCTTTTGTCATTCGGTCTCGTAATGATGTTTACAGATGTGCTGAATGAATGATCTATGATCTCTAAATGAAAATATGTCTTGTGATCTATCTCTCCATTCGATTTATGTGTCATTAATTCATTGTTTTTTTGTGGTGCAATTGAATACCTACATTATACCTTGTACATAGTTTTGAACACCTACATTATACCTTGTACATAGTTTATTCATTCAAGTAACTTAGAGAAAAATTCATTAGAAGCATTGAATCAAGGAAATTTAATGCTAGCAAGATTCACGATGTTAATTAAGTAGCTCTTGATGACTATATAGTACTTTCTACCAAGCAAGTTGAAAAGGTAAAAGTGTATTTGTTGAATTGACTAGTAAAAGATCAATGTAGAATTTAGATTAGTAAGTCTTAAACCAAAGTTGGGGAATATTTCTTATACACATGAAAGGTTGTTGGATAAGACTTTCACCCAGATTGGAAATTACACGTCAAGCTAGAATAATATAACTATTAGTTAATTTCCAATATTAGTTATGTAAGGTAAATGGAGAATCGTAGAAGTTAAAATGCTAAAATCCATGAACAAATTTATAAATAGATCCATTGAATTCAAGTAAATGGTTTTCTCCTTGGAAATGTAAACTATATTCATATGTTAGTTTGAGATGGTAGTTACCTAATGTGTAAGTACTCCTGCAAACTATGATTGGTATAGACCATTTTATCCTATTTTTCTCGATGTTTGTAGGCTTAGAGATTTTAGCTTGTAATTTATTTTTATGCTTGTGATCATTGATGTATGATCATACTTATATTTTCATTTGCTAACAATTGATATGAAAGAAGTCATCTCTTAACAACTCATACATTGTTCTTGGTTACTTGGAGCCTTTTTTATTTTGCATAGGCTGCAGCTAGTGGACTATTTCTTTTAGCATTTGTGTTTAATTTAATTTCATGTTAGCCTATTATTTATATCTAAATGGGATTTAGTTATGCTACATTTCATATTGCACACTTGCATTGCATTATTAGTTTCATTTCACTTTTAACTCATCAATCTTAGATTATGGTAGTTGGTCCGTAAACGATGGGTTTTCTATTTCAGTAGTTGGGTTTTTTTTCCCAATAGTGCTATGAAGTTAAAAAAGAACATTTTCCAACGTGAAAAAGACTATAGAAGAAAATCAAAGCCTTGATGATGCAGGAGCATCTAGCTCAGGGAGGACATGGCTTGGAGTTTGTCTCTTTCAAATAGTTTGAGTTTCATTAGTTTTCATTTCCTAGGAATGGTTGTTTTAGCCAATGTTAATGTTTTCTTACATATTTCTTTTAACTTTTTAGTTTTATTTAAAATTTGTTTTTAATTTACAAAGCAAGAAAAGACAGTTATTTAGAAACCATTTTATGTAACCATATAATGTAACTACTGGCAGTTTGTTAACTGTCCAGTGTTCTCTACAAAACGAAAGGAGAAAAAAACTAATGTAATCTTTTGCCATCAAAGAATTGAATGAAGAGAAAACATAGAAACATTTTCTTAAGACAAACATCTAAATGCATTCATGTTACAACTCTAGAATTTTTCCTCCAGAATACTGTTAAATTATTTTCTTTTCCATAAGCAAAGTACATACACACATGTGAACAGCAAGCACCAGAGCAAGGAGAGCTCCTGGACAAGCAACATCACAGAAAGAGAAAATATACGAAGGAACGAGAAAGCCATTATCCACAGAGACAAGTTTCATGTACAGAAATGATTACATTCCTAGTTTCCTTTGCAAAATTTAAACAATCAAATTTACAGCATATATATATATATATATATATATATATATATATATATATATATATATATATATATATATATATATATATATAGATATATATATATATTTCAAAAGCCGAGCATCACAGTGCGTTGTTCAATGACCAATAAATAGAATAGAGTCGACCGAGACTACAAACCCCTACGAGGTCATTGCAGGACCGTTTAAATACACAAATAACTACAAACAACAGAGTCGCAAATACACAGTGGAGCCACAGGCACAGTGCCAAGAAACCACAGAGCCAAGCCAAACTACCACCAAAGACTCATAAACCCTATGAACAGTAAACCCTCAGCCAAACAAACAGGAAGACACCAAGGAGCAACCCTACCTAGTTCAGGCGTAGGAGACATGGCGTGAAGACCACGAGCAAGCCCATCACTCACCTGCATTGGCCAACGAACAAGTCGTTAGCCACGAGAAACAAACCACAGTTACATTAACAAAGTGCAACCAGAACAGAGGGTAGGGTTATGAGGACTTACCAAGGTAGAGTTGAGCCTGTGTAAGTCGACAGAGGAGCCATGGAGCCAAGGTCACAACCACAGAGTTGCTCACTGCCACGAGGAGCAGAGGTTGTGAGCAACTGAGAAAAACAAAGTAAGAACAACTAGCATAGAAAGAGAGCTTACCTTTCGGAAGATTGCCGAGTGGAAGTCGAAAGCCGAGCAACTCCATAGCCGCAACCTGAGACAAGAACAAAACCAAACAAATAATCAACCTGTGAAGCCAGCGCATGGAGGGGAGACAAGTAAACTAAAGCTGCAACTGAAAACACAAATATAGCCGAGCAAAAGTTGACAACAGAGACTGATACCGAGGGTTTCACACCCAGGTCTCGTAACCAAGTACAAAGAAGGGAGCATAGACATCATATACAGGTGGAAACCCTCACCGAATTGCAAGCCAGGAATAGTGGAAACGAAACCCCAACAAAGAAGTATAGCAAACTCTCATTTCGTAGAACCAAAGACCACACCAGCAGCATAGTGACACAGCAAAGTGGAAAATCACAAATGAAATAAACAACCAAGGTTTCGAAGCCTAGAAGGAGAGGGAAGGAACAGAGCCCAAGGCTAAGACACATGTCCTTGCCACAATAAAACAATAGTACAGAAACATTAAAGTCAACCAACCACACATTAATAAAAGTTAATCAACCATTTATCATTAACTTGAAAGTGTAAAGGGCTGGACTGATCAAATTTTGGTATCAGAGTAGGAATAGCTAAGTGATTTTCTTATAAAATGGAAGCTAGAAGAAGAGGTCGTGGCAAAGTTATTTGAAGAGTAGTAGATGAGGGATTGAGGGAAAAGATTAGGATCCTGAATGCCCATTTGGCGGCAGTAGAAGCAGGAAGGAGAAGGGATCCAGATGTAGGGGACCACAGTGAAGAAGAAGCTGTAGTTATAACAGATGGATTTGAGATGAAGAAGGACCTAAAATCAAATTGTTAAGGTCAGTATTGTTGGCTAGATTTAAGCTAAAGCCTGAAATTCCAAATTATGTCGGCACTTTATCCACAGAAGTGCTGTTGGACTAGAGTAGTGAGCTGGAGAAATATTTTGAATGTGAGGAGGTCAGCGAAGATAGGAGAGTCAAATTCGCTACCACCAAGATGAAAGGACACACATCCTTATGGTGGGATAGTGTCCAAGCAGAGAGGAGAAGATTGAATAAGTTACCAATTAAAAAGTGAACTAGAATGGTCGCCAAGATGAAGGGAAGGTTTTTTCCCAAAGATTGCCAGATTGCTTTGCATCAACAGGTATAAAATTTGAAGCAGAGAGGAATGACGGTGAAAGAATATATTGAAGAATTCTATCGGGTGAATTTGAGAGCTAGTTATAGTGAAGACACCTCAAAAAACATAGCAAGGTTTGTGAATGGCCTAAGGCTAGAGATATTGGAAGAGATAAGTATTCTTTCTCCAAAAACCATAGAGGAAGCATAACATAGTGCCTTAAAGGCACAAGAAAAGATCACAAGAAAGAAGAATGCCAAGAGAGGATGAGGAATTGGCAGAGGGAAAGGACAATCCTTTGGCAAAGGAAGAACTGCCAACAACAGTGAAGAGGGCAGTAGTCCAAAGACCTTAGGGACAGTAGAGAAGGAAGGTAGCACTAGGGGAGGAAGGCCATACTAGAGAAGAAGGGGAAATGGCAGAGGCAGAGGAGCTGCCTACCCGTGCTACAAGTGGGGGTACAAATCCTTTGAGTGTCTTGAAGGAGAATAGGCTGGTCAAAGAGGAGCATATGTTGCTCATACAAAGGAAGCAGACGCACCACCTCAAGAGGTAGAGAATGTACCGAAGACAGGAGAGGCCTTAGTCTTGAAAAAGGTACTGCTGAAACTGGCAAAGGAAACAACTGAACAAACCCAACAAAAGGCATTATTCGGGACTGTGTGCAAGTCACATGGCAAATGCTACAAACTGATTATAGATAGTGGAAGCACTAATAATCTAGTTGCAACAGAGATGGTGGAGAAATTGGGTTTAAAACGATTGAAGAACCCAACTTCCTATAAGGTGTCGTGGTTACAGAAGGGCCACCAACTGCTAGTTGATGAGTAGTGTGAGGTGGAGTTCCATATTAGCAAGTATAGGGACAAAGTGATTTGTGATGTCATGCCCATGGACATGTGTCATATTCTGCTAGGTAGGGCGTGGCAGTATGACTGAAAAGTTGTTCACGATGGGAAAACAAACTATTACAAGTTTGTTAAAGATGGGATTAAGCATGCCCTAGTACCCATCAAGGAGGGAGAAATAGCACACACGAGGTGAAGTATGTTGTTGTAAGGAGACCAAGAACAATGTTTTTTCACAGTGGAATTTTTTATTTACTTGAAGAAATCCCGGAAATTTTGCAGGAATTCAATGACATTGTGGTGGACGATCTACTAGATAAATTTCCACCAAAGCAGAGTATCAGTCATGACATAGATTTCATCCCTGGAGATAGTTTACCGAATAAAGTTGCTTATTGAATGAGCCCCAAAGACAATGAGGAGATTAGGAAATAGGTACAGGAGTTGCTGGATAAGGGACTGATTCGAGAAAGCTTAAGCTCGTGTGCAGTTCCGACAGTTCTAGCTCCCAAGAAAGAAGGCGAGTGGCAGATGTGTACAGATTCACGAGAAATAAACAAAATTACCATCAAATATAGATTTCCATTGCCACAAATGGATGACATGATGGACTGTTTGAGTGGGGCAACATATTTTTTGAAGATAGATTTGAAGAGTGGATACCACCATATTATAATTCGAGAAGGGGATGAATGGAAAACAACTTTCAAAACTAATGAAGGGTTGTATGAATGGCTGGTGATGCCATTTGGGTTGAGTAATGCCCCTAGTACTTTCATCCGCCTGATGAACAAGATGTTGGAAGAGCTCATTGGGAAATTTGTGCTTGTGTATCTTGACGATATACTGATTTTCAGCAAGACCAAGGAGGAACATTTTTGACATGTTCGATATGTTCTAGAGAAGTTGCAGCAAAACAAGTTGCTGATAAATATGAAAAAATGTACTTTCTTTCAGAAGGAGTTAGTCTATTTGGGTTTCATGATTGCAGAAAATGAGCTGAAAATGGACCCAGAAAAAGTTGCAGCTATACTTAGCTAGCCATCCCCTAAGAGTCTGTTCGAAGTTTGAAGTTTTCATGGGTTGGAAAGTTTCTATCGCAAGTTTATAAAGGATTTTAGTGGAATCTGCGCACCTATGTTGGATACAATCAAGAAGGCAAGTCAACCTTTTCAGTGGACTGAAGTTGTAGAGAAGAGCTTCCAGATATTGAAGAAGAAGATCACTGAGAGGCCAATTTTGAGGCTACCTGATTTCAACAAACTTTTTCAAGTTCGTTGTGATGCTAGTGGTACAGCCATTGGAGCTATACTTAGCCAGGAAGACAAACCAGTAGCCTATTTCAGTGAAAAATTAAATGAAAGCAGGCAAAAGTATACGTCTTATGACAAGGAGTTTTATGCTATCATCCAAGCTTTGAAGCATTGGAGACATTATCTATTGGGTAATGAGTTTTTCTTGTTTTCTGATAATTTTGCATTATAGTATGTTATGCAGCAACATAAGCTGAATCACAAACATGCAAAATGGGTGAAGTACTTACAAAGCTTCACATTCATATTGAAGCATATCAATGGTCAAGAAAACAAGGTAGTAGTTGCACTAAGCAGAAGAGTTCTACTCTTGCAAGAGAGCACAATACAAGTGTTGCGATTTGAACACCTGGAGAACTTGTATCAAATAGATGCAAATTACAGGGAGGCTTATGAAGCCTGCCAGAATCCATTGTTGAGGAACAATAGTCTATGGCTGGACTGTAACTTGCAAGAGGAGTTGTTATTCAAGGGAGGATAGTTGTGTGTCCCAGAATGTTCAATGAGGGAGAACATCATCTAGGAAAAACATAGTGGAGGTCTAGCTGGACATTTCGACATTGATAAGACCTTGGATTAGCTGAGTCATTTTTATTATTGGCTGAAGATGCGAAGATATGTACAACGGTATGTGACCAGGTGTAAGATATGTCAGTTGGCGAAAGGGCACAATTAGAACACGGGGTTATACAAACCATTGCCTATTCCAAATAGACTGTGGGACTCACTCAGTTTGGACTTTGTCCTAGGTCTGCCCAAAACACAGTGAGGTTTTGATTCCATCATAGTGGTGGTGGACAAACTTTTGAAGATGGCACACTTTATCCCTTGCAGGAAAACCAGTGACGCTACCCATGTAGCACACTTGTGTTTTTCCAAAGTGGTCGGAGTACATGGCTTACCCAAGTCCATAATTTCCGACAGGGACGTGAAATTCACAGGGAATTTCTGGTGCACCTTGTGGAAAAATCTAGACACAAAGTTAAATTTTAGCTCCGCTTATCACCCACAGACTAATGGGAAAATAGAGGAGGTGAACAAAAGTTTAGGAAACCTGTTGTGGAGTCTAGTTAGAGAAAATTCACAAATCTAGGATTGTGTACTTGCTCAAGTGGAATTTTCTTACAACGATTCATCCAATCGAAGCACAGGAAGTAGTCCTTTTCAGATCTTGTATGGAATGCATCCTCGAGGAGTGGATGAGCTGTGGGATTTGGGACAATTAGAGAAAATAAGTGCTGATGGGGAAGACTTTGTAAGAGCAACTAACAACCTCCATGAGCATGTGAAGATGAAATTACAGGACAACAGTTAGAGGTACAAACAAAAAGCAGATCTGAAATGAAGTGAGGTACAATTTAATGTAGGGGATCAGGTTCTAGTGCATCTGCACAAGGAAAGATTTCCTGAGGGTGAATACAATAAGCTAAAATTCAAAAAAATTGGACCTTGTAAAATTATGCGTAAGTTTTATACGAATGCCTATGAAGTGCAATTGCCTGTAGGTATAGGAATATCGCCCATCTTTAATGTGGCATATTTATTCCCATACACTGCCAATCTAGAAGAGGACAATTTCGCACAGCTAAAGCGGGAGGCCCAAGAAAGGAGTAGTTTGTGGATGAGACAAATTCCTTCAGCTCAGCCACTTGAAATCAAAGGAATCCTCGACACATAGGTGGCCAGGCCGACTCGAAGGAAGGAGTACCTATAGTACCTCATCAAGTGGAAGAACCGCTCTATTGAGGATAGTTCATGGCTTGATGCAAGACATATACAATGTGGAGGGTATTCTATCAAGGAGCTCATGGACTGGAGACATGAATTTTCACCTACCACGAGAGCCTGATACAGGAGCATCCAGCTCAGGGAGGACATGGCTGGGAGTTTGTCTCTGTTATGAAACCAGCTCTCAAAATGATAGAAAATATAGTTGAACACCTTAAAATTCAACCTCTTCGAGGGGCAACCTCCTTTACATTACACAAATGAAAAATTCTTGGATGATTCAAATGAAAAAACCTCCTTTCTATATATAGGAGTTTAAGGAGTCACAATATAACCCAACCAACCTAACAATAATAATATAAAGCCACAAAAATAACAATAGAGGGATTCTATGGGGCACAATAATAACAATATGGGGACAATAGGGGCTCAACAATATTAATAAGGGACACAACTACAATAGTAATGGGGTAATCACTAGTATTATAGGGACCTAACATGACCCTATCCTTCAAAAAAGTGTTGTCATCAATTCTTGAGTAGTTTTAGATGCTTCTATATAAAATTCTCATCCTCCCATGTGGAACCTTCAACGGATAAGTTCTTCCACTTGATGAGATACTCCGAAATTGATGATTTTCATAGCTATCGAGTTCTTATTTCTATGATTGCTTCTGGTTCCAATATAATTTTTCCTTCCTCATCAAGTTTTGGAAATATTTTTTGAACTAGGAGCTTGTCGCCTATAACCTTATTTAAACATGAAACATGGGAAATTGGGTGCACTCGAGAAGTTGTAGGAAGCTCCAATTTGTATGCCATAGTACCAATCTTTTGCAACACCTTGTGCAGACCATAATACTTTGGTGATAATTTATTATCCTTCTTAGCTTGCTTGAGGGAAATTTTTTTTTATGGTTGTAGCTGTAGGAATACCCAATCACATACATCAAAACTTCTTTTGTTGCGATGTTGTTTCATTCTATTGCGCACCAACACGAGGTTATCCTTTAAGAGTTTGAGGACTTGTTGTTGATGTTCGATGTGATGTTCCACTACTTGAACCTTAGAATTTTCTCTTAAATATGATGTGATGGATGGTGGCTGATATCCATAAAGTGCCATAAATGGGGTCATTTTTGTTGTTGTATGGAAGGAAGTGTTATACCACCATTCGGCTAGAGGCAACCATTTGACCCACTGTGTCTATTTATCAGATACAAAGCAATGAAGATATCCTTCCAAACATTTGTTTACTATCTCAGTTTGCCCATCAGATTGAGCATGATAAGATGAGCTATGAGCTAACTGAGTACCAAGACAAGAAAATAATTCTATCCAAAAATTTCTAGTGAAAATGGGATCTTTGTCACTTCCAATAATACTTGGATTTCCATGTAGCTTTTGAATTGTTTCCATAAATGCAGTAGAAACTGTACTAGCTTTAAATGGATGTTATAATGCACAAAGGTGTGCATACTTGGTAAGTTTGTTAACTACCACCATGATGAATCTATTTCCCTCAGACTTGGGTAACCCTGTGATAAAATCCATTGGAATCTCCTCCCAACGTTGGCATGGAATGGGTGAAGGTTGTAATAGACCCAGGGTCTTAATTGTTTCAACTTTATTTTGTTGACAAACCAAACATTCCGCCACAAACTTTTGAATATCCGATTTAAGGCCATCCCAAAAAAATTCCTTCTTAACCCTATGGTAAGTTTTTAAAAATCCTGAGTGCCCTCCTAAGGGAGAAGTGTACAATTCCATAAGAATCTTTTTTTTGAGTTGGGAATTCTTATAGAGGTATAAGCAATATTTGTACCATAACGAATCATTTTGCCAGCTAAATGTATCAGATATACTGGAATCTTGTTGTAACTTTCGAATAAGTGCCCACACTTCTCCATCATTCTTCCATTCCTCCCTTGCTTCGTTTGTCCAATCTAGTTGGATAATAGAAATGGCACACAAAAATGCTTCCACATCGTCATCCTTTCTTGAGAGTGCATCTGCCACCACATTTTGCTTCCCTTTCTTGTAGATGATTTCAAAGTCATAACCCAACATATTTGTGACCCACTTTTGTTGCTCTTCAGAGGATAATCTTTGTTCTAAAAAGTATTTAAGGCTATCATGATCCGCTTTTATCTTGAAGTGTCTTTCCATTATGTAGGGTCACCATTTCTTAAGTGCATGTAGTATCGCCAACGTTTCCTTCTCATAAATAGCTTTGTGTAAAAACTTTCCCTTGATTGGACGACTTTCAAAACCAATGGGTCTTTCATCTTGCATTAAAACAACACCAATTCCATTTCCTGAAGCATCACATTCCACAATAAAGGTTTTTGTGAAGTCCAGTGCAGCTAAGACCGGTACTTGGCACATTACCTCTTTAAGATGTTCGAAGGCAATTGTTGCTTCTGGAGTCCATGAAAATGCATCTTTCTTCAATAATGTTGTTAGAGGTGCTACTATTCTCCCATAATTCTTAACAAACTTGCAATAATACCCTATCAACCCGAGAAATCCTCGCAGATGCTTTATGGATGTGGGGATTTTCCATTCCTTAATGCCTTTAATTTTGCTAAGGTCTACCTTAACTCCTTCATGAGATACAATATGACCTAGATATTCCACATTTTGTACTCCAAAGAAACATTTGGATCCTTTTGCATATAATTGTTTCTCCTCCAATAGTTGTAGCACCCTGTCAACATGTTCAACATGATCCTTCCAAGACTTGCTCTAGATTAGTATATCATCAAAAAATACTAACGCAAATTTTCTAAGGAAGGGTTTTAAAATGGAATTCATCAAACCTTGAAATGTACAAGGTGCATTGGTAAGGCCAAATGGCATGAACAAAAATTCATAATGACCCTCATCAGTTCTAAATGTTGTTTTCAGAATTTCTTCAGTCTTCATTCTGATTTGATGATATCCTGAACGAAGATCCAACTTGGTGAAGTAAATTGATCCATGCAATTCATCCAATAATTCATCAATGACAGGAATGGGAAAATTATCTTTAATAGTGAGCTTGTTGAGCTCCCTATAATCCAGACACATGTGCCATGATCCATCCTTCTTGTCCACCAATACTACTGGAGCAGAGAAAGAACTTTTTCTAGGTTGAATTATACCAACCTCTAGCATTTCTGCAACCATATGTTCAATTTCACTCTTTTGGGCATAGGAATATCTGTACGGCCTGATGTTTGGAGGAACACTTCCTGGAATCAGATGAATAGCATGATCATGATCATGAATAGGTGGGAGACCTCTGGGAGTCTCAAATACCTTGGAATGATTGTCCAGGACTTTTTGGAGATCTGGAGAAATAGATGATTCCGATGTGGAAACATCTAGCGAACATAATTGTGAAATTACACGTCTTTGTTCCTTTTTTGGAAGCTTTGTCATACCGTTGAGCGGATTATCTTTCTCGGTTTCCCTACCATACCCCTTAATTCAACTTCCTTTCCTTCCATAGAAAATTTCATGAAAAGTTCTTGAAAATTAAAAGCTATCGTACCCAAGGATTGTAGCCATTGGACTCCTAGTACAACATCAGCACCTCCCATTGGAATGGAAAGCATTGGGCTAGTCAATACATATTCTCCCATGGATATCTTGATATTATAGCACTTTCTAGAACAATTTATCATTACTGCATTTGCATCCATCACTTGACACTCTAGTGTTGGATATAGGAAGAAATTCAATTCTTTTGCTACCTTACAATGAATAAAATTGTGGGTACTTCCTGAATCAATCAACACTATTACCTTTTTATTCTTGATTTGTCCTTCTATCTTGATGGTTTGAGGAGTGGTAATTCCAACCAATGCATTACAAGATATGGTCAGATTCATTTCTTCTTTATCTAGGCTTTGTTCCTGGAGTATATCCTTTTTTTTTTTACTTTTGTTGCTCCTTTTCTTCTTCCTCTTCACAATCTGTGTAGAATAATTTCTTCTCAGCACACTTATGACCTTTATTGTATTTTCTATCACAACCATAACAAAGGCCTTTTGCTCTTTTTTCTTCCAATTGTTGTCATGTCAACCTTATAGGTTGTGGATGACTAGGGGCAACAACACTTCCATCTTTATAGTT
Organism: Pinus tabuliformis; assembly: GCA_031772625.1. NCBI lineage: Eukaryota > Viridiplantae > Streptophyta > Pinopsida > Pinales > Pinaceae > Pinus > Pinus tabuliformis. The sequence continues at coordinate 87,941,973 of CM062811.1, read as the reverse complement.
TTGAGTGGTATGCTTCTTGGCTGCCATAATTTTGCTTTCCATTCTTGCTAAACTAAATGCCTTCTTCAATGAATCAGGTTCCCAAAGGTGAACATCATGTTGGATATTATCCTTTGAAGTCCCTATGAACACATCAATCCTATGCTCCTTTGGAATATTTTTTACCCTTATGTTCAATTTTTGGAACTCCTCAATGTGCTCCATTATTGAACCCTTTTGTTTGAGACTTATCAATTGGCTAAAAAATGTGTTGCCTTTTGTATCCTCATAATGTGTTATCAATTCTTCCATAAAAATTGCCCAAGTTATAATTTGTTTACGAGAGCAAAGCCATTGATACCATACAAACTGATTTGGTTCCAAATATAAAGTTTCAATACATACCTTTTGTGTGTTTTGCACATTATTGAGATTGAAAAATTGCTCCATCTGTAATATCCATGTTGTCAGATTCTTGCCATCAAACTTCTTCATATCGATTTTTGGAATATGGAGCATCTTCGATCCAACATTAGAGTCTATGAAATCATGATTAACATTTCTTTTGTTCTCATCATGAGTTTCATTTACTACCCTTTCACCATTAGTAAGCATTTCTTGAAGAAACTTTGTCAAATCTGTCTTCAAATCTTCCATGCCTGTCTTCAAATCTTCCATGTCTGTCTTGAAATTTGTCTTCAAATCTATCTTCAAATCGTCCATCTTAGCTTCCACATCATTAATCTTAGCTTCTATGCCTTTCTTTAAGCAATCCATCTTATCTTCTACATCTTTCTTTAAACCATCCATCTTAGATTCTATTACATTTTGTGCAAGTGACGCTTGTTGCACTTGGTCTCGTAATTTTGATATATCATGTTGCATTTCTTCCTCTTCTTCATGAGTCATGCTAGAGATTTCAGGTTGCTTACTAGGTGTTTGAATTTTCTTTCCTCGGGGCATCAATTACCGATAATTATGCTTTACTATGCCCTTTGAATTCCTTCAAACTAATTTTTCAAACCAAGCTCATGCAAAAAAAAAAAAAAAAATACACACCTTTTTTCACTTTGTAGGAGCTTGATATTGAATCTGATGTATCTCTGTAATTTGGGATCATCCAGTTATTAAATTGTGACCTGCGGTAGCCCTCTGCATCCTCTTTCCAATGCGACCAGCCTGAGCCAAATTGGATTCTCCAAGGAAGAGTTATGCCAAATCTCCGAAAGTGACCTGATTATATACTAGTTCAGTAGAGTGAACTTGTATGACGTGCCATGAGTCATTGTTTCGACCTTTGGCTCTAAGAAATACGTACAAGAGACTATAGTTCGTGCTCTTTCTGTACCTTCTTACGAAAATTCAATCTGATGCTTAGAGAGAAAGTTATGATGATTTTCCCCAGGTCACCTGTTTGGAATGTAATTCAGGAGTCTGCAAAAAAACCAACTTCCTCAGATCATATCTCCGCAAATATAGTGCGAAAAGCTCTGAAATTCAGACTCGAGGTTCACTACGATTTTGTCTCAAATGATTTTTTTTTTTAGATTTTGAAACGTCGCCGAAAATTTTTTATAGAGAAAACGCCATGATCACATATTTGGATCAGCGAAACCCTAGAATCCAAAGCTCTGATACCAAATGTTATGAAACCAACTCACAAAAGGATAGAAAATATATTTGAACGCCTTAGAATTCAACCTCTTTGAGGGGGAAACCTGCTTTACATTACACATATGAACAATTCTTGGATGATTCAAATGACAAAACCTCCTTTCTATATATAGGAGTCTAAGGAGTCACAACATAACCTAGCCGACCTAACAATAATAAATAAAGCCAAAAAAAAAACAATAGAGGGATTCTATGGGGCATAGTAATAACAATATGGGGACAATAGGGGCACAACAATATAAATAAGGGACACAACTACAATAGTAATGGGGTAATCACTAGTATTATAGGGACCTAACAGTCTCTTTCAAACAGTTTGAGTTTCATTAGTTTTCATTTCCTAGGAATGGTTGTTTCAGCCAATGTTAATGTTTTCTTACGTATTTCTTTTTACTTTTTAGTTTAATTTATTTTTTTTTTTAAATTTACAAAGCAAGTAAAGACATTTATTCAGAAACCATTTTATGTAACCATATAACATAACTACTGGTAGTTTACTAACTGTCTAGTGTTATCTACAAAACGAAAGGAGAAAACAACTAATGTAATATTTTTCCATCAGAGAATTGAATGAAGAGAAAGCACAAAAACATTTTCTGAAGACAAACATCTGAATCCATTCATGTTACAACTCTAGAATTTTTCCTACAAAATATTGTTAAATTATTTTCTTTTCCATCAGAAAAGTACATACACACAGGTGAATAGAAAGCACCAGAGTGAGGAGAGCTCCTGGACAAGTAGTAGCATAAACTGAGCAAATATATGAAGGAACGAGAAAGCCATTACCCACAGAGACAAGTTTCAGGTACATAAACGATTACATTCCCAATTTACTTTGCAAAATTTAAACAATCAAATTTACAACATATATATATATATATATATATATATATATATATATATATATATATATCTCAAAAGCCGAGCATCACAGTGCATTGTTCAATGACCAATAAATAGAACAGAGTCGACTGAGACTACAAACCCCTGCAAGGTCATTGCAGGACCGTTTAAATACACAAATAACTACAAACAACAGAGTCTCAAATACATAGTGGAGCCACAGGCACAGTGCCAAGAAACTAAAGAGCCAAGCCAAACTACCACCAAAGACTCATAAGCCCTATGAATAGTAAACCCTCAGCCAAACAAACACGAAGACACCAAGGAGCAACCCTACCCGATTCATGCATAGGAGACACGGCGTGAAGACCAGGAGTAGGCCCGTCGCTCACCTGCATTGGCCAATGAACAAGTTGTTAGCCATGAGAAACAAACCACAATTACATTAACAAAGTGCAACCAGAACAGAGGGTAGGGTTATGAGGACTTACCAAGGTAGAGCTGAGCCTGTGTAAGCCGACAGAGGAGCCACGGAGCCAAGGTCATAGCCATAGATTTTCTCGCTGCCACGAGGAACAGAGGTTGTCAGCAACTGAGAAAAGCAAAGTAAGAACAACTAGCATAGAAAGAGAGCTTACCCTTCAGAAGATTGTCGAGTGGAAGTCAAAATCCGAGCAACTCCATAGTTGCAACCTGAGAGAAGAACAAAACCCAAACAAATAATCAACTTGTGAAGCCAACGCATGGAGCGGAGACAAGTAAACTAAAGCTGCAACTGAAAACACAAATGTAGGCGAGCAAAAGTTGACAACAGAGACCGATATCGAGGGTTTCACACCTAGCCCAAGGCGAGGACACATGTCCTTGCCACAATAAAACAATAGTACAACAACATTAAAGTCAACCAACCACGGATTAATGAAAGTTATTCAACCATTTATCATTAACCCGAAAGTTTAAAGGGCTGGACCCATCACTTGAGATGTGAATATTTTGAGATAATGGATAAGGTAAGAAATATTGCTTACATAGTACATGCCCCATATTATGGATATAATATAATATAAGTTTATCAATGTCTCCCAAATGACCAAACTAGGCAATGAGATTGCTTAGTACATGAATGGAAATATAAAATGGGAGTTCTATCTCACTGTCAAGGGTGAAACTCTATTTCGATATAGCAAGGGGAAATTCAGTGAGACTACAGTGATCAAGGTTTTTTATAATCACAAGAAGGTTCTCTCTTTGTTTTGGTCTAATTGCAGAGGTAATATTGGAGATTGGAGTAGAGAAAATTTCAGTGATACTACATTGATGTTTCCTCATTATCTCGATGATATATCATAGACAAGACCTTGGTTCTCTATATCACAACAAAGGAGAGATCACTGCCACTCAGGAAGAAGGTCGCAAGTGTGTGACTAGTACTTTGGATTATTGCATGAAGAAGGTCTTGGTGTGGCCATGATTCGTGATACTAGTTCAATGTAATTTCATGACTATAGTGATTTCATATGGTGCAAAATCTGAAAGAGAAGGAAGCGAAAGAGAGTGAGCAAGAAGGTGGAATAAGACTTGTGTCTTGGTCTTGGAGTGGATAATAGGTCAAGGGTCTTGGTCTTGCTATTCGTCAATAGGAATCTCTATAAGAATAATATGTGCGGGTCTTCCTCTCAAAGAGAGAGGTTTTAAAACACCATTTACCTGCTATTGTGTTCTTTAGTTTCAGATTAATACATTTATGAAATCTTATCTTTTTCCTTGTGTTAGAATTTTGCTGATTTTCATTTATTTAGAATTTTGATGAGATTGATAGTGTTCATAATATTTTCAAGTTGCCTTCTCTATGATTGCTTCCTAGATGAAACAAAGTGCTTATTAGGTACAATGCTTCAATGCCATGTTTATAGGTTCCCATATTACTATTCCCTGTCAGTATATCCACTCCTATTTGAGTGGAAGTAATTCCTTGTGAGTATATCTACGCCTATATGAGCGAAATCTGTTATGCATCCGCATAAATTCTAAGAATGAAGGGTAGACTGACAAAATTGTCATTCTGCAAGCATGGAACAATTTCAACCATTAGGTTTTTACTATTTCATTCATCTTATAGTTGAGATTGGGCACCATACTGTAATCACTAATATGGCCTTGGAATGGTACTAAAGGCAACAAATTTGATCCCTAAACTATAATTTTGTTAACATATTCATTGTTTTTTCAATGCTCTGATTCTAATTTTCAGGATTGGAAAACTATAGAAATTTTCTCAAGCTCTTGAAATTTAATTCATAGAGTATTAAAGGGATAAGAAACTTCATCAAGATGAGATTTCCAACACCATAATATACATGTCTCTGCAAAAGATTTAGGAAGGTGTAGTTCGTGTATATACTGTTAAAAAGGTGATTGAAGACAACCCTTTGAAGGTTAAAGAAGTGAGAGATTTATACATAAGCACTAAAATTGGGTTTTAGTCTTTGCTCTGATGCCTTGGATGTGGTTGTGGACAGTCTAATTCTCAACATCAATGAGGATTCACATATACCACTCTTTGACAAGGTGAAATATGTGTAGTGGTTTCTTTCTATATAGCCATTCTAGAGACCTTTCCCCTATTTATGTTTGAGGTTTTCCACTCAAAATATTTTCTTAATAATCCTGAATGTATCTCTTTGGATATGCTCAACCAATGCCAATGTAGTCGTGTTCATGCAATTCTCTCAGCTATGAATCCTGTCGGATTAAGATCTTATAAATTCGAGGAGCACATTGTACAAAGCTAGTGGGATATTATGATAATAAACTCTATTTTTCAACATCTCTGTTTGTATAATAAAAAGAGATTAATTTCCATCAAGAAAAGCATATGGAGAAGCGTAGTTTGGGCTATCTAAGAAAGAAGTGTAAAAACATTAGTCCTTATCTAAATTGAAGTGATCAATGGAAATTTGAATAATCTAAATAAAAACTGGTCCCTTTCTTTAATCGTTCCTATCAGTGGAAGGGTGCAAGATTTGTTGAATCTCCATTGAAAAAAATTGTAGAACTATTAGTTTTATTTATTGCTCCGACCATGTTCATGGGTGGAATACCTTGGTTCATTGAACCTGACATTCACAAAATTTCAATCTTTAATAGTACAACATAAAGGGAGACAATCTCAAACAATGCTCTTCACAACGCAATCATAAATAGGTCATCTTACCTCTGCAAGGCTACCAATAGATCTGATTGTTGCCACATAAGTTGATGTTGAATCAATATCTCCCTAACATCATGAATAATCTCCACAATAAAAGAGTCCATCCTTGAAAACATGAATGCTAGTTACCACAAATATGAAGGTCCTTTAATAGCCAACCATGAGAAGTATTAATAAGCCCAAATGTAATGACCAACTTTTCACTCTGATAAGATAAAGCATCAAACAAAACAACAAAAAAGGTGACACTATTGGGTTTTATGCCAAAGTGTTGCATCTCTTCAAATAGTTGAAGGGATTCCTTGCCAAATCTGTGAATAACATATCCTACAATAATAGAAGTCCAAGAGACAACATCCCATTTAGACATTTTACTAGACATTTAATGTGCATCAACATCTACAAAAGTAGTTCCATAGCCTTATTAAGATACCCATTACGTTCATATCCAACAAGTATTAGTCCCATTAAGGAATTTGAAGAAAACGTTTCACAACCTCATCTACGTTCCCATCATCTACATACCCTGATATTGTAATATTCCAAGGTACTACATTTGATTTAGGAATTCTGTCAACCACTCGTTGTGCATTATTTATGCAACCACATTTAGAATACATATTTACAAGAGCAATCCCCACAATTCCATTACATTATAGTCCACTGGCAATTATGTAATAGTGGACTCCTTTGCCAAGTTCCAGATCTACCAAATTAGCACATAATCGGCCACCATTCCAAATAATCACACCACACTTGGTTTAGACATTTACTTGGGTGGCTAGGGTGCCCCTATCTCCCATCTCTCTATAGAGTATTCTAGCCACATCTTCTTTCTTCTATGTTATTGGTTCCTATGATACTGTCGTATAGCGTTTCCTTTGCAACATTTGGTGCAATTGCTAGTTATAGGTACTTCGAAATGACCTGTTTAAAAAAAATGGATATACAATAAAAAATGTTAAAACTCTATTTTAAAAGTATAAATTGGAAATGAGGTCATAGCTTCAACCCTCCTTGAGATATCTAATCATTTTTATAAAAAATTATATTGACAAAAAAGCCACAAATATTGCATATAGATACACGTTTAACTTTTACAAAACCTCTTTTTTTATTGTCTATGTATATAGGGTTTTATCTCCAAATTTGTATGGTTTACTCTACTATATGTTGGTTATATAAATTCATAAAATCTCAGAGCTTGATCACATGTTTAATAGTGTAGTTGTTTCCTACCTTGAGGGGGCATTCACTATCTAGAGATCTTTTTGAATGAGTGATTTCACCTGGGATACTAAGGGTTCTTAGATTTTTACAACAATAGGGAAGCCAATATATATGTGACCCCTTCATATAACTTGAGGGAAATGTGTATAGACTATGCTTACCTCAATGTTATTGCACTCAACCAATCAATTTCATTCAATATTTGGAAAGATATTTCTCACTGAAATGAAAATAATATCTTTGGTGATACATCCAACATTAATCAATATATCAAAAGCATAAAACGATAAAGTATAAACAAGAAATGACTCATTTCTACCCAAAGTATCATAATAATTTTCTAAGGGAATATTCAACCCTACGATCACTCTTACATCTCACATATTCTAAATGATAAGAAAACAATAATAAGTTATGGAGTAGATCACTTTCTTAAAAATTACTACAAATACAAGTTTAAATATTTTTGCTTAAAACGTCTAAAAAAATAAAAAAGCCAAGACACCAAGAGTTATAACTTGGGGCAACTCATTTTTATTTCTGTAAAGAAATATCTATTTATATATAAACCTCTTACTTAATAAATAGATAATAACTAATTATGAATATAGATGAGAATTATATACTACCACCCCTTATGATAAGGACATGTTAACACTATCATGAATAATGACATCTTAACACTCACTCGAATATTTATTGGTCATTTCTATAATTTACCGGGTTATAAGAACGGCGAGATATATATATAAAAAGTGAAAATAAAATGGGTGCTTATGCCACCAAAAATAAATAGATACATAAGAATTCGGTAAAAACAAAAAGATGTCTAGATTCAATAAATATATTGGAAAAGGGATTTAACGAAAAAGTTTAAAATATATTTTCCGACATCTAATAAATCTGAAAATACATTTTAATATCCGGAACATGTTAATGCCATCTTTTAAGTTCGTTTAATAAACGAACTCATCTTCTCCCGACAATTTTATAAATGTATTGCGGGGGGTCCTAAATTTGGTGACAACGAAATCACCTCAATAGTTATGGACCGTTCATTGTAAACACTTTTCCACGAGGTATTTTGTCGCGTCTCAAATCTTGTGACTACGAAATCACCTGATATGTTATGCCATTCATTGTTTCGTTATGTCATTCTCCCATTATGTCATTCTCCCATTAACTGTTTCTTATGTCAACTGGACAACCGTAGGAGCCATTTACATATTATGTTGGCTTCTCAACTAATGTGGAGTCGAAACAATCGTTGGATCGTTCATTAGTGTTGTTGCTTGTGAGCAGTGACTGGTAGATGGCAGCGATGATATCCACGAACACGCTCACTCATCGACGGAATGGCTTGTCCGTTCGAAAATGTATTCTAATTCTAATTGGACTATCTTCCTATTTTAAAAGAGCCCGAAGCATTGACAGCACATTGCGACAATACCAGGTTGACTATAGGTGGGTCATCGCATATCCTGACCGCGTGATGGAGCGCTGCCCATTTACTTTTGTTGCCTTAGCTTTAAATAAATGAACGTAAAGTTGGCGCCGTGTTTTGTTCGTGTCTCCTGGATGATGAAATTAAAAAAACAAAATGCAACTAATACATTGGACTGCTTACTCATAATTGCAGTTCGCAATTAACTAACCAGGATTTTAAATTCATGGACCTGCATCGCAAAGGTTTTTTGCTCTTTAAATTGCCATTCTCCCTTGGCTAATCCAGCTCGTTTCAATGAGTCAGAGTTTGCGCCGCGTTTTGTTAGTGTCTTAGGATTATGAAATTTAAAAGAAAAATGCAAGTAATACATTAAATTCATGTACCTGCATCTGCTATTGTTGAGTGAGTTGCAGCAAAGTTTTTTTTCTCTTTAAATCGCCATTCTCCCTTTGCTAATCCATCTCGTTTCAATGAGTCGGAGTTCCGAATTCTCATGTCATCGAGCAAATTGACGCAACAGTTATTATCTTAGCTAATCTGTTGCTCGCGTGGCAGAGCCAGTTCGATTAAATACAACTTTAGAAAAAAAGTCAATATGGTGAACCATCTAATGTTGGTAGCACTATTCGAGAGCGAAATGTCGCCTGGGCGTTGTTAGAACTCGATGATCATTACTAAAAAGGTTAAGGCGTTCCCATTGCGGTTAAGGCGTTCCCATGGCCTGGCATTTGGAACCAACATACATCAATGGTCACTCCACATGGAGAAATTAAAGAGAAACGTGTATGAAAAGCTTAGGAATTTAGATGAATTTATCTTTATCTTTTAATTTTTTCGATTACTGTTACCAATAGTATTTAAGCTATTCTGACTGCAGCAAACTTGTAGAAGCGTAATTAGTTTTTTCCATTATATTTTAATGACATGATGTAGATCTACCCTGAATGCTAGTTACTGCTAGTAAGTGTTGGATAGGGGTTGGTCTTTTTCGGTAAGCTTTTTTTCAAGGGGAATCAATTCTATAATCTGCCAATATAAAAGTACAATACCCTGACATTTTTTTTATAACGAAATGAAAAAGACTCTATTCCACATGAAATGATGCTATGAATGCTTTGAAATCGTTACATCGTGTTTAGATGCGGTTTGAAATTATTTTCACATATCTTTACATCATGTTTATATCCATTTCGATCATTTTTTGATTTGAAATATCGTTACATATGTTTAGATGCATTTTGAATTTTTTCCACATATCTTTGCATCATGTTTATACCTATTTTGATATATATTTTTATTGAATTGAGACTTCTGTAATTCATATCAATTTGTTGAGGAATCTTCGGTGAAAATCACATAGAAAAACTTTTGTCGACGCGTTTCCAAAACTTTTGTCGACGCGTTTCCAACCAACCAGTGTGGTTCATCATCATTTTCAAATAAACACCCCAGCAAGTGATTTTGCTCTAAATGTTTCAAAAATTCTTTACATCATGTTTAAACCCATTTGATTTATATATTTTTCCAATTAAACACCTCAGTCCAAGATGGTTGCCAAGCGATTTATGAGCAAAACCTGGCAACAATAGAGTTTCAATTGTGTCCATGTGCATGGCTAGCAGGCTTATAAAATTATTACACTAGTTAAATTAGGACAACTATATTTACCAATATTGTTGATATACCTTATTTACCAATGTAGTTTATATTGATATATAAAGAATATATACAACCATAATCGTAAATATAGTTGATATATACAATAGACATTTATCAATCACATTAATAATTATTAGATGTATAATGTTAATATAGCTATTAGTTATTTATTATTTGTATATATCTATAACCAAATTAACATAATATAATAATAGGATATAGTTATTACTAATAATACTTATTTATCTCTCATCATTATTTTAATGATTAATATACATTTATTAACATATTAATATAACTATCAATATTTTTGGTACATAACAATGGATTTATGAACTATTCCAACATAACAATATTAAATTCTAATATTAAATCAATTATTATAAGTTTTAATATTATAAAAGCTAACATTATAAATCCTAAAATTAATATTATTTCCTTACCATTAGTACTATAAAACATACAATAAATATTTTAAACCACAAGATTGATATTATAAATAGCATGATTAATATTATAAACCCTAATATTACAAAATTCAATATTAAACCCAATATTATATACCCTAAACTTAAAAGCCCAACATTTACCATCTAGAATAAAATAAAAAAATGCAATATCACAAATCCAAGGGATTAATATTATAAACACAAGGGGAAATAAATTCAAGGGTTTAATATTTGATGCAAGAGCATTCGGACTTAGCCAACGATGTGATTGTTTGTTCACATGGTGTGGCTAAATTAGTTGAATTTCATTGACCTGAGTGGTCAAAAAGTCAGTTTTAGTAGAGAGGATTGGATCTCTCGAAAATGATCTTTACATCATTATTGTAATAATTAGAAAATTGTATTATTTTTAGACTAAGGGATAAGTTGTTAACATAAGTGTGTAACAGAGCTTAAGAATAGAGATTTAATTGTTAGATTGATTAAAATAGAGATCTAGTTGTTAGTGTGGTTAGAATAGTATTTAACTCATAAAAGAGAAAATAATGTAATGGAGAAGGATTAGCTGAGATGAGGAAGAATTAAGTGAGAAGCGAGAGTTTGAGTGATAGATAGGGTTTTGAGATTGAGACAGAGGTCAAATAAATTGTTGTAATTGAGTCGAGAGGGCCAAGACTCTGTAACTTCTATTTTATTGAATAAATTGATTAAGTGTGCAGTTGTGTGTTAATCCTGGTGTAAAATCTCATTTACATCTGTGTATCAGCGTTCTGGACCCTAAATGTGTATTTCTTCTGTTTTAACGCTTTAATTATAAATCTCATCTTTTATGTGTTTATTGTTAATCGCGGTCATTTAGCGTTAAAGGTTAATCTTGGGATTAAGTGCTAAAACTTCCTTAAGCGCTTTATTAAAGTTTGATTTAAAGCACGTGGGTTGTATTTGATGAGCGGGAAGTGGTATATTACGTGCCTTTCAAGTGGTAAGTGGTAATATTCTGAGTCCGAACGATTAGCTTTAGAGGTCGACACATAGCAAACGGAGGAGAGAGAAAAAACACTTTTCTCACATGCCTCCGAAGTGATGAAGATCGTGATTGAGTCCACGTGAGATCGCACGAAAATCGTTGGATCAGATGAGTAGATTGACCATCGAAAATCAATAGGCTAGTTAGCGATTAGGGAGAACCATAGTTGTTAGATTTGGAGAGAGGAGATCAACAGTGTAGAGTAAAGCGCTTGTTAAAAAAGGGAAAGCCAAGTGGGACTGGTGGTATTTAGTGAGAAAAGCAGGACACTCAGGAAAATGTAAGCCACCTATAGAACTTGTTTAAACGCATCGGATTGGTTATAAAGTAACCATTAGATTATTTTTAGACAACCACCTTATTTCATCAACCTTCTGTGTCAATTTTTGTATAAGATCATAGAGATTGAGTTTTGTTGTGGTAAACAGGCCACCAGGAGACGAGTTGGTATAGGTCGAGGAAGACTTGAAGCAAATGCGGTTCTACTAGATGAGATTCGGAATCTGCATACAAGGATGGACACCATGGAGACTGCTCAAAGGAGAGCACCTGGCGAAGGATTTGGCAGTGCTGCAGAAGAATATTTTGAGGAAGAAGAAGAGGAGGAAAACAAAACTATGAAAGTTATCAAGATGTTGGCTAAAGTAGGTGTAAAACCAAAGGTGGAAATTCCTGTGTATGAAGGGAGTCTCAAAGCAGAAGAGCTGATGGATTGGATTAGTTCATTAGACAAATATTTTGACTATGGTGAGGTTGATGGTAAAAAGAAGGTGAAATTTGCAGTGACCAGATTGAAGGGTGATGCAACGATTTGGTGGGATGAACTACAAACATCCAGAACAAGAAAAGGAAAGTCCAATATCAAGAAATGGGATAAAAACCATAGAGAAAGAGGAAGGCTATTACAAAAAGTAAAAGAAGTGGGATTTATAAAACCTTGAATATTTTGTCTTTTCATTGAAATAGATGCATTTATTTCAATGTATATGTTGATTCTTGATCCTAATTGATTGATTGCACTTGATGCATTGGCTTCATTGTAGTTATTTATTTCTAATCCTATTTGACTGCTTGGAATAGATGCATTGATTTCAATGTCGATTTTGATTTCTAATCCTATTTAATTTCTTGCACTACATGCATTGATTTCGATGTAGATGTTCATTTCTAATTCTATTTGATTGCTTCCACTCAATGTATTGATTTTAGTGTATATGTTGATTTATAATATTATTTTCTTACTTGCAATCGATCCATTGATTTTAGTGTAGATGTTAATTTATGATTTGATGTAACTTATGTATGATGTACATCAATTTCAAAGTAATTACCTTAATAGCGTGCATTGGTTTCAATGTATGCACAACAAAACTATTAACGACATGCATTGATTTTTGTGTTACAATAATTCAACCATAAATAAAATACTTGGATTTTCAACTTAAATAAAATGTTCACTTACCTGAAATGTTTTCTTCTTGGAACAATAAACTATTTGTAATTAATTACATTCTTATTATTTTATTTTCTCGATATTTCAACATTGTTTAACACTTTACATTCAAACAACATAATACAAAACAACTAGTATTGTAACATACTTGGATTTTAACAGTCCATATGCCAAAACGATTGACATTGGAGAAAACTACTATTAATGTTGGATAGTAAGAGATATAAGGTATGGAGTTTAGTACAATAGCTTGAGTAAAATATCTAATGGTCTACGAATTCAACTGTCATTTCATATGATCAATATGAAAATATGAAAAAAGAATAGGTGTTATAGTAAGAACAATAGGAAAGAATAGTTTTACAATGATTACAATGTAATTGACTACATTCTTATTATTCACATTTTCTATCATTCAACACTGTTACATTGTCACTTTGCATTCAAAATCTTATTTAATCATTTTTCATTATTCAAGTTATTAACAATCTCTATCATCTCAAAAAACTAAGGTAACTAAATAAATTTAAAATCAAAATGACCATATTAATCTTAGACATATTTAGCATATTTAACATGATGAGAATAAATAGATGTACAACAAATTTTGTATGATTGCACACTACTGAAATCAACATAGGTCCGTCTTAATCTTGGACCTATCAAGCATGAAGATGGATCAAATGCCTCGAAGTGCAAACCTTTCCTCAAGTTCTACATTCAAAAAAGAATATTGCACATTGAAATATTTATTCCTTCTTGATCCTTGATATAACAAAAGTTAAGGGGCATATAAACTAATTATAAACAGAATTCAAAACAACATCTTACATGGTCATTTTATATAATTTAAAATTTAACTTATTAAAAAAATTATAACTATAATATTGTAATTAAATATATTTATATGCCTAATTAAATATATTGTGTATGCCCACACATAAAAAAATGAGATTATTTAAATATGTAATAAATCATTTAAATTGGTAATAGTCAATTAGTTTACGTAGCTAGAGGATCAAAGAGATGTGGTTGAATATCTTTATTATATTATTTTACTGTTTTGATACATTATTACATTTTTTATATATCTTAAATTAGTATCTCAAATAATTATTATATTATTTTAATGTTTTGAGACATTATTAGAAAACAAAATATCAGTCGAAAAGATGTATTAATTTTTAAATTAATATTTAAAATAATAACTATGTTGTTTCAACATTATCATGAAAAATCATATACCTTTAAAATACATTTTTGTGTTTTGTATCAATAGTATATTTAATCGTAAACTTTTAACCAAACAAATATTATTACGTCATTTTACCTTATAAATATAATTTCTTTCATTAAAACAAATGAAATTTTTAGTTGACGTATCATTGAATCGGGCATATGTTTTTGCAATTACTAATGAGACTTTGAAGCAAATCTTATTTTCTTGGAGTCTCATAATTAACTTTAATATCTGGCCTAAGATTATAATATTAGGAATCGAACGTAGCAGTCAGTAAATGAAAAGAATGTCCAATCAAAGCTGAGCGTCGACTTACGCGAACCAATGAAATCGAACTAGTTAAAAACTAGGAGCACAATTCGGCGTCAATCCATATTGGACACTAATTAAATGAAATGATGCAAGACCCTTCGAAATCGAGTTTATTTTGACGACGTCCTTGCTGCTCGTAACTTCGCCTGTAAAAAATATTGTCCATTGGACAACGTGAAGGAGTCGAAGAGGCTCTGCAAGCCTTTTAATTTTGCAAGCAAAACGCTGGTGTTAAGAAAAATTGAGAGTAGAGTATACTCTCACTGCATTTTATAAATTTATAGTACGCCATTTATCTAGAGTAGCAGACGAGTTGAACAAAGGAATCGAATTATATCAAAATTGTTTCTCATAACTAAAAACCTCGTAACGCATCCTGAACACATTTATCGAGCCCTACGCTAATATGGATTTTTTCCTAACTAATTATTTGCTGTAAAAGCGGTTGGGTTTATTGAGCTAGTATCCGTTCAGTGCCTAATTGAAAAACATAACTCATCTAGCTGGAACACTCACAGGCTCGTTCCACCTGTTTAGAGTTGGGGTTGAGAGGTTTCAATGGAATGTTATTATTTTTTGTTTGGGTTGACTGGTTTCAATGAGATTTTATTAACATTTTTATATAGTTTTAGATTTTTTTTTATAAAGAAAATGGATTCACATTATCTTCCTTGAAGAAAGTGAGATCACACTCATTTTGTAACTATTAAAATTTTCTTTTTAAATAACTTACCTAAGGTTTGGTTAATTTTAAGAGTGCATTTTCCCTAATCCACAAAAGGAATCGAAAGGAATGGATTCACCACCTTATTTAAGAAGGAAAGTGGGGTCTCACTAATTTTTACTTATGGCCACCTTGATTTCTTTACTAATTTACCCAATGTTTGATTAATTTTAATGGTTTATTTTTTCTAATTCTCAAAACGATTTAATAGTTAAAAAAATCAATGTTAGAAAGGAAATACAACGACAAAGAAAAAAACAGGAAATATCAATGGAAAGGAAAAGAGATCTAAGAAACAGGGCCGAAATAGGAAGAGCATGTACTATTGATTTAAGACCAACCAAATTCAATTTTAGCGGTGTATTTCGCTTAATCCCAAAAAGGTCTAGTAGTTGGAAAACTATTGATAGAAAATAAATATAATAGAAAAGAACAAAGAAGTGAAATAACAATGGAAATCTAAAGAGATTGAAGAACCATACCTGAAAAAGACAAAGATCATATATTATTGATTTAGGAGCAGCAAAATTTCATCCTTTAATCATGCTTTATAATATAGAACCCCTTCCACTGGGTGTATATATAAAGAGCATATCCAACTGATGCAAAATACATTTAAAGAAGTAGAACTATTATATAAGTAAATGAAAATGTTCTGGTATATAGATTAAGTTAGGCCTTAACTATTTTGTGTGTTCCTTATAATAAAGGTATGGGTAATTCTCTTTGGAGAATGATTAAGAGGTCAAAGCAAAATTGCAAAGCAAAAATAAATGATTCAATTTACCAACATAACAAAAAGAGGAATCCAGGCCAAAGTAATGAGAAACGTAATGAGGTTAAGTTTCTTGAATTAGAGATTTGGTGCAAATTTTATTGCTCAAGTGCTCAATGACAGAAAGGAACATACAAACTAATAGAAACTTGGTAGATTTTTTGTAAGTTTTAGAGTCAATTTTGTACCAATTTATAAACCTAAACAAAGAGATAAACATGGTTATTTATAAGTGAAGAAACTGCATAGGCATATTTGGGGTATGAAAAATAAATATTGAGGAAAACAGGTTCCCTCATGTTACTAATTTTTTGGTTTAAATTTTATCTAAATTTATTATCCTAAGCCAATTCATTAGCTTTTTAACTATAAATGGGGTGTAAATAGTTCATTGTTACATATGAGATAGATGTATATGCAGTTCATGAAAACTACAAATAAATCATTATTGATAGATAAATAAATAATACTAGTTTTTCTACTTATTAATCCTCATGTGTTCTCATATCAAATATGAAGGCACTAGGAAACTTGAAAATATATCTCTAACAAGATAATCAGACCAAATCAATTGTTCATGTCAATGTTGATCTAAGGAATGAAATCTATGTCTAATCAAAGAACCCAAAAAGTGATAGACGAGTTTAGAGAGTAGTTTAGAAAAAGAGATAAAGTGGTGATTTCCTATGAAGTAGAAATCAATAGGAAAAACAAAATCACATGCCTATGTGCATATAGACAAAACAAAGTGTGTGTTTCAATGTCAATCCATTGTAGTAATGCAATATAGAAGAAAAAACACCAAAAGCAACACACAAGGTCAAATAGTGGTTTAAGAAAATATATGAAGGGGGCATTTCAAAAGAACTAGAAAGAAAACAATGGAAACCACATCCAAATGCATAAGCCTAATGAAGGTGCTTAGCAAGTTTGAAAAATTTATGCAAGTAATTAATCATGTGTTGATGCAAATCTTGGAAGTTATATTAGGGTATTGAGTGTAAAAATCACTATGTGAGAAAACACACAGATTTCCTCTATGGTAGAAGATGTTGCCAATTAAAAAGATAACATAGAGTTATAATGCAAAGAGAAAGTGGAAATAAATAGCAAGGAAGAAAAGGCGAAAAAAATTGTGCCATCAATGGAAAACATAATGATGAAATAGAAGGAAAATAACCCAAATATGTGTACATGTAATGTGTTTATGCTATGTTTTTTTAAGTTTGATGTAATGTGTAATTTTTTGTTGATTTCTTTACTAAATGCACTATGTTTTGTAACTAATGTCTAAAGGAACATGTTTGTGAATGAAGGTATTAGGGAATGCTAATGATGAGAATTAAGAACTAATATGTGCATCAAGGTCAACCATATATAGTGGATTCCACTTTGAAATATTTGACGGTTATAAGGTATTCTTGATTTAACTATAGGCCTATATATCACCATTCAATGGAAAATTTGTGGGATACGTTTTTCGATAATAGTGATTGTGTCATTGTCTTATAGCTAGTATGATTAATGCAAGCTAATTATGAGAGACTATCATTAATGTTATGATGATTCCATGTATTGTTTATGAAAATGTTGATGACTTATGTGCATGTATCTTCTAACATATAAATAAATACAATGTATCCTCCTATTATTATGAATGCATATACTTACATTATCTTAATAGATCACTTAATGCATAATAAATGAATAGATGTTTATTGTACACACCATTATCACATATCCAAGATTAGAAATTTTGATAAATATGATTGAGACCAAATTTTATTGAAAATATTAAAAAATTTATATACTTTGTTATACCCTATGTTAACATTGATAACAAAATTAAATTCAAAATATAATTCAACATTCAAAACCAGTTTAGCACATTGTAGAAACTAGTGTGATAGATATCTACAAAGTGAGATTCGAAATTACTTTTAGGAAAATTGATTATTTCACAATTATATATATAATTATTTTTAAAAAATATATTAATAAAATGCTTTAGGATATATATATGTATTTTTAAAATTTATAATAATAAAAAAAACTAAAAATAAAAGATAATGAAAATGTTATGATGAATCGCCAAGTTAATTGAAACTAGTTTAACTAATAAGTTTGAATAAAAGTTATTTTAGTGGAAGCTTTAAAAATTATTTGTTATTTTACATATATATACTTTTAAAAAATATATTAATAAAATGTTTTAATATATATAAGTATATTTTGTATTTTTAAAATTTATAATAATAAAAATAAACTAATAAAAAGAAACTAAAAATAAAACATAATAGAAATATTACGATGAATCATCAAGTTAATTGAAACTAGTTTAAGTAAATGTATCAATAAAATGCTTTTATATTTATATTTATATATATATATATATATATATATATATAATTTACAATAATTAAACAAAAAACTAAAAATAAAACATAATGGAAATGTTACGGTGAATCAAGTTACCTGAAACTAGTTTAACTAGTAAGTTTGAATAACAATTATTTTAGAGGAGGCTTTAATATGAAACCATCTTTAATCTTGAATTTCATTAACTGATTTTACCATCTGCAATATTAACATATTTAAATAAAAAAGAAAGATTTCATTATTCATCCCATTTGAAATAGAGCATCCGTTATGAGGGATAAGAGGTATGTTTAATTCATTGCGGGTCATTTCTCGGTTACATTGGTTTTTCTTGCTTTCATTATACTTTTACTTTTTTCATTGTTTTCCACGATTGTTTCCATGAAGAAGAGGAGAGACTTCCAAAAATGTTCATTTATTAAATAGACAGGTTGTAATCAGGTTTTAATATAATGTCATGTTCTCTAATTAGGAGTGATAATACGTGGGTTTCTAATATAATGTAATGTCATTTTATAACTATGAGAAAAGAAAAATTCATATTCATATCATCAAAGCTACGAGGATTGTTATTCATATATGTTATTTTAGGGCATAGATTTTATCTATGATAATCATGTGGTGGAAATGGTTTGATGAATTATTTTTATGATAATTTATTCGATTAAGCATTGTTTCCAATTTAAAGAGGTGTCTTTCTTCGGATCATTTCTTTTATGAAAAAAAATAAAATATAGATTTTTAGTAGGGAAAAATATTTTTACTCATTACGAGGTTAAAATGTTTCAAAGCATTATTTTTTAGTCAGATAGAGTTTTTTTTCCATATAGATTTATAGTGAAAACATAAATGGTTTATTTTTGATGCATAATAGAACTGTTTAAAATATGAATGTTTATGATGCATAAATTGTTGTTGATATTTTACTGGAGAATTTATCATAATGGATCTCATAAAA
Organism: Pinus tabuliformis; assembly: GCA_031772625.1. Taxonomy (NCBI): domain Eukaryota; kingdom Viridiplantae; phylum Streptophyta; class Pinopsida; order Pinales; family Pinaceae; genus Pinus; species Pinus tabuliformis. Next base: position 87,922,610 of record CM062811.1, on the reverse strand, counting down.
CTATATTTAAAAATATGTAATATTACACTATTAGGGTTTTATTTCTCTTTAGACTTTTGAATTTACATATTGTTGTTAATTGTATATCCATGTAAATTAAAATTATGTAGAAAGTAGAGAAAAAAAAAAAAAAAACTCCAAAAACCACAATTTGACGCATCATATAACTTGGAAACCCTTTTGAGATAAACCACTCAGAAGGTGATGTCACTCTATTATCTTTCAGTGAATATAAAATGGCTTTGAGTACAAAGAACTAGGTCATGTGGCCCATGGTCCACTACAGTGCACGAATCCTCTCTATGTGCTCCCTCCCTATCCTTCTCAACAATTTTTGTTATCTATAGAACAAGTGCACTCAAAAAGAACAAAAACCATTTTCCTCCTAGTGGCCTAGTTATAACACAACCTAATAGCGTAATAATAGTTATGTTTGTGTACGTCAACTCCTAAGCAAAGTTACAATATGGATTCTTTAGAGTCTTCAACACTATAGTCATGTGGATATCCTGTTTTCCATGATTTATGGGGTCTAATGTGGCATTCTCTTGAATAATGGTGGTGAAAATAGGAAGGTCAACTTCTAAGGGGCATAAATTTTGCATACATACTCCAATTGAGTCGATTTCTACACGGTTGGAATGTCTCTACATGTAAAATGTGAAAAAAAGACACAACACTAAAACAATGAATTTTCACCTCTCATGAAATGTGATTTCATGCGTCAAAATTTTCCTAAAAGGTTTTAGAGATTAACTTTAAAAATGGGCCTTGTCGATAAAAATGGTCCCCTAAGCTAAGTCATTCACATTTTCCACTCTAAACACATTGAGCTAGATGAGAAAAATATAATTATCTAATATAAATAAATTTGGAAGTGGTAAAAGTTTGTTCCATGTTATATATTATCTCATTCTCTTTATTTTGTAAGGAAAAACTATTACCTATTATGATATGGTAGCATTCTTGTTACATCAAGGAAGTCTTGTATGCTACCATTACGAAATATTTCATGGGGTGATTATCAACTACCATGTCTATGACAAGAATATATATGTCTTGGTGCAATCTATGAAGAAGTGGAAACACTATATGATGGGAAAGGATATTAATCCACACAAATCGCCAAAAACTATTATATCTACAAGCCTATTGTAAGCTATAACAAATCAGGAATTACAAGCGAATGGGGTTTCTATAGGAGTTTCATTTAGTGATCATGTATACGAATGGAAACACAGAAAGGTTGTTCAACATGCTTTCAATGCCTCCAACATCTAGGGTAATAGCTTTGATAACATTAAAGCACATTGATCCATTCACCTATGATGCATATTTAAAAGATGAGGACTTTAAGGAGGTGTTTCAATAGATAGAAATCCATATTCATGTGCACGATAGTCAGACATTGTCGGCTAACCATATATATAATGGCTTATTCTATATGTTGGGTATGTTATATGTTCCTAAATGTGAGTGACTGTAGTTGATTAGAGAGGCTCACACGTCAGAGTTTGTAGGGAAATTTAGTGTAGGGAAGACAATGGAAAACTTGTAAAGCTATGTGTATTGGGCCAAGAGGCAAGAACATGTAGCTAGGATGTAACAACAATCCTAGTACTTGTGGAAAGCATAGTGTCTATATCATCCCTCACTTGTACCCAGTCATCCTTGGGAAATATTTTTCATTTACCTTGTGGGAGGTTTACCAATCACTAGGAAGGGGCATGACTACCCTGTCATGGTAGTTGACAAATGAAACAAGATGTCCATTCAAATTCCTTATAAAAATACCATGAATAGGAAAGAGTAGTGAAGCTATCTTTTGGATAGGTCTAGGTACACTTTGGATACTAGAGAGAACCATTTCAAATAAAGCAAAATAGTTCTCAATTTTTTTTGGACTACATTATGGGAGAAGATTGAATTTTTTTTGAAGAGGTCTATGACATTCCATCCACAAATATACAGGCATATGAAACTAGTTAACAAAAATTTGGTTGAGATTTTGAGGGGTTATAATCAGAATCACTTGAAGACATGGGATGAATATGGTATATATATAACACTCTTGTAATAGAGAAGTTCACATTTCTATTGGTAAGTCCCCGTTTCAGACTTTTTTTGGATATTTGTGACTTTCACATTTAGATATTGTATATGGATATTAAGGGGGACTAGGGAATGGTCCTACAGGAGATGGCTTCAGGGAAGAAGTATTTGTTCAGAATATCAGACACATCCATTTATAAGTATAGGAGAAACTACAGAATTAATAGGAAAAAGACAAATCAAAGCATGATGAATATAGAACATTGACATTGTTTAAGGCAAAGATAAAGTATGGTTACAATTGAACATGGAGAGGCTACATGGTCCTAGTATGAAAATAAAGGATCTATAGTATGATATTTTAGAGATATTGGAAAAGGTTGGAGATAATTCCTATAGAATCAATCTAACCCAATACATCCACATTTACATAGCAGTGAATGTAGAAAGTATGAAACTAGTTTCTATGAGCCTTCCACGATAGATTAGGAAGAGGAACGAGTCCTATGTTTGATAAAGGATTTTGCACCAGATACTCAAGAAGAGTTGACAACAGATACAATTTTGCAAAAGATATCTAAAACGACAATATAGGTTTAACTCGACCTTTGGAAGATGTGGTTGAAATGACATCTCCTAGGAAAGGCTAAATGGTAAGCTCAAGAGAAGGTAAAGGAAAATTTTCCTCACCTCATACAGTCGAATATTTTTTGGACCAAAATTCTTTGAAAATGAAGAGGTGTGATTTGGATATCATTATACCAACATAGATCTATCTAACTCAGGATCTTCAAAGCTCTGAGAGGGATCAAATCTCTTAGGATGTAATCTATCCTATGATGGTTTTGAAAAAATGTAACACCCTCCTCCCACATCTACCCAAGCAACCGAACAACGAGGGTAAACATGTGATGAGAGGCCACTATGATAAGATTCAACCTCCTTGGCGACTTTAAGGAAATGGAATCGATGGAACATCACACACAGTCATCCAACATCATCCACATAACATTCAGGAGACAAGTCATCCAGTCAGACTACCTATCCCTGGGTCCTACTATTGTTTGAGAAACTTAGGGTAGGGTAATGCTACATAGACACTGCGAAGGCGAGTTAGTCTCGAGACCAATGCTCTCGAGACACTGGAAAGGTGATTTAAAATGCTTCCGAGACACTAACGAAGTGAGTTAGTCTCTAAGCTAACGCTCTATTTTTCTAGCATTCTGGGATTTGAGCCACCTTTTTCGGCCCAGAGCCCAGGACATTGCCCAGAACAAAATGATCACATAAAATTGATAAGAGTACAAGGAAACAAGGATGAAAAAGGAATAATATGAACAATACCATAACTAGACCCCTACTACCCATAACATTCATTTTGTCAAACATATCATCAATATGTAACCTACAGATGTAAACAACATAATTAAGTGTAGGGATCTCATACTTATCTGAAACTCACTATGAACCATTGTTCCCTCATGGAATTTGCTGCATTATCCTCCATTAATTCATAGACACATTATTCATTCACAAACAAGTAAAAAGATTCGTGATCCATACATAGATGATGTCATAAAATGTGCATATAACCAACATAATAGGAACAAAAATACAATAAACATATCAGCCGTCAAATCCATAAATACATCATTACATTTACACATGAAAATCAAGGGAATGGATTTATCAATAATGAATGCAATGAACCAACCAGAGATGGGACTACCATGTTCCACCCGATCGTAGAATGGTTGAGCCAAATATCTCTTCAGACATTCACCCATGTTCCATATTCCAAGCATGAATGTGGGATCTCCTAGAACACATCAACCAAAACTCATCTAGGGCTTCCAGGGGCCATCCACCTCAAAACATCAAACATTGATTCCACCTCATGGTCACACATCACCAAAAACCATCATCAAACTGGTCTCCATCCAAGCCTTTGAGGGCTTCCAGAGCATTTGTACAACCAAGGCTTCCAGATCTAGTAACTCAACCCACAAATTATACAAGGATTTGAGAGTGTTTGTCCAACCAAGGCTTCCACGACTAGTAACTCAACCCACCAAGGGCTTCCAGAGCGTTTGTTCTTGCAGGGCTTGAAGGACTAGTAGCTCAACCCAAGCTATTACAGGGCTTTTAGAGAATTTGTTCAATGAGGGATTCCAAGACTAATAACTCAACCCAAGCTAAGTAAATAGGACAACCAACCAAAACAGAAAATTGAAAGTAAACCCATAATCACCATGGCTATCTAGGAAATGGCAAGGCTAGGCAATCCACTGTCAATCACGGCCAGCCTCCATCCCAATGACAGATCATAACCGAGAAACCACATGCATGTGTCATGCATGCCAAAACTAGTGAAGGAATCATACATGCAATTCAGTACCTATAAGAAAATCTGATGTAGTTGTTGATGTCGATGCCCTCTTGCACTTTCCTACTCTTCATTTTCCTTCATGCTCCAAGAATCCAAGTATGCCACACCCTCCAAGGGTGCTCTAAGAAAGCTCTAAGTATCCTAGCGTATGAGAGAAAGAATAATGAGAGAGCTCCAAAACTCTATTGACAAAAAAGGTTACCAATTGATCCTCAGAAGCCTTTTTATGAATGGGGCCTCTATTTTCTTCATTTTCCATTATTTTCCTTCATTTTCCTCCTCACATGTAACTTGTGACCTTTCACCTCCTTTTTCTCCTAATTTCCATTATTTTCATAAATAAATGTGCCAAAATGCCATTTTAATGCCTTAGCCATTTCCTTAGCCATAAACAATCAAATGAACACCCCCGAGGATGTCTTTTCCAACATTCAACATGAAGCAAGTGTCCCAGTCATCGGTGGTTATTGTTTTTAACGTTTATTACATGGTATTTTCACTAGGGCTATTACAGAGCCTCCCTCTTCGGGGACACCGTCCTCAGTGTTCAATCACACATATACCCCAGCAGCCTGCTGACAGAAGACATACTACTGATGGAACTTCATAACACAAGTCAATGCAGTATTTACAATGAAAGACGTGCTTAAGGAATAACATCATGACACGAGGATAGCATACCGAAATAGTGGAGTTTTATAACACAGCTCGTTACGGTATTTACCATGAAATTCCTACTCAAGGAAAACTCATACATCATCATAACATCGTGATAACATAACCACATGATAATGTAATAACATAACACCCATACCACAGAGTGGAGCTTTATAACACAACTCATTACAGTATTTACATCCATACACGGGTCTACATACAACAACAACATGAAAATTATATATAGCAAAACATAGATCAAACAGATACTAAGCACCATATCTAAGCATATATCAAAACATCATATAACATATACCAATCATCATAAAACATGTATCAAACCATTATAAGGCATATATCAAACCATCATAAAGCATTTACTAAACAACATAAAGCAAATACTAAACCACCATAAAACATATACCAAGCCATCATAAGGAAATACTGAACCACGATAAAGAAACTACCAAGCCACCATAAGAAATGGAAAAACCGCCATATCAAGGCTACTTTGCCTTAACCGGAAAACAAGGAAGCATGCATGGCTGACACTTGATCTGCCATCTCCCATGTAGCTTGATCGAGCCCAAAGTGTTTCCATTGCACTTTAACTTGGTCTATTGCTCGATTTCGGAGAATGAGCACCTTTGTTTACAATATACAATGAGGCTCTGACTTGGATTCTCCATCGAGTCCCACCTGCGATACAGGCTAGTCAATCCCATGATCAACATCCTTAACATACTTCTTAAGAAAAGATACATGGAACACATTGTGGACTTCCACTGTTGGATGCATTTCAAGTTAATAGGCTACTCACCCAATCCTCTCAATGATACTGAAGGGTCCACACAACCATGGTGCCCGCTTGGCACATGAGCCAATCTGCAAGGATCTCTTCTTCATTTTGATGTGCAAGTACACCTATTCCCCAACCTGAAACTCTTTAAACAACTTGTTCCTATCTGCATAACTCTTCTGCCTATGCTATGGTGCCTGAAGATTTTTTTTTTTTCACCTACATCTCCTGTTCCATATCTACCAACATATCTAGTCCAATCATTACTCTGCTAATCAGGTCACTCCAACTAATGGGAGTGTTCCAACTCCTGCCATACAATGTCTCAAATGGAATTATCCTCAATGACTCCTAATAACCATTATTGTATGAAAAATTAACCAAAGGGAGATTGTTCCCACTTCCTCTGCTGATGAATCACATATACCCTCCACATGTCCTCCAATAACCTTTTGACCCTCTCTATCTGTCCATCTGTATGCAAATTATATGCTGTGTTGAAGGCCAACTCGTTGCCCAAACCTACAAATAACTCCTTCCAAAATTTGGAAGTGAACTTCACATCCCTATCTAATACAATATTCTTTGGGACACCATGTAGTCTAATCCTGTCTCAGATGAATACTTGTGCCTCATCATCGGCTGAGAATGTAGAATTCACCGGAACAAAGTCTACAAACTTGATTAACCTGTCCACAATGACCATGATGGAATCATGTTGCTTCACTGTCTTTGGCAACCCTATTATGAAATCCACGGAAATGACTTCCCATTTCCGCTCAGGAATCGTGATTGGCTGTAACAGTCCACTGGATTTTTGCACTATGCCTTCACTTGTTGACAATTGAAACATCTTGCCACAAACTCTGCTACATCCCTTTTCATATTCAGCCAATTGTACTATCTCTTCGCCACTATGAGTGTGTTATGATACCCTGGTTGACCTAAATACGGCTTTGCATGGAATTCCCTCAAGATCACCTTCTTGAGTTCACCGCTATTTGTTACATATAACTTGTCTCCAAACCTGACCAACCCATCTGCTATAAGAAAATGATCCAAGTCTTGTGCACCTGCACTTGTACCTGTGTTATCACTTGTACATGTACCTATACTATCACCTATACATGTAGTTGTACTATCACATGTCCCTCTAGTTACACTATCACCTGTACATGTACTTGTACTATCACCTGTACATGTACCTGTACTCTGCTACAGCCTATGCACAATCTCCATATATCTAAAATCCTGCTTTCCTGCCCAGAAGATCCTATCCTCTAAATCTATCCCATACAAGATCATAGATTCCAAGTGATGTATATGTATCCATCTACTGAGAGCATATTCCACTATGTTTTCCTTGCCTTTGATGTACTTAATCTCAAAGTCAAACTCGTTGATCATGGCCAACCATCTCACCTGCCTGGAATTCAGATTTGGCTAGTAAAAAAAATACCTCAACCCAATGTGATACTCATAAGCACAAACGCCTGCCAAGAAGATAGTGTCTCCACACCTTCAATCCATATATACTCACTGCCAACTTGAGATCATGAGTGGGATAGTTTTTCTCATGCTCATTTAGCTTCTGGGACTCATAACATACCACCTGTCCATCTCGCATAAGGACTCCACTAAGCCCTCTCTTGAAATCATATGTACACACTATCAACTCTTTATCTGGATCTGTAATCTATTGCACTGGTGCATGTGTCAACAACTCCTTAAGCTGCTCAAATCTAGCCTCACACTCTGCGGTCCATTCTAACTTCTTAACATTCCTCTGCAATGATGTAATCCGATAAGAAATCTACGAGACATTCATGAAGAACCTCCTATAATATCTTGTAAGACCGATGATAGATCTCACCTCATCCACATTCTTAGGAGCTACCCACAACCTGATGGCCCTTATCTTCTCTAGATCTATTGCAATACCTTCCTTGGAGACAACATGTCCCAAGTAGTGCACCTCAGTCTGAAAGAAACTACACTTGCTGAGCTTAGAATACAACTGATGCTCTCTCAACATCCTCAATACTTATACTAAATTCTCAGCATGTGCTTCCTCATTTTTATAATATACCAGTATACCCTCAATGAACACAATAAGAATCTTATCCAAATATGGACGGAAAACACTATTCATCACGAACATGAATGTATCTAGAGAACTAGTTAAGCCAAATGGAACAACAACGAACTCATAATGCCCAAATCTGGTCCTAAACGTAGTCTTGTATATGCCCTCCTCTTTCATGTGTACCTGATGATATCTGGATCTGAAGTCAATCTTCGAGAACACTACTGCTCCCTTCAGCTGATCGAGCAAGTCATCAATCCTCGACAAAGGGTATATGTTCTTGATAGTCACTTTGTTCAACTTGTTGTAGTCAATACATGATCTGAGGGTACCATCTTTCTTTCTCACAAACAAGACTGGTGCGTCCCAAGGTGATACACTTGGATTAATGTATCGCTTGTTCAAAATCTCCTTCAACTGCAACTTTAACTCAACTAACTGAAGTGTGCTCATCTTGTAAGGTGCTTTTGATGGTGGAGCTGCACGTGGCACTAACTCGATAGAAAATTCTACCTCCCTATCAGGTGACAACTTCGTAATTTCCTCATGAAATACCTCCCTAAACTGCTATAAAATGAGTACTTGTTCAACACATTTGCATCCTCAACCTCCCTACCCTTATCATTATAAATATGCACTACAAATAGCTTGCACCATTTCTTACGGCTACACTTTTCTTGCATAGCTATCACCATCCTAACTGATGTGGTTTTCCTCTTACCTTGCAAAGCTCTTGGTTACCCATTTTCATCAACATATTCAATATCTTTGTCATAGTCATCAACCTTGTTTCAATGTAGATACAACCAATCCATGACCAACAACATATTGTATGAACCCAATGGTAAAACAGTCAAATGTGTTGTGGTAGGCATACCATTTAAGTTAAATTCATAAGATCTTACCCAATGATGAACTCGCTTCTTCGTACCTATATCCAACTGGACTAACCAAGAATCTGCATGCAATTCCTTACTCAAACCACATTTATCCAACAAGTCAAAATAGATATAACTTGATCACAAAGCTTACCATCCATATCAATGATAGATGCCCAGTGTTATGCCTACCTATTTTCCACGACTTTGTAGATATGAGGAATACTCTGGCCAACATCTCCAACAGTCTGCGCCTCCTGTGCACTGTATATCTGGGGTCTACCACCCTGATTTTGCAGACGGTCTCCATCACTTGCGATGGTCTTTGCCACAAGTCCAGCACTCTAGAGGCTTCCAACCTCCATCCTTTTTCTTCTCTTCAACTCTATGTTCCTGTCCTCTGTCTAATTCATTGAACCTCTTAGGCCTTGTTATCTATACTCTATGGCCTTGCCCACTTTTTATCCCGTTTGCCTTTGTTTCTTTCCATTACCTCTCTAGACTGGCTTAGTCTCAATTTTTTGCTTCAATTTCTCATAGCAATGCTTTAGCTTTTGAATGGACTCCTCTAATGATCTAGGATCATCGAATTCAATCGTATCTTTGAATGCAAATTGTAACCCACTAAAAAATCTCTAAATATTAGCTTTCTCCTCCTTCAGGTAAGGCCCATACCTTAATAGTTCAAAGAAATTACTGGTGTACTCTTCATTTATCATGGATCCCATCTTTAGTTCATAAAATTTATTTTTTTTGTTATCAAAGTACCTTTCAGAAAAATACTTCTTCTTGAATATACGCTCGAATTCACTCCATGTCAAATCTTCCTCATCTATGTATCTGACATTCTTCACATCTTCCCATAAGATGTATGCTTTACTTTTAAGACTGAAAGTAACCACTATAACTTTCATATTCTTTGAATAATCATGCAACCTGAAGAATTTCCTCATGCCAAGCAACCATGCCTCTGCATTTTGTGATCTCTTTATCTCTCCATCAAAAGTAGGTTGCTTTTCCTTCTTAAATTCATCAACAAATACTCCCTCTCACTCCTCCTGTAAGGATGATACCAATATGATCGTAGTGCCTATCTGAATCAGGACTAGAATCATAACTGTGTCTATCCTTTCCAACAATCTGTCATCCCGAATTGTGTCCTGTCTATCTGATTAGTGACTACCATGTGATTTACTTCCATATGCCCCATTAGTTTTATCTTCCTTCTCATGACTAATATGTAGTGGTCCTTTTCACTACAAATCTGACAAGCTCTTAAGTATTATTGCATTCACCTCTACTAACTTTTCCTGTGACTATATGATCCTGTCATTATCTACCTTACAACTCCTTATCTCCTCCTTTAAACTTTTCAATGTAACTAAAAGTCAGAGCCAACACCATACTTCTCTTTGGATTCATAGGGAGAGTCTCTATAGTCAACCATCTTGCTTGCCGTTTGATATTTATTCCTACCAGGCATAATGTATCAGATAAACCAAATCACAATAAACCCACGTACCTTAGTATAGCTCAGGGAGGATACTTTTCTGTAAGATTACCAAATCAATGTGATACATGTATAACAAAATCATAACAACATATCGAAATACACAAGTAAATGTATCAACTCATAAAAACCACTCCTAACTAGGGTCTAGCCACCAATGCAAGCCCATGTCAACAATGCATGTTATGACCTCGTGCATGACAACACCATTTCCCCATCATAAACATTGCCACATGCAACCAACAATATGCATAAAAAATTCCAAAACAACTACCAATACTCATAACCACAGGTAGTCGAACATGATCGATCAGTTCTTGTAATCAACCTACAAGGCTAATCCATGTAATCAAAATATTCAAAAAAATGTAACCTAACATACAAGGATGTAAGTAGGTACCATGAAATCAACATGTAAGCGACATATAATCCATACACAACCAGTCACATATTGATTTCAATTATACTTCACGAAATCAATATAAAATTCACCATGATAACCATACTATAACCCTAATCCATCATCAAGCGAATGCAACAATTATATAAGTGTAAGATACACACATGAAACTAACATGCATGCATGACCAACACACATTCAACCCATTCAGTCAGAGATTTGAACCATGCTTTGATACCACTCTGTAACACCCTCATCCCACATCTACCCAAGCAACTGACTAGCCAAGGTACAAATGTGACAAGAGGCCAATATGATAAGATCCAACCTCTTTGGTGACTTTAAGGAAATGGAATCAATGGAACACCACACATATTCATCCCACATCATCCACATAACCTTTAGGAGACAAGTCAACCACTTAGACTGCATGTCCTTGGGTCCTACTGTTGTTTAAGAAACTTAGGGTAGGGTAACACTCCCTAGACACTCGCAAGGTGATTTATAATGCTTCCCAAACACTGCCCATGCATGTTAGTCTCTAAACTAATGCTCTTTTTACTAGCATTCTAGGATTTAAGCCATCTTTTTCTGTCGAGAGCCCAGGACGTTGCCCAGAATGGAATGATCACTCAAAATTGATAAGAATACAAGGAAACAAGGATGCAAAAGAAATAAGACGAACAATACCATAATGAAACCCCTACTAGCCATGATAGGCATTTCATCAAACATATCATCAACATGTAACCTGCAGGTGTCAACAACATAATTAGTCCTAGGGATCTCATACTTATCTAAAAATTGCTATGAACCATTGTTCCCACATGCCATTTTCTGCATTATCCTCCCTGAGGTCATAGACACTTTATCCATTCACATATAAGTAAAAACATGCTGAGAGCCATACATACCTACTGTCATAAAACGCACATATAACCACCATAATAGGAGCAGAAATACAATAAACATATCAGCCATAAAATCCATAAACACATCAATACCTTTACACATGAAAATCAAGGGAATGGATTTCTCATTAATGAATGAAATTAAGCAATCGGAGATGGGACTACCACATTCCACCTGACCGTAGAATTGTTGAGCCAAATCTCTCTTCATCCATTCATCCTCGTGCCATATTCCAAGCATGAATGTGGGATCTCCTAGAACACATTAATCAAAACTCATCCAGGGCTTCCAGAGGGCATCCACCTCAACCCATTAAACAACGATTCCACCTCGCGATCAAACATCACCAGAAACCATCATGATATTGGTCTCCATCAAAGCCTTCCAAGGATTCTAGAGCGTTTGTCCAACCAAGGCTTCTAGAGCTAGTAACTCAACCAACATCTTATACAGGGCTTCCAGAGCGTTTTTCCAAGCAAGGCTTCCAGGACTAGTAACTCAATAAACCAAGGGCTTCTAGAGCATTTGTCCAACCAGGGCTTCGAGGACTAGTAACTCAACTCAAGATGTTATAGGGCTTTTAGAGCGTTTGTTCAACTAGGGCTTCCAGGACTAATAACTCAACCTAAGCTAAGGAGACATGAGCACCAATCAAAAAAAAAATGAAGGTAAACCCACAATCACCATGTCTATCTAGGAAATGGAAAGGCTAGGCAATCCATTGTCAATCCCAACCATCCTCCATGCCAATGACAAATCATAACCAAGAAACCACATGCATGCCAAAACTAGCGAAGAAATCATACATGCAACTCAGTGATTGCAAGCAAATATGATGTAGTTGATGAGGTGGATGCCCTCTTGCTCTTTCCTACTCTTCCTTTGCATTCTTTCTCCAAAAATTCAAGTATGCCACACCCTCCAAGAGTTCTCCAAGAAAACTCTAAGTATCGAAGAGTATGAGAGAGAGAGAGAATAATGAGAGAACTCCAAAACTAAACTGACAAAAAAGGTTATCAACTAATCCTCAGAAGCATTTTTATGAATGAGGCCTCTATTTTCTTAATTTTCTATTACTTTCCTTAATTTTCCTCCTCACATGCAACCTGTGACCTTTCACCTTCTTTTTCTCCTAATTCCATTATTTTCATAAATAAATGTTCCAAAATTCCATTTTAATGCCTTAGCCATTGCCTTTTCCAATTTCCTTAGCCATAAACAATAAAATGAACAACCCCCTAGGATATATTTCCCAATATTTAGCTTGGAATAAGTGTCCTAGTTCGTGGTTATTTTTTTTAACATTTATTACATGGAATTTTCACCAGGGATGTTACAAAAATGTACTATAAAATATTTTAAATATAAGAAAATTTTTATTTTCAATTGTTTTATATAATATATATGTAATTGACATTTAAATATTTTATTTGGTTCACTTTTTTCACATTAGAATGTTAATATGCACCCTCTCATGTTGGGAAATATGTTCATAGGATATAATCTCTCTCTCACCATATATGGATGCATACACTGAATTATCTTTATTATTAATATTTTATCTTTTTATATATACACACATGCATATCCATAATTTATGGATATGTTTGCAATATTCGTGCATGAATTTTAGATATTTGTCCAGTGATTTTATATTTTTAATCTTTGCGAGAAAAGCATCAAAAACTAAAATCCTTGAAAATAATTACAAAGAGTTACTTTCCACTAGCATTTATGTTTTTCTCGATACTTATCTATGAGTAAAAATGTAAATCTATAGATTTACTAGTGATTATTACCCACTAAAATTTATATGGGTCCACGTGCTTGAACAAACAATTGATTTATTCACTTCAATTATAAATTTATTAGTTCTTTCCAAAGAAAGCCTATAAGATTAGATTTTCTTATTGACTTCTATTAATTTAGCATTGATCAATGTAGGTTATATTCTTTTATGAAATTTTTCCATAGCATAATTTGTAACTTTAGTGACAAAGACTAAGTTGTCCTACAACAATATTAATATTGACATTGAAACATATTACTTGTGGATGATGGTAAAATATATTTCGTTATTAATATACTTTTGTTTTGAATATTAAATGTAAATTGAAGATAGACTGAAATACACATAATGAAATATCAATAATATCTTTTTTAAGTAATAAAAAAGGTACATATCTACCTCATACTAAAAATAGAATTAATTCCTTTTTTCTCTCAATTACTTTATTTCTTTATATAAAATTGATTTAAAATTAAGGTGAAATTCAAGTATTTTATTTATAGTCAACATTATTTTTTTTTTATTGTTAATTTTAATTTTGTTAAAGTAAGTATTATTTTATTATTTTTAAATTTAATATTACATGACAATGCCTCCCCCATATGGGGTTGTATAGTGCCTCTTGATGCAATAATTTGTTAATGTAAGTATTATTTTATTATTTTTAAATGTAACATTATATGACAACGTCTCCCCCACGACCCATACTAGGTTGTAGAGCTCCTCCCAGTAAAATTATTTGTCATCCATTTGGATTCTTTTAGAGTAGAATAAGTGGAGGAATCAACTAACGAGATCATTTTTATTGATATGAAACAAATTGGAAAACTAATGTCCTAAACCTTCTAAGAACAATTTGAGGAAACAAAAGACCATTTTGGCTAGTAACAATTTTCCACTTAAGTGAAAAAATTATTTTTTTTATTCTACACATAGAGATATTTCCAATAGTTCAAGAATTGCCTAAGTTGAATCCCATGAGAAAAATTTATATCATGTAAAAATTGATCTTCCTATTTTGATCACTATAATTTGAGAGGATGACAAGTCATCCCCGGATATTGATGAAAAATGGGCTAGAAACATGATAATAATGAAGAAGACACAAGTATCTTTAAGATTGTAACTCTATTTAAGATTTGAATGAATCAAACTTAACTGCTAGTAGGCTTTTTGGTAGTAAAATATATGCTAGTAGGCTATCAAGTGATCTTGTAACTAGACCAATAAGAGGGAAAGTGGTTCCATTTTATTATAGTAGAATTTATTCAATAGATGAGTATAGTAGCCAAGAGTGGATAGGGAGAGAAAAATAAAATATCATTTGTGTATTGTAGTAGCCCATGAGAAATAGGCATTTGTACTTGCATCTATTTCTAAGAGAGAAAGAGAATAAAGTAGCTTCACCTTCTAGCTCGGTTTTCTCCCAAAAAGGTTTCCCATGTTATGTCTTGTGTTAATTTGTGGTTTGTGAGTTTTATTTCACCATTCTCTATTTGTTTCATAATTATAATCCTCATTCATAAGTAATAAATAATAATTAACAAATCCTGAAATATAAGGAGAAATAAACCCTCATAGTGTAGTTTTTATATTTTAACCTTAATTTGATCATATATATTTTAATGAATTTTCCAAAGAGATATCCATGCAAGTTTATATATCAAATGGAAAGCATGAATAAAATTCTTGAGGTTATTCTAGAAAACATTATTCAAGTTAATTTAAGAGATTGAGTAGATAATATTCGATAAGCATTATGGGATCACAAACCATGTGGTGAAAGCCAAGGGGTGTACTCCTTATGAGTTTATATATGTCAAGCAGACTATTCTACTGATATAAATAGAGAACATTATGTACTACATTATAGTTAGGAGTGGATTTGTCTAAAATGCAATACTAATATTTTGGTCAAATTAGTGAATTGGATGATCTTCACCAATTTCCCTTACATCATACATTTTTTATTCCATAGAAAATGGATTAGTTCCATGACAAGGTAATTAACAAGATAACGTTCCAAGATGGAAACTAGGCTTTGTTGTTCAACTCCATTTTTAAATATTTCAACTATAAATTTTATATTTGATGAGTATGGCCCTATGAAATTTATAATGTTATGAAAATGGGTCCACAAGACTCTATACAACTAGTAAGGATAGAACTCCAAAACTGGCTAGTGCACATAGACTTTAACTATATAAGGATCCATTTTCTAAAGAATCCTTTGTGAAAATTCTTAATAATGGATGGTCCAACAACAATTTACAAATCATCCATATAGAGTGATATCCAAATACCAACATAATAGAATAAACCTTGTATGAATTAAATTAATAATAATAATCTAGTTTTAAAACCAATCCATAGTACATGGTGTTTGTACCAAGGAAAATTTTAAGGATGGAAAATTTTCTTGAAGTTTAAAAACATTGGCGAATCTCACTATTCCCTAATATGCAAACTATAAAATGTTTATTGATATATTTGTAAAATTATTCAAATTTATAATGATTTTATATATAGTCTCTATATAATGTTGGCGATTTTTAAGGTAAAATAATTTTATATTCTAAAATTTGGGCGAATCGTCTTTTATAAAAATTGGAAATTGGCGAATCTTTTTGTGGGAAAATCATGGAAAATTAGCCCACTGGGCGAAGATTAGCCCCTAAAATTTTCCATGGTTTGTACATTAAAATATAAGAAGTATCTTTAATATTTTCATAGGTGTAAGTTTCAAAATTTAATCAGGTGTTTCAATATCGAAACTATAAGCTCAATGTTACAACAATACACCATTATTGCAACACCACAATGTTTTGTAACAATGCAGTGTTGTAGTAGTGGAACCATTGGTACAATACCATGACACCATTGCAATGGCACACCATTTCCACACCACTACACCATTACTACAAAATTGTGCCAATGTTATGATACCAAACCCTTGAGATCCATGTTATATCATTGCACTAGTGCTACAAAACTATGCCAATGCTACAAAATCACAACATTACTAAAATATTGTGCGACTATTGTTATGACATTAAGACGTTGAGAGCCATGCTACAACAATAACGTTCATTGGCACTAGAATATTGGGAGCCATGTTGTAGCACTATGCCTTGTTGCACGCCATGTGATGGTTGTGACATCGATGGGAAGCAACTTTGCCACCAATGTATATTGCCGCAATATCCTACTGTATGTATCCACTTGAATTGGGACATCATGAGTAAGTGACACATGATGAATTTCCCACTAATTGACATGAATTTTAGTGTATTTTATGTATAAAATATATAAGAACTACAAATAATTCCCTATTGATAAAATTCAATTGCAAAATTTTCTAATTGAATTGTTTTCATCGAATGGAATATTAATAAATATTTATGACCAATATTTCTTTTATTGAGTAAATATTGTCACTATTAATTTTGATGTTGTATATATAATATGCATTTTCTATTGGAATTTACTTCCTATATGAGTGTTTATTATTGTAGTCAAATTTATGCACATTTTAAGATTAAATAGCCCTAAAGAAATGCACACCCATGGAAATTGTTGTGAATAGTATTATGAAATAATAAAAATTTAGAAGGCACCCCAAAGAAACTCTCAATTGAAGCTCTCCACTTGGTTTCAAACACCACAGGGGGAGATATTTGACTTGTTGTGATAAGGCTGAAGGGGTAGTATCCTCCACCCTTATGGAGTCTCGACACTTGGTAAGTCATAAATTCTTGGTATATCACCTGACAGGTTGCTCGATATACTCTTGGTGTTATAGGAAGAAGAAGCTAGGTTTGATGTTGAGGCCCCCCTCTCTCTCTCCAAATATCTATATATATATCTATATATATATATATATATATATATATATATATATATATATATATAGATATAGATATATATATAATGTTGATTCATGTGAAATAAATGCAATGCAAGACTATAACAAAAACTAAAAAAAATATTGATTCACCATGGTAAAAAAGAAAAAAATGAATATATATATATATATATATATATATATATATATATATAGATATATATATAATAAAATTCAATGATGTTTGTTCATGTGAAACAAATGCAATGCAAGACTTAAAAAAAAACCTATATTGAACTCCATAAAATAAAAAAATTATAAATTGAAAAATTTATGTCCCCTGAAGATATATGAAAACAAGTTACTTAAGAAAATGCATGTAACTAAAAATCATATAATATATTATGGTAAGGAATACATGAAATATATTTATAAATATCAAATGATATCTTCTTAAGTCAAATATATTTGTTTTTCTTGTGGACTCACATTAATAATTGATTAGATACATAGTAATTAAAAAAAAATACACTTTATAAGTTGCAATGAATATCCTTCAATACTATATATATGTGTGTGTGTGTGTAAATATCTCAATATTATATATATGGCGTAATTGAAATAAATAAAAAAATTATTGTACCTAAAGGTACTCTGACACTTGGTATGAATATTTCATGTCTTTCTTAAGTACAATAATTTTATATGAACTATATAGAGACAAAAAAAGTAAAAATAAAAAGAAACTTATTAATGTGTATATTTTACATCTTAGTATATGGGAGATGCATAAATACTTAAAGCAAATGAAAGTAAAAAAAGTATTATTGTATTGATAAGTTCTTTTTACAATATGAAGGAGGTGCATAATTCTTTTAGTGTTTAAAGTGGAGTTCATGCATCCATAAAAAACAGTATTAATAAAAAACAAAAAAAATCAATATGGTCTATAAATAAAACATTCTTGTTTCCTCTTAAAAAAAAAATTCAACACATATATATAAATGTAAATAAATTGAAGTTTGGCAATGGCTGTGAAGATGAAGTGTTATGTGCAAGGTGGTACTAAGTTCAAATTCTTTGGATTCACCTGTCTCTGGAAGGGGAACAGGTAGACACTTAGAGGATATAGTCGTAGCAGTCCTACACAACCAAGTAGTCCTCCACATAAAAAAAATAAAATAAGAGCAGTATCTTCATGCCGATTCCCATCATTTCCCTGCTCAAAAGTTGGGTGTTCTTAACACCCTCACTACTCGTGCCATTAGGATTTCTGATAATGAGAGCTTCGATAACGAGAAATCCCATCTCCTTAATGTCTTCGTGGAGAATGGCTATAGTAGGCACCTAGGACGGAAGGCTTTCCTTAAAGCCTCTAGAAATTCGTTAATTAAAAAAGAACCTAAAGAATGCCTACTAGGTGTCAATCTTCCCTATGTCTAGGGAACCACGGACAAGATTTATCGGATCCTTAGAAAGTATAACATTCCCTCAACCTTTAGGCCCCTCAACACCATTCATAAATCCATCCGGTCAGTGAAAGATCTCACTGACCATAAATACATGAAGGGAGTCTACCTGATCCCTTGTTCTTGTGGGACCCCATATATCGGGGAAACAGGGTGCTCCATCCACCAAAGGATCAACAAACATGCAGTTGACCTAAGACATGGGAGAACCAAGTCTTTAGCGTTAGCAGAGCATGTGGAAAAGACCAAGCATAATGTCTGTATAGAGGAGGCCAAGGTCATTGCCAAGGTTGTGCAGTTCCATCACCGTAAATTCAGGGAAGCTATTGAAATTGAGAGAAGGCCTAACAATCTGAACAGAGATGACGGCTGGAAGATCTTGCTTTCCTTCGCCTCACCCCCCCCCCCCTTTTTAACCTTTTAGATCTTTTGAGGTTCCCCTAAATTTATCAAATCCTTCTCGTTTGAGCCTCATCTTTTCATTCCTCCTAGGGTTTCTCCTTTGACTCAGTGTTTTACTAATGGTCTTGTTCTTGACCTTCTTGTTTTTTAAAATGTTGTAAGCTAATAACCATAGAATATTTAATAAAAATAAAATAGAATAGCATTCTTGTCCCTAGGGAATTAAATAAATTAATAACCAAAGAAAAACTTTCTAAAACCCCCCTTTACCTATCCCTGGTGATTTTATATATATATATATATATATATATATATATATATATATATATATATAGATATAGATATATAACCAAGGAAAAAATAAATAAATAAATAACCCTTGAATTCTCTAATATTAAAAACTTTTTAACTATTAATTGAAAATTGATTTATTTTATAATTAATTTATGTTAATATATATATGTCCCTTTAACTTATAATTTGATCAAAACATATTTAACTATTTTAGACTACTTTTATAACTAACTAATATTTATATATTATAACTTTATAACTAACAATTTTAGATTAATTTATTAAAATTATTTTATTAATTTATTTTAATATATATTAATTTAAAACTAATTTAAATTAATTTATTTCAATATATATTTATAAATATATGTCTGTTTAACTTATATTTTGATTAAAAATATAATTTAACTATCTATAGATTACTCTATAACTAACTAATATTTATAATAACTGTACCCGGATGCGGGTGTTAACCTCAGCATTTAAGGACATGGCTTATTGCCAAGCCACCTGGATTGCCAGCCGGCAGGAGGCTGATCTTCCGGCCCGCATGGAAAAAGCCATATTAAGGCTCATCGTAAGTGAATTTATGTCTGCTCAGTCTTGGACGGCGCTGCAATTCAATGCGCGCATGGCCCTTTCGTCCTGGTTCGCGCTCTTCAACATGACGCGCCTTCATTTTCCCGCTGCGGGTTTTGCCTTCGGCCTTTATATCACCTTGTGGTCTCAGATGTTCCATCTCGTCCCTCCTGTGGCCTCAGTCGTTTGGCTCTGCAACAATTCGGGCCTCCATAGCACCCCTGCTCCGCCGGTTCTTCTCAGTCTCAGCTGTTTTCTTAGGTTCCCTGGTGCTTCCCCAATGCCTCGCAGTCGAGGCATTCCGCGAAGGGGTGGTCGCTCTGGTATCAGAGTAAGCCCCTCGCCTTCAGAGCCCCGGCAGCTAACTCCAATTGCATTGGCTCAGCCCTCTTCTCCGCCGTCTGACCAGGAGGGAGCCAACCCAAACAGCTCTTACCAGTCGTCCAGTTTTGTCTTCCAGAGTCGGATTAATAAACCGACGGTCACTGTGAATTTCTCTGTGTTCATCTCTGAAGAGGCAACCCACCATCCCAGCTCGACCCCTCCGGCTTCCCCCAGTTCTCAGAATGAAGGCGTTCTGCTCGGAGATATGACGGGAGTGGTTTATCAACCGGACTTCATCAACGAGGGAGCCCCTGCTTCGAATGTTCCTCAGCAACCCGCTCAGGCCATGGAAGAAGACAAAGTCAGAGAACCAGCTCATTTCCCTTCTGGAATTTTACACCTGGTAACGGATTCGGCTGGAGAACCGCTGATGGACGAAGAAGGCTATGTCACATGGGTAGCCTCTCCAAGTCCGGTGAAGGAAGAGAAGCCGGCCTCTCCAAGTCAAGCCGACTGATGCGACTCCGGGTGCCTGTTATGTTTTTTGACTCTGTGTCTATGGTTTTACAGTTTAAGTCTCGGGTCTGTTTTGTCTTAGGCTTCAGATGGATATAGCATTACTAGAAAATTCAGACTTTTTTCTCTGTTATACAGTCAGTCTTGATAGATATCAATGTATTTTTGAAACTACTGAAGGATGGGAGTATCATAGTCTGGTTATTTTTTGTCAGGATGTCAGGGATAGCAATCAATTTCTCAAGATCTGCATTGTTCATCCTGTGAACAACACCTACTGTAAAATCCCTGAGTTTTTGCTAAAGGATTGGCTTCGGCCTCCTGTGCGGCTCTGATCTTTGTACATATCTTTTTACTTTTTTAATAGAATAGCATTTACCGAGAAAAAAAAATATATTTAAAATAACTGTGATAACTAACAATTTTAGATTAATTTATTTTATGACTTACTTATTCAAATTTACTTATTCTAATATATATTTATAATTATAAAATGATCCATTTCGTATTTTAATAAGAATATTAACTTATTTAATAAAGTTTTTAACCCTTATCTAAGTCAACTAGCCATTTCCTGGTCAAATCTAGCCATTGTCATTATAGCCATTACCTGGTCTAGAATGTTCTGCTATCTATTTAATATGAAAAGCGAGATCTGTTCATTCAACTTGTCCTCATGATGAACCACACTAGTTGGTTTGAAACGCATCGATAAAGGTTTTCTTCATGTGATTTATGCTGAAACTCTACTTAATAAATGTTATGGATCACAGAAGCCTCAATTCAACAACAAAAAATATTATCTTTGATATGTGAAATGCAACAAATTAATAATAAGAAAAAATTTCAATGTCATCCATAAATACAATATTTTATTCTCTAGCTTACCATTGGGAAACTTGATTTATTGGGCACGTAAACACATTATAAGCCGTCCAAAATCTCATAAGTTTAAGTCTATAAAACTTGGCCTTATAGGCATGAGTTGCTAAGTACCAAAGGTGCATCCAGAATAAAATAACTAAAATAGTACCTACTATTTGGCATTTACAACATATATATAGACAAAAAAAGGCCATCAAACATCTTAAATATTCTTCATCTTCATAGGACTCTACTAGAGTAGGGTCCTTAGCACTGGAACTGGGTAACTCTGATTGAAAGAGACATAGGAGTTTCTCCTCAATACGAACCAAGGGAATATTCTACTACTGAATCTGGAATTGGATGAGTTGCAATTCCTTCTAGATATCTTGCAGGCCAAGGTCTGACGTAGATGCATTGGTTGACATAGTCATAATGGATTTAGCCATCAAATTCTTCATGAGCCAATATAGAATAACTGTCTTCTTGTATTAGGTGGTATGCCCACATGTATCCCCCAAATCCGAAGCTAAGAGAATCAAGTTTGTCACCTTTATTTCAGTCTCTACAAGTTGGTTAAGCTCTAAGTCCCAAGACATTATTAGTTGATGCACTTGGGTTGGAATACCAATTGTTTAAGATTGAATTGCATCCTGTGTGACCTGTACATTTGACCTTCTGCCCCTTTTTTTTGGAGGCATGGAAGAAGGGGAGCCTTTGCCACCATTAATTTATTTCTTCGTGTTCTTACCCCAGCAGCCATTTCTTGACAAGAAAGCACCAGGGGTCGAACACCATATTTCCTTTTATAAATTTAACTAAACACTGGACAAACCCACAACAAGGAGATGACGACGGTCAGTTACAAAAGGTCGACTTGATGCCTTAGAACACACTCTGATCACTTAGACCTGAGACAATTACATTAAATACATGCAAGAGACATTGACTGTTAGGAGAGATCCAAGTCAAAAAAATGAGAGGAAACCTTGGAGGCTTCCAACATCGAGGGATACCGCATCATATCACTATAGTCATAGAAGAACCATAACACAGAGAAAGACTAAAGAATTTAAATCTTTTCATGAACCAAACAACAAAAACTAGCTCCATGAGCTTCAAGATTATATATTTCACCAAAAAATCATCATAAATCAAAATAAAATAGAAATCTTTAAAAGAGAGTAAAAAAGCACCCAATCCTTACATAAACCTCCCTCTCGATACACAAGTTGGTATCAAATTTGCAGGGGGACAAACAACGAACACACTTACCGATTTTAGATAAAAGTATGCCAAAGAAGAAAAAAATAGGCAAAGAAACATCACATGTATAACAAATATAGATGCCCAAAACTGTCTTTGTTTCCAAATTATGATCCTTGAACCACCCAACATGGCCATTTGTGAAAACAAGATTTCCAACACACACTGAGAAATTAACAACATAGACTTTCCAAGGAACAAAAAAATCATATCTGGACCGTCCATCATTCCTATTACCAACATCATGACAACCATACCTACTTTCTTCCATTCGAATTGGCTACAAACTCTAACTCAAAGGCATAGAGAAAAAGATATACCCACATACCCGCTCCATAAACCAGAAGGTAGTAAGCCCTTCTAGTACCTAGCAACACCAACATGAGAAGGTCGACGTTCTGACCTCCAAGTGCCAAAGACCTCCACTGTGACCACCACATTCAACCAACGAAATTTCATTAAACATGTTTCCTCCCTCCACCACTTGGGGATTTACCTCTGCAGCACCCTCTTCTGCATTAAACGCCATACTTCAAACTATCGTCCTTCCACAGCTACCACACACACTTAGGATGAGCGGTGGACACCCTTTGGCTGATCTACCCATCTTATCACTCATGTTATAAATCCCAAGAGGGATATTTTAACGATTCACACCCTGATCGGTGGTGCTTATGATCTACATTGAAATTTTTTGTTATTACTATTTTTTATTTTTAATATAAATATTATTTTGAAATGTAATGTTAAGTGACATCATCTACCTCTATCTCATATTGAATTGTAAGGCACCTCTAAATACAATAACAAATCTACAAATAATCATAATATCATCCTATCACTATCAAATTTCTCACCATAAATTAAACAAATAAACAAATTACTATAAACCCAATAACAAATATGCAAATAAATCCATACATTAATCAAATTACTCTTGGGGCATTAAAAAATTTGTAAATAAATCCTAATAACAAATATGCAAATAAATCCATATGTTAATCAAATTACTCTGGGGCATTAACAAATCTGCAAATAAATCCTAATATGAAAATAGCATTATCAAATTTTTCTCAATGGATTCAACAAATTATGCTCACTCAAAAGAGTTAAATATGCGAGTATGAATGCAATAAGATAATAGCATTGTTAAATATCTCACGATACATTGAACAGATTATCCTTGCTGAAAAGAATTAGACATGATAGTATCAATGCAATAAAGAAACAAGGGAAACTGCGTAGCGACAGTCCCTACCTATAAGAGACTACTTTATAAGAGTAGTACGCCTGTATGAGACTGATTGGTAATGGATTAAAACTATTTACAAATTGGTAATTGATTAAAACTATTTACACAACTTTCCATGGGAGCGAGCTTGCTAAGTAGTTGGTTATATGTTAACTGCTTTAACAAGTCCAATCTCACACCAGGTGAATGTAAACAATAGCAGAAATATTTTTAATTTCCAGAAAAATCAAGTAAAATCATGAAAAAGTATTTATAAAGCAAGAAAATAATCATATAGAAAAGGGAAAACATATTGCAAAGTGTTGTGAAATGTAAAAATGGAAAACATATTACAATCCTGGAGCATTCTGAAACTTGAAAAATGGCCACAGAATATATACTACACAATGAAAGTGGAGAAAGAAAGGACTTTTCTTCCCCAAGTCTAGCTTATGTGACAATGCTGATGGTTTAAAATAAATATATGGCCAACCAAGAACCATGAGCGAAACATTTCAGAGATCTGCCTCCCAGGGGTATGTGATTGAAGACTACATATTTAAAAGTTTCACAGACTATTGATATAGACTATAAATCTATTTACACCTTAAGAATCAAGCCCAGTCCATGAAGATTGTTAGACCTTCCATGTCACGATATATTGTGACTTTGAAGCCAATTATCTGAGAAAAAAAGGATCTTGTATAGATAGGGGGAAAACATTTATAAGAATTAACAATGAATACAACCACTAAATCTCAAGATATTGGTGTTTGTGAGTTCTGCAAGTTCTAATATTGTCAAAGAACTTCATCTTTAACCATTGCATTACAATATCACACTTGCAATGGCGTACTATATCTATGCAGTTGACCTTAGCTATGCGGCTGACCTTGGCCGTGCTGGCTATATAGAGAAACCAAAAGAATTTATCAAGAAAATGCCAATAAAAGCTGATGCTTCTATACGAGTTTGTTTCATGGTCCCTGTAGAACAGATAAAAATATAGAGCTAGGAGAAAAGGCATGTCTGCCATTGATTCAGTGAATTCTTGAAGTTTGAAACCAAGTTGTTTCTCATGGAATAAAATGTTTTCAATTGAACAGAGTTGCTAAAGGTTTGGCACTTTGGAAACAACATGAACCTGTGGTTGGTGGCCTGTTGAAGAAAATAGCATCAAGCCAACTAAACTGCCTTGTCGAGTTTAGAAAGAAGTGGCAACAGTATGTACTTTGTCCAACAGTGTTGCAAAACTCAACACACAGTATACAACACTGTTGCAGAACTCTCCAATTCCTCGTACCTTCTCTGAGTTAAGTAGCTGACATTGAAATCTAACCACAGATTTGATGACAAAACTTCCATGAAGATTGATGCACCTATATGATGATAGATTTACTGCCCACTTCTTAAAAGAAGTGTTTACAACTTGCTTCACTTGTAGATTGAGCTGGCCCGACTTGTGATTTGAACCCTAGAAAATGGCAAATGAAAATGGAGCCTAAACAAAACTGAGCTTGATCCCTAGGGAAAAAAAACGAAGGAAACAACAGATAAGAATGTATGCACAATCGCAGAAGCAGCTTATATATGCAGAACATTACATCACTAATGAAATCAGTACCTAACAGAGATGAAATGCATATACATTTCAAGGATTACTGCCAAAACAATGCAAAAACGATACAGAGAAATCCTAAACAATGCTAAACCGCAAGCCCAAAAATACCTGTCAAATAAAGATGATGAACTTCAAAGCCTGTCGAATTAAACTGGACCTCAAACGCTGTAGCAGTTCACTGCTCTGAAACTGTAATGTATAAAAGCAAAGACAAACTGTAACTACGGTAGTCCCTCCCTGGTTTGAAATCTTTATAAGTATGTTATTATTAGTTTGCACTTCAAAGGCTTGATCCTTGCCTGGTTTGAAATATTTTTTTAACTGATTATAAGCATGTTATTAGTAGTTTGCACTTCAAAGGCTTGATTAATCTTTATTTGGTAAAATTTTTGGACCAAGTAATTAATCTTCTCTCGTACAAATAAAATTCAAAACACCCAACAACATTAGATACCCTCTCATTATACATTTGTAAGAGTTTGCAATGACTTTGTAAAGAGTGATTTAATGAACTGAAAAGGCCCATCAGTGCCTATGAGTGTGCTATTCACGGTCCATTTGCAGCCTTTGAAACAACTATCTATTAGTTCCAGTGTTTGAGACAACTATTTGTATTAGTTCCAGTGTTCGAGACAACTCTTTGTCTCCGATCTATATGATAATCATATATAACTGTTTCTATTTTAGAGCTGAAAGACGAGCTTTTCTCAATCCTTATTATATATGATAGAGATTTCATTACTTCGGTATTCCTCAAAGGAACATTTGTTTTTCATAGCACTAGGAAAACATGGGAGGTTTTTAATCCTTTATTGATTTAGAAAGGTGAAGCATATATATTACAGTGGGTTTTAATTTCAAATTTGTTTTGAGAGGAGCATTCGTGGGTTGATTCCTCAACTCCTCTCTGCATTACATTACGAATGAACCATAAAAACCGTCTCAATATTACCACAAAAATCCCTCTCAATTTTACCATGAAAAATTCCAATCGCATGTTTATTTTTCATTCTTAAATTATTAAAATTTTGTGTTCATTTAAAAAAAATAACAGAATCTTGAATAGAAAGATTCAAAGAACAAAAAAATACTGAGCCAAAATGCACGGATTAGACAATGCTTGAGAAACCACCACTGATTTGAGTTTCGAAGGCAAGACAAAGTGTCTCTCTGTTTCGGATGCCTGGGTTAAAATATTGCACAAAACAATTTCCACTATGTGAACAGAAGAATAGACTTTGATCTATGGACTCCTACCAAATAAAACCACCTCAGATTAATCACATACCTGCAAAATTCTAGCAAAATATTCAACTACCTGATTAAATCCCAGTGCAAGTAAGAAACCCCTAAATTAGAAAAGATTGTCCATACCAGCAATGCAATATAAATATATATAACAAAAATTAATTGTACGAATCCATAATGAACGTGATGTCCTATAAGATTGTACGGTGCCGCCTGAAATAATTGACTGCAAACCAGCCAAATGGAAAAATTTACAATAAAAACAAACGCCGCCTAAATTAAGCACATCACCCACGAGCTTTATGGTTAACTACGTACCTGCAGGCTGCAACCCGGCCACCACTTACTCAAGCAAAAATAGCAAATAAAAAGCACATTGAGCGTGTTGCGGACCCTTTAGCTTGTCTTTAGAAAAGAGAAACAGCTAAGATCAAAATCGTTGCTCTGCCCCTACCTTAGATTTCATCCCTACTTTAGTTATTTCTGTGCATTCGACAGAAAAATAAAATCGGTTTGCAAAACAATTCACAAATAGTAAATAAAAAATAAAAGAGAAAGTGCAATCAAACCAAAACACCCCATACCATAAAAAACCAATAAACAAAAAGGAATCAACATGGCCATGCTGCTAAATGAAGAACGTCAAACAAGCCAAGCCAAGCCAAAACAGCCTTTAAAAAGACACTTGTAACACATGCAAAAATGCCATTCTGTAATCAAAATCTCTGAAAAGACTCTACAATAGAATGTACAATACATGAATGAAGGAATTGATGGAAGAAACCCAGCCATCAATAATGGAATTTATATCAGTAAAACCCAGTGGCCACAACCGAAAGTTGGACAGGGTGATTTGAGATGGCAAACAGAGTGAAAGCGAAGAGTAGAGTTTCTACTGTCCTTCACTTAATTAAACACCTCCATAAAATCTTACAGATTTTTGGCAAAGAAATATAAAAGATATGGGATTGACTCCCTTTTGTTACTGCCTCAACATCAATAACCGGCCTCTGCCAAGAAAATGAAGGAACATTCAGAAAACGATACTGAAAATGCAGTTGTCACAACATAGGACATGAATCGTTGTGGTTGTTGTTAAAGTCCAGCGACAAGTCAAAATCATGTTCACTGAACAATCATGGTGAAATGGTTAATTATATTTTTTATTAAATTAAAAATAAAAACTTTGATTAAAAATAAAAGATAAAAGTAGTAAAGTAATAAATAAAGTTAAATTAAACCCCAAAAAACCATGTGGAACCAAGTGGCTCTTGCATGCAGCAGCGCCTTCTAGATCTTCAGCCTTCAGCTCCAACATGAGCCAAGTGGTTGCCCCTTCTAAGGTGGTACTTTTTTTGTTTAGTATGCTCCTCTGGCTTATCCTTTTTCCGCCAAGATTCTTCGCTGGTTGGACCTTTTTGAGGTTGAATTCCTGTGGGTGGCTTCCTGGTTTCTGCATCTCTAGCCCTCTTTACATCCTCCTCATTTTTTGCCATTGTTTTCTTATCCTCGGCCTGTCTCTCTATCTTCTGATCTGCTTCTTTCATCTTTTTCTCCTGCTCCTTCCTCTTATCTTCCTCGGCCTGTCTCTCTGCTTTCTGATATGTTTCTTTCGTCTTTTTCTCCTGCTCCTTCCTCTTATCTTCCTCGGCCTTCTTCAATGGCTGCTCTTCCCTTTTCTCATTCGCTCCTTTCTCAGCAAATGGCTTGTGTTGTTCCTTGGTCTGTACACCTCCGAGAGTTTGTGCTCTCGTAGGTTGCCCGCCCTGGTCAATTTTTCCCAGGTCATTTCTTTGTGCAGATGATCCCTTATTACTCTGCAGGGCACATTGAGCCTGCTCTTGCTGCCATCTCTTCTCGACATCGCTTCTGGCCCAGCCTGGTGCCATGACTGGGAAGCCATCAATTGAGCAGAATAATTTTAATGACAGATTTCAACAAAGACTAAAATACATTAATGTAACAATATACGGCAAATCACCTGGATTGGAGGGGTCAAAATGCTTGAGAGCCAGAGCTTGGGTGGTGAAGAACAGTCTGCATGCAGAAGTGTGGAGGGAAGAAGAACAGAGATGCGGAGAGATGCCGAGCTCAGTGCACTTTGATTGTGGAAGACAAGTGCAGTTCTTGTTTTCCCCAAAGATTCATACGCGGTGAAATCAGGGTGCTTCAGCCCATCTGCTTTCCCAAAAGGGGCAGGACCTTAATACGTGTAGCCGCGCTTTCTGATTTCAGTAAAGCAGGTTACAGGAAAGCCAAGAAAGCCAGCCAGGCTTATGCAGAATAATAAAGGGGAGGTCGATATGCCTAGTTTGCAGGAAAATTCTGATCAGGAAACAGAATTGATGATAATACTCTTTTAAAGAACATTATTGTTGTCAAAGAGGGCAGGATTCTGAAGAAAATTATTGCTCTGAAGGAGGGAAAGACCTCGAAATTTCGTGAGGAGACATGGTCTGGGCAAAGGTGAAATCTCATCCCTGGTGGCCATTTGCCTCGCGCCTTCGACTAAAAAGGTGAGCCTCCAAGGCCCATTTCAAGACTGTTGCTGCAATTCTTTCTATATGAAATGTGGAAACATTCCGCCCTGAATCCAATTGCCACTTGAGTAAATCTGTCCATTACGAGTCATAGTCATGTGAAACCATAAGCTTTCCCGCCCTCGCTAACCCCAGAGCCAGCCTGATCGAGCTAGAGCCAGCAGCAGAGCCAGTCCCCAGTGAATAACCAACAGATTCATATGCACATCTATCACGTGTTCCGGGTTTTGGTACATTCACCCTTGTTCCTTTATGCACATTCTAGTATGCCTACCCTTTTGATTCCCCTCTTGTTCTAACCTGCAGGTAAGGTATCAAAGCGGTGCCTGAAATACACTGCACTATACTTCGGTGGGAACTCCATTGTCGAAAGCCTATAGCATGAGCAATACTGTCGCATTGTTCAATTTTCTACAATAGATGAGACTACATGCAGCGGCCATTCAACGACATGTGCTGCCAGGGAGTTGCCAGGGAGTTATCAGTGAGAGGAGATAGGAGCGTAGAAGAAGTGACAGGTGCCCAGAAGAAATGGCAGATGGCAGCTCGCTTGCGCAAAACATTTGTTTTGAAAAACTTACGATAAAATTACTTGTCCCGGCTGAAATAACATCGGGGCACGTGAAGCTTGTAATAAGACCTTGAATTCACAAGTTTGGTTATAAGTTTCTTACACTGATATCGCCAGGGATAAACTTTGCTTAAAATTGGTTAAACACTGAAATTTTACGGTCAACTGAAGAAGTAATACATGGTAAACGATCATCAAATGTTATAGTCCCTACTATGCCGAAGGCAGGGATTGATAAAATTACATTTGAAAGTCACAAAGCTAGTCGAGTGAGATTTGCAACGATAATCAAGAAGATTCAATTAATCGAGGTGGACAAGCATTCACTTAAGCATGAAAGGTGAGGGAAGATTGTTCGCCATTTGAAATGTATTTTCATTACGTTGAGAAAAACATAAATCATCGATAGAGCGTCATAATTGAAAAATATAATGTGAATAAGAATTTGATATTCTAACATAATCAATCAAATTTTAATATGTTGTCTGATTTGAAAGATGTTATCAGAAATGTGTTAAGAAAAAGACACGGAAATTTTTGTTAGGAGAGTTGAGAATGACATCTTACTTGGTGAATCATTTTATATAATTAAAAAATATACTGAATATATTGTAAAAAATATTCTAAATTCAAATATATTTATATATGTTTTATATAGTGATATATTAAAAAATATTTTTTGTATGGTAGTATAGTTCATATTATTTTATTAGAAATTATGTTTTTAGAAAAATTGCAAATTGATATATGAAATGGAAAAAATAATTGCCTTTTAAGGAAGGCCTTGCATAATTTTTGGTGTGTAGTAATGACGATTATATCTGCACATTAACATCGTTAATCCTATATTTACATTTATATTTATTTACATTTTGTTAGTATCCATTTTTATGAGAATAATTGCTTAAATTATGGGTGGCAATAATAGATGGTAAATATGTTATTTACTTGACTATGATATTTTTTCAAAGATTTTAATGTTATGTGGTGTTTCAAAATGAAAATTTATTGCAATATATCTAAAAATCATGGTATAAATATTGCAAATGCAGCCATGACATAAATATGGCAAAAATATCTCAAACAATTATCCACATGGCATTTTATTGTGCAAAGGTTATAAAAAATCCTTCAAGTTAGAGTTGAATCAAAGGTTTGAAAAATAATTTTCCATTAGTATTAGAAAATAAATAGTTATTTTTCAAAGTTAAACATTATAAATTGTATTGGTCATTGTTAAAATAATAGTGATTAATAGTGAGAAATCACTAAAATACTCCCTTGATAATGACTAATACGATTATTTAAATTAATATTAAAACATTTAAATTAATAATATTTAATTTATTTACATAGCTAGAAAATCAATAGAAGTGGTTGAAGATATTATTTTATTTTTTTAATACATTATTAATTCTTTCTATAAAAAATGGAAAGACATTAAATTAGTATCTAGAATAATTATTATATTATTTTAATATTTTGAGAAATTATAAAATTTTCTATCAAATATTATATTAATATTTAAATTAATTATGAGTTGTTTCATCATTATAAATATTATTATCACAACCACATTCAAAATAATAATATAGCTGAATGATTCAATTATTAACAAACAAACAAAAAAAACTATTGCAACAAAAATATTACTATTAACTTTGATTTTACTTAACCAATAAGAATTCCAAGTCATGATAAAAAAAACAGAAGTGTTAAAGAGTTTTTATCATTTACAATCAAGATGTAAGGCAGTCTTTCTAAAATCAAGTATGTTTTGATAATTCCTAAGAAATTGGCGGGCAGGGAGGGAGCCAGGTGGTAGAAATCTAATTTCTTAAATTTATTAAAAGTCAATGCAACCTAACATACTCATTAACACACTAAAACTACAACCTTTATTCTGAAGATATTCCCTTGGGAATCAATCTAAGTTATCAATTATTAAAAATTCAAGAAATCTTTATCCACTTTAAATTGAAATAAAAAACCTTCAACAATTACATTATTTTTAATTTAATAGGTATTATTTTTTTATTAAAAACTATTTTTTAATTCACATGTCATTGAATTGGGCGTATGTCTTTGCAATTTCTAACGATAACTCGAAACAAATCCTAATCTCTTAGGGTCTTATTAGTCCCTGCCATCTGGCAATGGCCAGGGACTATAGTAATCGAAATTTTCGAACTTAGCATTAGTTCAACTGTTTTTACCCAAAGTTTTTTAATGGACAGGACATATTTTATGTATTTTACACTCCATTTTATTTCGGAGTCTTATTTGGCCTCTTCCCGAGGCGGGGAGGCAAAAACCATATCATATATGTTTGCTCGACATATTTTGAAACTAGCTAGTTGCTTGGCATTTTGGCACTGGTGAACTAATGTAAGCATTAGTCGATAAAATTAAATGCTAGCTCATAAACAACCGCTACTGGGTATTAGTATAAGTTGAAATTCACATTAAAGTACAGTCTGGAGACAAGTCGTGTCAAACCATGCCTACCCTGCCGTGTCAAAATTTCCCTGCCGTGTCAAAATTTCCAAATGCATGAGAGCAACCGACTTTAATTGCCTGCCTTAAAATGAAAGGCAAGCAAGACTGAACATTCTTAAAATGAAAGGCAAGCAAAACTCAACATTCTTGGGCTCTCTCTGATTTGTGCCTCTGCAAAATCTGTGCCTCTGTGAAATCTGGAACATGAGCAAGAACATGTGCTTCTGCACAGTGGAGCATGAGCAACAGCAACAACCTGTCCGACCTCTGCCTCTGCAAATTTTGTCCGACCTCTGCCTCTGCAAATTTTGTCCGACCTCTGCCTCTGCAAATTTTGGTACATAGAGAGCTAATTAGAATGAGTTATCTGCAACGGATAGGGAGAAACAACGCAGAAGGGAAGGAATGGGTGATTCAAGTGATTTTGTTTATGCAACAGTTGTTTCTTATGATTCAATCGCAAATTTTCAGCAATTTTCATTCAATTTTCAGCAAATTCCAACAATTTCCATAAATTTACAAATTTATTTGCAAATTTTCATTCATTTTTTACTCTATAGCTTAGCTAGATTTGATTGTTTCCAATGAAAACAAAAACTAAAAAATAGACATGAAGGTAACTGCTGGTTTTTGTTTTAAGAAAACAGCGTCAGCCAGAAACAAATGGGTATAGTACTATGATAGGAAATTTACCTCTGTTAATGAAGCTTTCACATCCAACTCTCGATTGATCGGATGATGAGTGCTATATGGCACCTTATCCAGCTGAATATGACCCATCCTACTGAAATGACTTATTTGGCTCAGCCAGAAGCCACCCCCCTTTCAACCCGCTAAGGTTTCGAAAACTATGATCAATTTGCTTTTTCTATTCAATATCTGAGATTGGCTGGTAAAATGACCAATCAATCCTGAACCAGGGTTAGACTAGTTCCTCCCATCCATTAGCTGAATGCGCGGTCTAAAGTCTGGGGGCACTGCACTAGAGCACGAGGGAAAGAACAGGGCAAGCCAGCCATCCTGGTAAGAATCAGTGGTCATTGCATCCTAGTAAGAATCAGTGGTCATTGAAAACACTGCTACACAGGCATATGAGACCATATTGTACGCTCATGCAGACGAGCTATGGAGAAGCTTCATCATTGTTGTCTCATCTCTCGATCTAGATTACGTTATCACTGATAATTTGAAAAAAAAATCAGCACAGAACTGAGAGAGAGAAAAGTGCTTCCTTGCTATTATGTACGATGCATTATTCCACAAATGGAATTTAAACCAGATCTTGAGGAAATGAAATACTGACCTGTTGCTTCACCACAACAGCATACTAGACTTTGAGACTGGAACAACATGTATTCCTAGACACCTACTCATGCAGCCCTTGCCTTTGATACTGGCCATGCTCTGCTACCCTCTACCTTAGCATCCTCTGCTCCCTTTTCTGCGGGTGGTTCCAAATCTGGATCACTACCCAGCACCTGTTTCAAAATCATAAGTAGTAGGAACAGACAATAACGAAACACCGCTGCTTGGAACATATAGTGTCGCAGCTATCGTTAATAGATGGCTATCTGGTATACTAGCTGGTAAATAATCTGGTCCTGTTTCTGATGTTGGTGGATATGCAATTGGATCTGCTATTGATGGGTTTTAAAATTCGTAGATGCTGAAGTTCAAAACTCTCATTACCCTTAGGCTTTGAGTAAATAAACAGCGTAGAAGATCCAGAGGCGTGGGCAGCTGCTGGTTGAATTAGTCACTCAGCTTTCTTAGCCGATGGTAGAGGTATAGCTGCCTGGGGAATGCAACAACTGATGGCAGAACGCAACAACTGATGATGGCAGAGGTATAGTTGATGGACAAGTAGGTTGCATGCAATTTGAAAAAAGTGGACAAGTGTGCTGCATGCAATTTGAACGTCTTTACCAATCAGCGCTTTTAACAAGTGGGCTACTCACTCTGGGAGAGTCCTGGTGGGCCGCGGCTACTTATACTTCCTATCTGGGGTACCTAACTACTACTCTGACTTGAGTAACCGACTGTGTAACAGCCTACTTTTATTACCATTTATCGTTTCGCTGCCAAACTTTCCACGCCCATACGCAGTGCCGAGGATGAACATAATTTCCAAGTTATTTTATTAATTCTAGCTCGTTAATGGAGTGCTCTAAATTGTTTTGGGCTTTTCTTAGCGTTAATATTGAGGAGAACAACTATTGCATGTGATTTGTCATTTGAAAGTAATAGTTTCGGAGTAATCCGAGTTATCTGGCATTGTCTTTGATTTACAGGTGGACCTTACCTTACCTTGGTGCGGGAGCGATAAGAATTTATCGCCTTATACCTGTCGCCTCCTCCTAAACTTAATGATACAATATAACAGTGTCCATATCCGTTTAAAAAATATTTTTGTTACTTGTTAAATTAGGCATTTCATATGATACAACCTAAATCACATAACATTAATTCACATTCCTAATTTGTTAGAGTTTTGTTTGATGTGCAACACATTTTAACATTTGACAAGGGTTTCCATGATCCGGCATATTGCCACCTCACAATATGGAATAGTTATGCCTGTACATCAACTTAATGGCAGGTAGATGGAAGAATAAATGTATATTATGCGTTCTAAAATCGGAACCAGGTTTCGGATCATCGCTTTCACGAGGGAAAAGGTAGTTTTCATTAGATGAAAGGGGATCAAAGCACCTAATAGAAACCTTGATATAGTTTGGAAAGAAATGTTTGCTCATATAACAACCTCCTGCAAGTGTATACGTCCACCATTAAATCGTTTGGACTAAGGTATGCTGCATTTCTAGCTCATACAACATGTGTAATAGGAATTATCGTGTTATTTTTAGATGTAAATTTTGCAATGCTTTGTTTTGTTTTGTTTTGTCATTTTTTTTATATATTGCCTTGATTAGGAAGTGTTGCTCAATAATTATATCTGCTTTAACAAGTTCATGCTCAATTACTAACATAGGTCACACGCAATTACTAATACTACTGAACAACCATTGAAACATTTCGACTCTGTTGATTGACCAAATTCTGTAGTTGTTGATGATTCAGTTGACTCAGTCGATGCCTCTCCCATCCATTCCACTTCGAAAGTCATCAGTTACTTACGTAATTGATACAACAAACACTTCCAGGAGAGCTACTACCTTGACTTCTGTCGATGCTTATAGTGGTGCGGGTGCTTGCACTGATGAATCAACTGTTGGTGCTTAAACAATCATTGCTAGTGGTGGTGCTTCCTAAGCCACTGTTGGAACAACTGCTTCGACTTCTGGATCATCGAAATGACAAACTGCTAAGAATGGGGTATAACGAGAAAGGCTTGATGGCTATGGGTCTGGATCTCAATATCGATCACGAACAACAACAGGCTCTAGTGGATACTGATCACTGAGGTCCAAATCTCATTCTCTGGAGGCTTTCAACATGACCTATTCTGAGTTCATTAGAAAAAACAATGTCACTTCAACTTTTGTTTCAACAGGCTCTGAATCTGCTCCTGACTTTTTACTCTGCTACCATTGCTTGCTGTGGTGCTATTTCTACCTGGGGTGATGCTACTTCTTAGATGTGTGTTTCAACAGGCTTGCTGCCGGCAGGAAAATCTCCTCTCGCCATTATTATGTTTCTAAGGCACGGGCTAGCTACTTCGCAGCCGTCTTGTTATTAACTTTAATTAGGGTCTTACTATTAACTTTAATGTCTGACCTAGAATTATAATATTAGGAATCAAACCTGTACGGCACTCAACTGAGTGTCCACTTATGAGAATAACGAATGAAATCGGTCGAGTTAAAAACTACCGTCACAATTCGGTGCCAATACATGTTGGACACTTATTAAATGAGACGATGCAAGAATCTTCAAAATTGAGTTTTATTGGAATATCCCAGACCATTTTAACGTTCGACCATAACAACCTTGTTGGCCCTTTGAAGGGGAGTTTTCCAAGAGGGACTTTCAATTTATAATAAAACAAAATAGATGGAAAGAAGGGAATTTTAATAAATAATTAGGTATTCGGTGGCAATACATGTTGGACACTAATTAAATGAGATTGTGTAAGAAGCTTCAAAATTGGTTTTTATTGGAATATCCCTGACCATTTTAACGTTGGACTATAACAACCTTGTTGGCCCTTTGAAGGGGAGTTTTGCGAGAGGGACTTTCGATTTATAATAAAACAAAATAGAGGGAATGGAATTTTAATAAATAATTAGGTAGGATGTGGTATTTTTTCAAAGTATTATTTTTAATTTTAGAGATTTGGAAAGCTCAATGAAAAACTATAAAAGAAGAGAGGAAGAAAAAAAATTCATTATTGATCAAAGACTTATGTGGGTTTTCAATTAATAAGAGTTTTAAGTTACGATCCTCTCGATAGCTTTGGTGGGAGTCAATTTCACTCTAGCCAACGACCCAACTTCGTACCATATATCACCCTAGCTGGTTAAATTTCCCCCTTTTTATTTAATTGTGGCCTCTCGTTAGATCAGTCATTCAGGGTTACTGGGGAATGGTTGTTTCCCTAATATTGCAGAAGGTCGCATCTGACTTATTGCAGACTAGAGTCTATTCCTCTAGGAACGAATTTCTCCTTCTCTATTATGAGGGCTGAGAAGCCATTACGCTGCCATATTTTTAGCGTAGGTGGAGAATGAGATCGAGGAGTTCTGAGAACAATAGCATAAGATTGCGAGGCTTTGTCATACAAAAGTTCATATTTATCATTGGTCGGTCTAAGCTGATCCACTATTACATATGGTTAGTGGGCCATTCATTTATATATGTTGCGAATACAAATGTTGAGGGCCATATAGCCAAAACAAATGAGTCGAGGGCCTTTTCATACACAACGCTGGGTTGTAGAGGATGAAAGTACATCCACTGATTTGGGCAACCGGGAAACACCGAAGTTGAGGGAAGAGAGGCCATAAACTACTGCAACCATAAACATAGTTAATATGCTAGTTTCGAGGGACGAGAGGTAATAAACTGATTGCACAGCCATATATGTATCACACCAGATGAGATCTGGGTTATAAGGAATCACCTTGGGTATCATGGAGGAAGAACACAGTCAAATTGTCTCTCTGGTTATCGAGGAGGTCGTCTGAAGTTGGTAGGCCTCGAGGGGGCCAAGGTCACTGTGTTTATCAACCCTTCATCTCTTGACTTATGGAGAATAAATAGTAAGTCCTCCTTATTTTAAATAAAATTGCGGAGTTTCGCTATCCTTTTTGCATGTTTACAAATCATTTCTATTTTATTTTATGATAGATGTGGTATCACTTATATGAAGAAAAGGGGTGTGTTCTTTATTTCTTAATGAGAAAATGAAATAATGGAAATTAGAATTTGAAAATCGCCTGCAAAAAATAAATCGGCTGCAACAAAGAAATATTACAAGAGTTGCAAAAATTAATAATGAAAGTCGTCATCGAACCTCGTCGTATGGAACACTGAATCTGCGCCTCCAGCGTCGCCACGTTGAATCGGAGGGATAGAAGGTTTCAAAAAGAAAATGCAACCAGGATGAAGTGAAACAAATTTCATGTTCAAGTGAAACACACGTCATTTCACCTCATGAGTAACAAATGGCCAACCCTTGGATCTCCACAGCCACTTTGCTACGCCCCTTTGTGCACTCTCTCACACGGTAGTCATAGATTGATCCTTCGATCTCCACGACCACTTTATTGCCAAGAGTAGCCGAGGGAAGACATGAAATGACAAACCAACACAAGAGGAGCTCACAGGTGTGGATCACCAGGAGCTATCTCAAGAAAAATGCCGCACATGCTTCACATTAATCTCCAATATTAAATAGATACAATTTGTTAGAGATAACAAATCATATCCCTAAAGAATAGGAACTGAATAACTATGAAAAGGAAAATCACAAGTACGTAATTCTAACACTCCCCCTCAATGGAGAAGGGGTTCTTAAATGCACCTAATATGTCCCTAAACAACTCAAAGTTCAATGTTCCTAGAGACTTAGTAAATATATTAGCCATATTGTCACAAGAATTACAATATTCAACACAAATCTCTTTGGGCTGCACCTTTTCCCTGACAAAATGAAATTGAGTGTCTATGTGCTTAGTGCTTTTATGAAACACAGGATTATAAGCCAGTTTGATGGAACTTTGATTATCACAATTGATAACCATAGCTTCTGTCTGTTCTTCCCCTGCATCTTGGAGAAGTTTGCGCAACCAAACTGCCTCACATGCTATTGCACACATAGCATGATATTCTGCTTCTACTGAGGATAAGGCTACAATATGTTGCTTCTTGCTGCACTAAGAGATGACCCCAAACCCAATGCTAAAGGTGTAACCTGTAATTGATCTTCTATTATATAAATTTCCCGCCCAATCAAAGTTTGTATAACTTGTCAAGCTAACATCAAATGAGTTAGAATAAAAAATACCAAAGTCTGAAGTTCCTTGCAGATACCTTAGTACTCCTTTCGCTGCAAGCCAATGGTTCTCATGAGGTTGAGTCATGAGCTGACTCAAAACACTCACTACATAATCTAGATCTGATCTCATTGTAGTTAAATAAATAAGACTACCAACCAGCAGGCTGTATAATTTTTCATCTGTATATTTCGAACCATAATTCACCAGAAGTTTGTTGTTCTACTGTAAAGGCACAAATGGAGCCTTACACTCAT
Organism: Pinus tabuliformis; assembly: GCA_031772625.1. Classification (NCBI taxonomy): domain Eukaryota; kingdom Viridiplantae; phylum Streptophyta; class Pinopsida; order Pinales; family Pinaceae; genus Pinus; species Pinus tabuliformis. The sequence goes on along the minus strand of CM062811.1, from coordinate 87,883,155 downwards.
CCATTTTAAATTTAGTCAACAAACTCTTAGCATACTTACCCTGGGACAAGAAAGTTTGGCTTGAATCTTTGCAAACTTCTAGACCCAAATAGTAGTGCATTTCTCCAAGGTCCTTCATCTAAAATTTTTGTGATAACTGCTACTTGATTTCTTCAATGAAGTTGTCTGCATCCCTGTCATGATCAGATCATCTACATATAACGAAATCAACACTATCTGCCCCTCATCATTAAACACAATATACAAATTATGATCATTTTTGCTCTGTTTATATCCATCCATGAAGAAAAACGAATCAATTTTATCGTACCAGGATCTAAGAGCCTGTTTTAAACCATATAAATGTTTCTTTAGTCTACAGACTAAATTCTCTTCTCCCTTCTTAACAAACCCCTCAGGCTGTACTAAGTATACTTCTTCTTTTAAATCACCATTTAAGAAAGCAAATTTAACATCTAATTGATGCACTTTCCAATGATGCTTAGTGGCTAAAGAAATTATTAATTTAATAGTATTTAATTTTGAAACAGGGGAAAATGTTTCCTCAAAGTCAATACCTTCTTTATAGGAATACCCCTTTGCAACCAACCTTGATTTATAACCATCTTCTTTAAATTTCAACTTAAATAACCATCTGCAACCTATGGTTGTTTACCATGAGGAAGCTTTACTAGATCCGAGGTATTCTTCTTAATAATAGATTCATATTCCTCTTTCATTGCTTCCTTCCATTCATAACTCTTACTAGCTTCATAAAAATTAGAAGGTTCTGCAATGTTTAACATACCAGTCATGAGCGCACAATCCCTATACCGAGCTGGTAACTATTTCGGCCTGCTAGATCTCCTGAGTGGTGGGGTCACTACAGCAAAACAGGCAATTTACGCCAGATTTAGCACCAGATTTTAGTGTATTTTTCTCTCCATTGGGATGAGCAGCCTGGCGCTAAATCTGGCTCTATTGTACAATTTTTAAAGAATCCTTTTTTGCGCCAAATTTTGCATCTTTTTTCTACACCAAATTTTGCATCATTTTTTGCATCATATTTTGCACCAAGATTTGCATTTGGTTTTACAACAGTTTTTGCTTCTAGTTTTGTGCCATTTTTTGCATCTATTTTTGCATCATTTTTTGCTCCCTATTTTGTGCCATTCTATGCTTCTATTTTTGTGTCATAATTTGCATTGAGTTTTACACCATCTTTTGCATCTAATTTAGTGCCTTTTTTTGCATCGAGTTTGTGCCATTTTTTGCATCTAGTCTTATGCCATTTTTTGCTTCTAATTTTGTACTTATTTTTACATCTGTTTTTGCATAAGCTTTTCTGCCTCTTTTTACACCATTTTTTCCATCTAATTTTACACCATATGTTGAATCCGATTTAGTGCCAAAATTTTCATCCATTTTTGCACCATTTTTTTCATCCACTTTTTCATTTCATTTGTCTCCCTTTTTTGCATCCTATTTTGCACCTAATTTTGCACCATTTGTTGCATCCAATTTAGCATCATTTTTAACAACATTTCTTGCATCCAATTTTTCATCCTTTTGAGCATCTAAATTTTTACCCTATGTTGGACCATGTGTTGTGTCCACCTTTGAATCCCATTTTGTGTCTAATGTTACGTTCAATTTTGAGCCATTTTTTCGTTATTTTTGCATTTGTTTTTGCACCAAGTTTTGAATCATTTTTTGCACCTCATTTTGCATCCAATGTTGCATTCAAATTTGAGCCATTTTTATGCCCATTTTCGCACCATTTTTTCTACTTTTGTGTCTAATTTTTCACCATTTTTTATGTCCAATTTTGCATCCTTTTTGGTGTCTAATTTTTCATCCTTTTTGGCATCCAAATTTGCATCATTTTTTCTGCCACATTTTGTGTCCACATTTGCATCTCATTTTGCACGTAGATTTTAGTTTGAATTTTCATCTAGTTATGCATCATTTTTGGCATCCTTAGTTTCACCCTTTTTTAGTCCCATTTTGCTTCTTGTTTTGTGTCTTTTCTTACATCCTTTTTGCACCCAATTTTGCATCCTAATTTTACACCATTCTATGCATCCTCATTTTGGTGTCCATTTTTACATCCTTGTTTGCACCCAATTTGGTATCTTTTTGTATGCCCTATTTTGTTCCCTTCTTTGTGTCTAGTTTTGCACCCTTTTTTAATTCTACTTTAAATCTCTTTTTGTCTCATTGTTTTCATCTTGTTTTGATGGCTAGTTTAACATCCAATTCTACTCCCAATTTTGCATCGATGGTTACATCCACTTCTGGCTTCTTGTTTAGAGTTTTACTTTTACTTCCATTTTACTAATTTTATTACATAGTGAAATATATTACAGTTTCTAAATATCATTTTGCTGTAGGATTTAATGCACAGTTAGATGAACATAAAACCCTCTCAGTTTATCCCAAAAACCTAAGATAGATTGATTAAGAGAAAGGTTGTTCTAAGGCTCAGGATTCTTAGTAGATCAATATTTAGAGTACAGATTAAGAAAAGAAGAATGATTTCATGTGAGTCCTCGCATGCAGGTCTTGTTGGAGTTTTTAGTGTAGCTGGGAAGCGCTCCTAGATAGCTCCAAATCTTGGTCCTACACACAAGAGAGAGAACAAAGAAAACTTCACAACGTAATATCTTGATAATTGAAACTATCATAAACATATAAATATTACTGAATAAATAAATAAAAACCAAAATCCCATACATTCATTAGTTAAATAGGATAAGTAAAGAATGAATAGTAGCATATGGAAGGAAGAACAACTAATCTATATTAATAAAGGAGTTGGAGGAAAGTTACAACCATTAGATGCAGTTGCAACAATACCTCCCCCAATTCCTAGCTCCAAAACTCTCCCTCTCAGGATAAATCTCAGCAGCGTGACAATATATGAACTCCCATCATTTCCTTAATGGCCAAGCCTCCAATATATAGGAAAGTGAAGGCTATGAAGATTGCCCAAATTCCTCATTAATTCAAATTTGGCAAAAGCTTTTGGATGAATAATGTTTCCTCATATAAAAATGGCATTTTCCACTTTTTAGAAGCTTTTGTGCTTAGGAAAAAGCTTCCCCATGCTTTATGGCTCTTTCCCACTTTTGTATGCTTTTATTTTTTAGGAAAAAGCTAAAGATGAGGATAAAGAGATTACATTCCACCATATGAGTTTCCAAAAGTGAACAAGAGTGTCAAATTCTAGTTAACTCGAGCTTTTTTCCTCGCATTAGAGGAATTTTCATTTTAAAATGTTAACTTTGAATTTCCATGTCATAATGTGTAATCCAATCAAAATCCTTTAAAATTTAAAAGACATACAAGTGTGACTAGGCAGTGGATTTTTTTTAATAATATAACTTACCTAATTTAACTGTGAATAGTGCCCAAGTGACCCAAAACTATATTAAATGTTAAAAATTAAATTAATATCTTAATCTATACAAATTAGAATATCGAGAATATTTTTAATGAAGAGTAAATCATGGCGTGTTAAATAAATAAATTTAAATATAAAATCATAAATCCTAAATTTAATTTAAATTTTAAATTTACTTTCTTAATTTAAATTTTATTAAATCTTCTATTGATAAATTAATTTAAATATAAAATATAAACATATGGTTATTTTGAAAAAAGTGCATTTATTTGAGTAACTTAAATTTAAATTTAACTTAAATTTATATTTTAAATTTTCCTTTGAAATTTAAATTTTCTTAAATCTTGTGTTAATAAATTAATTTCAATATAAAATACATGTAGATGGTGATAAAAGTGACATTTATTTGGGTAATTTAAATTTAAATTTAAATTTCCTTTAAATTTTGAATTTGCTTTTTTAATTTAAATTTGTTTTTTTAATTTAAATTTTATTAAATCTTGTGCTAATATATTAATTTAAATATAAAATACATATACAGTTATTTTGATAAATGTGACATTTATTTGGGTAATTTTGGTAAAAGAATAATAAAAATGATATATTAAAAAATTGTCTACATGGCATTATTTTATTAGTTTCTTAATTTTTTCTTAAGTGGTTATTTTTTGAGTTGAAAATTCCTCTAATGTGAGAATTTTGATAACAAAAGTTAGATGAAGGGGACAACTTGTTATAGACTAGGATATCGTGGTCCTCATCGTACATAACTTATATTATAGGCTTATATAGTTTAGGAGAAAGGGGTATTTCAACCAACAGCATAGTATTCTCCTCCAAGATGATGAGGAGGTATTTTCATGTATAACACATTTAAGAATATATCACAATTCAAATTCATAACTTGTTATTTGTAAACAAATTTAAGGGTAATTGACAACATTCATAAAAAATATAGCAGTATCCTCATATATAACAATTCTCCATCAAAAAATCATTGACAATTTTCAATATACATATATTACTACTAAATCAACATTTATCGTAGATATCATTATTCCAAGGTAAATTCACAACATTACATCCAAAAATAGTAATATCATCATACATAATCATTCTCCATAAAAAAACATTGATAGGTTTCAACACATATATAAAGTAACAAGATAATACTAATAATATCCTCATCATCTTTAATCAAATCAACTAAGATTGAAATGTGTGATTATCATATCAAAATATTTCATGAACACCATTATTCTAAGGTAAATTCACAACATCCATCAAAAGATAGTAATATCATCATACATAATAATTCTCCATCAAAATAATGTTGATAATTTTCAATATATACCTAAAATAACAAGATAAAAATGATAATATCATCATCATATTTAATCAAATCAACTAAAAGTCAATGTAAGATTATCAACTAAAAATGTTTCGTAGATATCATTATGCTAAGGTAAATTCACAACATCCATAAAAAAATAGGAATCTCGTCATACATGATAATTCTTCATAAAAAAATTGTAAACAATTTTCAACATATTCATAAGGTAACAAGATAGTGCCGATAGTATCATCATCATTATTCAAATAAACTAAAATTCAAATGTACGATTACCATATTAAGACATCCAACTAAATATAAAAAATAACGCATGGCTAGCTAGCACCACGAAAATCATAGTCAAGCTCATCCTCATGATCATTTCCATGATCATCATCCTGACCATCCTGATAATATCATCCACATAATCATCACCAATGCCATCGCCATCCTAATCATCATCATCTCTGATATATGATGTAATCTAAACATAGTCTATATCATCATCTTTGTGGTCATTACCTATAGCGTTCTGGAAAAAAAATCAATATTACATGTTAGTACTAATTCTACAACAAAATGCATATTTTTTATTACAATGCTAACAATAAAATGAGGTAGGACATAATAAACTTTAATAGTACTAAAAATGAAATGAATATATGGCTTAAGATATATTGGAGATCCAACTAAGATAACACTTGTAATTCACATTAAGTAGTAAAAGCATTTATTAATCCATATGAAGTAGGTACCCATTTGTTCTTCATATTATATTGTGAATGTTTCTTATGATTTCCATGCAGAATTGGTAAATTAATATTTATTGGAAGCTTTATTTCAAATTACAATTGTAATTCAGATTAGAAATAGAAGAAATTTTAACAAAAAAAGAATGTCACATGAAAAAGTAAATTGTTTTTAATGAAAAATAAGTCGCATACAATATGAATGTCACATGAAATATTGAGTTGTTTTTAATGCATGTAATTTTCTCTATAATAAGATGGATCCTAATGTTCATTCAAGAAAAAATGCTCACAAATAATTACTTCATTTTATCCATTATCACACTTAATCCATTATACCTAGTGACGACAATGATTCCTTTCAAATTGCTTTGAACTCCCTACATATAATGTAAAAGAGAAAACTCCATGACCATAACCATGACCGCAACCCCCTTCCTTGCCTTGTCCACCATCAGAGACAATGAACTTGGAGTTATGACCACGATAGCAACCCCTCCCTTGCCTTGTGTCCACCATTAGAAGCATTGAACTTGGAATTAACAGTACTCATGTTTTCCTTGCTCTAATTAATCTCCAAGGAATCAAAACTTGATCAATATATCAAGGACTCCATCAAGGAATAGATATATCATAAGAGAAGCTCAATAGGCTTTGCCAAAAGAGTGTGAAATAACACTTATATCTGTTTTATGAAATAACTCAAGTGAGTGGAATGAATGGTGGGAAAAACTTACAAAGGAAAGGAATATTTTTGGTCTGTCCTTATTTCTATTATTATTTTTGCTTCTTAGAATGGAGGGAACTGTTTCAAAAAATTCAAAAAATTATTTTAAATTTAAAAAAAAATAAAAGAAAAATAAAAAAAAATAAATAAAAAATATATATTTGCTTAATTTTAGGTTTTTTTTAATATATATTCAGTTTAGTATTTTTTTTTTATTTTCTAAAAAAATATGTTTAGTTTTTGGTTTTTTCTTTTATAACAAAAATTGTATTTTCTTTTTATAAAAATGAATTTTAAACATCCATTCATGCTAAATTTGTGATTTTATGATATAACTTTAAATTATATATCAAAAAGTAACTTAATGCCATGCGTTGTGTCACTGAGATGGGTATTATACATCTCTTCCTTGCTAAGTTATAGAATGTGGTTGGGTTTTCTCAATGCAACAAAATTAATTCTTCTCTTCATTATATATTGAGATGTTCAACTTGCACCTAATAAAACAATAAAGTTAAAATAGGTTTGCCTTTGTCCTTTGTAGATTTCTTTCCCCATTAATCCTTGTCTTAATAGATTAGTTGTTTTATGGTGGCCTTGAGTGGTCATTCCAATTAGTTGCATGCTTTTTAGTTTTATGTTAGTGACATTTCTTAGGATTGATAACATGTTATTTAATTTATGAAAATGTGTTATTTTCCATATTATTGTTAAATATTAATATTAAATATGTTGGTTTTGAACATGGTTTAGTGAAAAGTTCCCAAAAGGTTTATATATTGTAATTTATAATGTAATTCTTCATTGCTTGATGAAATTGTTTTGGATATTTTTTTAAATATTCATTGATTGATGAAATTTTTATGGATATTTTTTTTAGTATATTAACTTATATGTGATAAATTCAAAAGTCACCTCATTTTGAGATTTTCATTAGTTAATTTCCCTTAAGGCTATCAAGTTCACCATTCAGTCCCAGGTTAAGGAAATATAGGAGTCATGAAGTGCCATTGTCCAATAACATAAATCTTGGAACATGTTTTTTTTAGTCACATTATACTTCCTTTCGGTGTAAATTATCCATGAAAATAGTCTCATGGAACATGAGGGACCTCAATAGTAAAGGAAAACAAATACTCATAAAAGAAAAATGGTATGCAAAGCACCCATCAATAATGTTGATATAAGAAATAAAAATATTAAGTGAGGTTCTACCTCATATAATTAGAAAATGGGGGAGGAATTTCCAAATAGTAGTGATTGATGATTAGATATACTTGGGTGGAATGGTTATTATTTGGAATGATCAAGACATCAAGGTTACCAATATGTTTACCTATTTTCGCATTATGACTCCAATAATATCCAATGTCTATGACTCCAATATCCAAATCATAGACTCCAATATCCAAATCATAGACTCCAATGTATCCAATGTCTATGACTCCAATATTGCAAATGGAAAACCTCTATTTCTCAATTCTATTTCCAGCACAAGTAATTTATACTCCCCATCTCCGTGGATTATTGGGAGTGACTTCAATATTATCAAGTGTCTCGAGGAAAAGAAAGGATGAATCACAATGTTTACCAAGCAATTTTGTAAGATATACCATCAAGGCCCTAAAGTAGTATCCATTAAAGTTCTCAAGCAATGAGTCTCCAACCCACACACGTGGATCAATGACATGTAATACATGTGTGTGTGGTGTCTAACTTAATACACTGTTCTAATAACTCCACAAACTTAAGTATTTCACTCCGTCACATGATTGACCGTAGTGTGACATAAGTAAACCAAGAGTAGACATGAAACCCTTAGGCAAGAAAAATTCCCTTGATCCTCAATTAGGTGCTTAAATGATGAAGTGAAAATGAAAGGGGAAAAGAGGACTTCATGATTTAACCATCACAAACATGTGATCAAGTGTGACTAGGAGTGTATATATTCATATGTTTTCCAAAGAGGGTGTGAATACATGAGTTACCATTCATTGGGAATTATTTTTCTTTCTTTTGATTTTTCTTATATATAGGAATTAGGGAATTATATTTAGTGATTTTTTTGGTGCTAATACTAACATCACCATTAGAACAAGATATTTTTCTAGTGCTAATACTGCCATTACAACAAGATATAAGAGGGATATAATGCAAAAAGTTTAATAATAATATGTATGTAGAAGATGGTCTTCAGACTGGTGAATTCATGATAATCAATGGGACTACAGTCAAAATAATTGGATGTTATTTACTTTTTTACATAGATTGTCAAAATAATTGCTTAAATCAGTTTTTTAACCAAAATTTAACAAAAACTTTGCTAGTGCTAACATTAGAACCACCATTACAACAAGATATCTTTCTAGTGTTGACAACACCATTATAGTAAGATACCTCAAGAGAGACAGAAAATCTAAAAAGTATGATAGTAATACGTATCCAGAAGATGGTATTGAAACTAGTAATTGTTCACGAATCCATAAGATTGTAAGGTCATTCTCAATATCATAATCATTGTCATCATCATCACATCCTTGTCATTGTTATTGCCATCATTACATTATCATCATAATCACCATTCATGCCATCATCATCATCATTATGGACATTGTTTGCAATTTTTCATAATTGTAGATGTAAGAAATATCATCAACCCAAAAAATGTAATCAGTGCTAGAAAAGGGTTGTTTAGGACACATTGATATACGTAAGAGAAATAACAACTCTATTTTTGAGAGATGATCGATGATGATGATCATCACCACCATTATCATCGTCATTGTAATTTTTATCATCCCCATCATCATCATTAATGTAATTTCTATCGACATTGTTGTAATCATCATCATCATTCATGCCATTATAGTTTTTGATGATGACCTATATGAAAATGATGATGATGAAACCAAAGATAATGCTTATGATTATGACAATGACAACATCTAAAATTGGGAAGATTCACCAACGTCATTAGCATCGTCATCATCATAATCATTGCCATCATCATCATTGTCATTGTAACCACTATCGTCTTTATCATCATAATCACAATTCATGTCATCTCCATCATCTTCATTTTCATCATTGTCAATATTATTGACATTGTCATCAATTGTTCATAATTGTCAACGCCATAAGGAATATCATCAATGCAGAAAATATGATGAGTGTTGGAAAAGGGATGCAAAAGCGAACATAGAAATGGGGGCAACAATAGAAGTAAAATTGGATGAAAAGTGGATACAACATAAGTAGATGCACAACAACATGAAAAACCTGACACAAAAGTGGATGCAAAAGTAGATGCAGTTGTCAATGCAAACTTGGATGCAAACATGAAGGAAAAAGTGGAAGCAAACATGGTTCCAATGGTAGGTGTAAAACTTGGCACAAATTGTGGTGAAACAAATGTGGATGCAACAACGGACACAAAAGCAGATGCAAAAATGGATGAAACAAAAGTGGATGCAATAGGGGATGCAAACGTGGAAGCAAATGTGGCTGCAATGGTAGGCGCAAGATATGGTGCAACAAAAGTGGATGTAACAATAGACAAAAAATATGCAAAATAAGATGCAAAAATGGATGTAAAAGTGGAAGCAAACATTGATGCAACAGGAAAAACAAAATTGGATGCAAAAAATGGATACAATGTAAGTAGATGCAAAAGTAGATAAAAAACGAGATGCAAAACCCAATGCATAAACCTGACACAAAAGTGGATGCAAAAATAGATGCAATATTTGATGCAAAAGAGGATGCGAACATGGATGCAAAATTAGAAGCAAACGTGGATATAACAATGAGTGCAAAACATGGTGCAAATTGTGGCATAACAAAAGTGGATGTAATGATAGATGCAAAAAAAGAATCAAAGTATGATGCAAATGAAGATGTAAAAAGGGATGCAAAAAGTGAAATTTAAAATGGGTGCAACAGTGGATGCAAAATTGTGTGGAAAGTGGATGCAATAGAAGTCGATGCAAAAGTAGATGCAAAACGAGACACAAAACCCGATGCAAATCCTGGTCCAAAATTGGATACAAAAAGTAGATTTAGTAGTAAATGAAAACCTAGACGCAAATGAGGATGCAAACGTGGATGCAAAATTATAATCGAAAGTGGGTGCAAAAGGAGGTTCCAAACTAGGCGCTAATTGTGGCACAAAAATATTAGATGCAATAGTGGGTACAATAATAGATGCAAAAGAGGGTGTAAATATGGATGCCAAACAAGATGGAAAATTGGATGCAACAAAAGTAGATGCAAAATTATATGCAAAACTAGACACAAAAATCGATGTAAAACTTGGCACAAAAGGGATGGACAAATGGATGAAAAAATGGATGCAAAAAATGATTTAAAAAAGGATGCAAAAAAGGATGCAAAAGTCGATGCAAAAGTTGATGCAAGTGTAGGTGCAAAAAGTGGATGCAAATGAGGATGCAAAAGTATGTCAAACAAAATTAGGTACCAAACTTGATGCAAAACTTGGAACAAAACCTGGTGTAAACGATGATGCAAAACTTGGCATAAAATTTGGTGCAAAACGTGGTGCAAAACCTATTGTAATACCTGGTGCTAAACTTGGTGTAAGATTTGGTGCAAAAATTGATGCAAATTTTGTGTCAAGTTTTGCACCATATTTGATAAATGGATGCAAATAGCACCAAAAATGGGCTCTAGATGCAAAAAAGAAGTAAAAAGGGACGCTAATCGTTGGTTTTGTTGTAGTGGGTGTCAACTATTCTGCTTTGTTCTTCTCTTTGTGGACTAAACTCGATTTCCTCCTCTTTATCTTGTTGTTGTTGTTATTGTTGACTAATCCCTATTTCAACATCCTCATTTTAAAGTAAGGCTACATGCCATTCTTCATTATCTTGAACAGGATTTCCATCATTAACTTGTTCATGGAATACTACATCTCTACTAACAAACACCTTGTGAGTAGAAGGATCAAACAATTTGTAAGACTTATACTCAATGCAGTATCCAATAAAGGTACATTTAATGGCCTTTGAATCTAACTTCTTCCTGTTTTCTTTGGGAACATGCGCAAAAGCTTTACAACCAAATACTCTAAGATGACTTACTACAGGCTTGAAGCCAAACAATGCTTCGAAAGGAGTTTTATAATAAAGAATTTTAGTGGGACTCCTATTCTTCAAATATACTGTAGTATTGACATCCCCTACCCAAAAACCATTAGTTAGATTCTTACCTTTCAAAATACTACGACCACAATCCACCAGTGTTCTATTTTTCCTCTTAGCTACACCATTCTGTTGAGGAGTGTAAGTTGTTGTAAACTACTGTTGTATCCTATGCTCTTTACAATATTTGATGAAATCCCCTTTCTTGAATTCTCTGCCTTGATCTGATCGAAGAAACCTGATGAACTTTCGTGTCTGCTTTCTAATCATGTTCCTGAACTACTTGAAATAATTAAAGGCATGGCTCTTCTGTCTAAGAAAATACACCCATGTGAATCTTGTACAATCATCAACAAAGATTAGAAAGTAGTAGGCCCCACCGAACGATCTTTTCTGCATAGGCCCACATAAATTAGTGTGTACAAGTTCGAGTGTATCCCTTTGTTTCCTATCTTTAACAGCAAGAAATTCACCTCTATGTTGTTTACCGAATGCACATGCTTCACAATCAATATGCAAATTTTTCGCAACATGGAGACCATCTACCATACCTTTGTTCTCCAACAAAAGAAGGTCACTGAAATTGATGTGCCCAAGTCGCTGATGCCACACCTTTTCAGCAGACTTATCCGATGACACCAATGCTTGCTATGGTGTACTCTTCACATCCAGTTTGTAGAGTCCTCCTATATGAACACCTGTAGCAATAGGCTTCATCTGGTCTAACAAGTCTTTAATAATACAATAATTTTTAAAGAATTCTACCTGGAGATCCTGATCTGTAATTTTTGATACAGAAATCAGGTTCTTCTTAATACCATCTACATACCACACATCAGGTATATTCCTGAGCTTTCCATCAGGCAGAGTCACAAGGAGATATCCATGTCCCTTGATCTCGTACCGTCTATTATCTTCAAGGTATACTTTTACTCTAGTGTTGGATTCTCTAAAATTTATGAACCATTGCTTTTTACGTGTCATATGTGAGGAGACTCCCGAATCTACGAACAAAATATTTGATTCATCCTCCTCAGTGGCTAGTGTAGTCTCAGCCATAAATAATCTGACATCCTGATTCTGATCTGCATCAGCCAGATGACCTGCATGTCTTCTTTTCTTGTACCTCTCCCCATCTCCCTTTTCCTTATGGAAAAATTTAGCAATATGGCCTATCTTGCCACAATAAAAACATCTAGGAGTAGAGTCATGTTTATACTAAGTCATACCTTGTGGTGTCCTTTTTCGTGATACGCTACCCTTCTTGTGATCAACCACTTGGTCATCATTGCAAGATTTGGATTTTGATGTTTGAGAGACAACCTCCTTTCCTCTTCTTGTAGCAAGATCCCGGTAAGCTCTTCAAAGCCTCGAGGCTTTTCTCTTGCATTCAATCCCCTTACAAACATCTGATAATCATTCGTCATGCCGTTCATGGTAATTTTTACGAGATCATCATTCACCATAGTCTGACTGATGTCAGTTAGTTTATCTTTAACCTCCTTTATCCGGGATATTAATGAAGAAATAGACTCATTATCCTCCATATTGATGGAAAGAATCTTCTTCCTGAGATATAGAGTTCGACTGGTGTTCTTCATCTCATACATTTCTTTGAGACTCGTCCATATATCATTTGTTATCTTGCACTCTTGAAAGTGAGGGATGATGGAATCTTTGACTCATAACTTTAGGAGAACCTTTGCCTTCATCTCCCTTTCTTCTCAGTCTTGAATTGTTGTATTCAATCCACCAGTTGTAGTAGTCAGCTTGACCTCATCACCGGTGGCAATGCCATAGGAATTTTTTCCCTCAAACAAAGTCTGGAGCTTAAACTTCCAATTAGTGTAATTGGAACCATCAAGTTTATTACTCTCATTGAGATAAGCTTCAACAATTTTATTATTCATCTTGAATGAATAAAACCTTCAATAATTTAAAGAAACCCCATATCTTCTTTAAAAGAAAATGCTGACTCCAAACTCCTTTTTTTTTTTAAACACCGCTTTAATATAAAATAATAATCCCTTCAAATAATGAGAGCCCTTCAATAAAAAAAAATCCAAATTTTTTAATTAAAGCTTTGAAAAAAAACTTCAATTAAAAAAAAAACTTAATTATCTAAGCAATAATTATTCAAACTTTTCTTGTTTTCTTTCCTGGCAGATTCGTCCTGTCTCTCAATCAAGCATTGTTGGATTGATTTGGGGCTGAAATTGAATTCCTTCTTCACAACCCCAATGGGGCCAAGCTGTAACAAATTCTTGTGGGTGTAACAATAATCAAAGTTCTATGCGAACACCTCACCCCTCAACTTCTCTGGTAACAGCTCCACGTCTTGCTTCAGGACCTCCTCGAGGGCTGAAACCACATCTTAGAGTTGATCTCTTGCACCTCGATTCCTTCTCGGTGGTCAACCTTACCATAGCTTAACCATACCACCAAATTGCTTCAACAACTACAACAAGAACGCTCAAGATCAACCTTCAATCATCAATTTCAACTTAGTTGCATGATTTCAAGAGCAAGGATATTTTTGCCTTCAACTCAGTGTTCTTCAGACATCGATTCATGTAATCCTTTGGCAGGAGACTCCTCCACGTGGCCTCCATGTCAGTCCTCACTAGAATACACACGCAGCCACACACAGTCGACTTCTTCCACGATCTTCGCCTCCTCACCTCCTTAGCGGTTATATTTGATGATCCAGACCTCCTTCATGTCACCTCGGCATCCAAAAGCCACAACACCACTGACTCCTCCTCGGCGGCACACATACGCAATTGACCACAAAATATGTTGACACCTAATCCTCTGCGATTGGGTGAGTTTATGTAAATAGTTAAATTAGGAATGTGAACAGTCATCAGGAGATGAACTGAGCAGTCACATCCTTTGTATATAACAATAGCTACCTAATGAAATAAACACGAATCAGTTTTCTGCCAAACTGGAGTTACTCCTGGCCTGACATGGTATGAGAGCCAACTCCTTTTTTTAGCCTTTATGTCCTTGTAACTCCTGGTCTGCTCCACTGCTCCCCATATAATTCAGTAACTGATTACCTGCTTCTGTCTGCCATCCCTACGCTCTCTGTCTGACATTCATCTGACATGGGAACGTTTGCACTGCCCTTATACCTGCGCTCTCTGCCTGACATGGTATCTCTACGCTGAATTAGGTATTAAGGCGATGGTCATAGTAATAATTGAACACTATAACATTGTTTGAATGTTAGACATGGTATCAGTCTCATATGCTTGAACAATGGAAATTTCATATATCTGAATGTTGTTACACATATAGTTTCTTTTTCAATAAAAACACTGTTGTTGTTAATATGCCTGAGACTGCGCACTGCATATTTGAGACAGCATGATATGCCTGCTCATGTTTTGTTAATAAATCTGATATGCTTGGCTATTGTGGTGATAATACCTGAGATACGTGGAGATGTGCTGTTGGAGTGTGCTGCATTCTTTTTCGTTTGAATGCAGATAGAGTCTATCCGATAGGTGTCTGAGCCCGGACTCATCCAAACCAGGTCTGAAATCCCCAGCAATCAGAAGTAGGTGTATCTGCAACGATCTTTGACCTTTGTCAACATTTATAAAAGAAATATTTATTGTGAAGGCCAGTCGCAAATCTGAGATAACTCCTGCGTTCTCTGCTATTTTTTTGTCCCAATCAGTTATTGCCTCAATTTTGTAAGACTGTACAGAGACTGTGCATTGTTTTTAGATGAGCGTTTCCCTGTATTTTTTGATGAGCGTATCTTTTCTCCTCCATGAAAACTGGTCAATGTCATATTTCTGCTGGAATCCACATGATTGAGCCCACTCCTAGTCGAGTCATTTGCCATCATTGACATTTGTAATCAATCCACATGGAAGTCCACGGCTCGGAATGCAGCGATCTGAGAATGCACACTCGTAATCCGCCTTCGGTTTGAGAGGACTGAAACATTGTAGGATTTTCTGAGAGATGATTTGGTTGATGTGGATGATTGAAGCGCTGGATATGATTTGAGTGGAAGCAAATGCCTTTGGTCCGAATGTTGGTTCGTGAGGTGTGACCAGTTTCAGGCCCAAGTTTCATCACTGCATCAATACTACATTTAACACAGCAGTTTTAGCAGCCTTGAATAATTTTTCTGCTGCGCTGGATTGAAAAATATGTTGCCATACTTCTTTCTTTTAAAGTCTGGTCAATATATTGAATGAAAAAGGTGTGAAATTGTTGTATGGTGAATGGTGTCAAATACATTTTCAAATGCTGCTGTTTCATGTAAAAACATTGGTGCCGTGAGCGTGGAATGAAATTCTATTAAGTTTTTTTTATGGTAATATGTTATATGCTTGAGAAGTGGAAGGTATAACATATATATTATTTTCTATCAACAGAAGTAATTTCTTTTCTTATAGAATGCATTCAATCATCTCCATGGTAGGAATAGTTCTCACTAGCAAGTAGAACTATCCTGAATGGTCCCGAATGATAAAACACACCCTCATCTTCAATGAGTTGTCGAAAGGAATGTGTGTCGGAGAAGGAGACAAAGACCCAGTACAGCCTACCTCAGACAAAGAGCTCGTCATTTGGGAAGACAAGAACAGCAAAGCTTATGCATTAATCGCAGCATCTGTAAATGAATAGGTGAGTCACCATATTTCGTCATATTCAACTACCTCTGAAGCCTTACAAAAGCTGAAAGAACTCTATGACTCACATTCTGCACTTGAAGTTGTTCAGCTCGTGATTAAACTCTTCACTCTTGAACTGAAAAATAAGGATCCTCTTGCTCTTGCATCTGAAGTAAAGTCTATAATGCATGATATTGATATTCCACTAAGGTTGAGCTGGATATCCCTCTTATTGCTTTTCTCAAGGCACTCTATCCTACTTACTCCAATTATCTTGAGTCTTTGCAAGAAAATGGAAATCTCAAAGATATAACCTTTGACTCTCTTGTGAAAAAGTTTTTTGAAAGAGAGAAAGCTTTTGGAAAGACGACAGCCCCTGAATCTTCTGAAGAGACTGTGTGCCTTGCTCATAAAGAAAAGCATCCTGCTCAAGATTCTACAAGAGGAAGAGGTGGATGAAGAGGAAGAGGAAGATATTTCAGAGGTAGGGGGGGCAGGCATTCTCAAGGAGAAAAGGCAGATCTGCACTGCATTCGCTGCAAAAGAAATGGATCACATGATGCCTCTACATGCAAGCTACCATGGGACAAAATTGAGCAGAAAAGAAACCAAAAGAAAGGTAAAACTGATGATACAGACAAAGGTAAAGCACATGAATCCGCTCACTATATTGAGGCATAATGTAACATTGGAGTAAATGAAGATTTGTTTAATGCTTCACTTGCTTCTTCGAAAAATGATTGGTTACTTGATTCAGGAGCAACTTGTCACATGACTCATAGAAAAGATTTTTTTGAATATTTCACTGACAATGTCGATGGAGCAGTATACTTTGCAGATCAGTCAAAAATCAAGCCATCAGGGCTTGGCACAATCAGGCTTAAACTGTCTGGTCTTCCAGACTTTCTTCTGGATCATGTTCTGTATCTCCCACAGCTCAAGAGAAACTTGTTGTCCTTGGTCCGCATCCGCCAGCAAGGTCACTTCATTCATATGTTTGATGGAAAGCTTGAGGTAAGAAAAGCAGCTGACCACTCACTTGTCATGAGGGGAATAGAAGAAGAAAGGCTTCTCAAACTACAAGGAACCTCTGCTCATGCACAACATTTCTCATATATTTCTCATCATGAAGAAGGTACACTTCCATCAAGTTTATTATGGCATGCTAGATTTAGACATTTAAACTATGACAGTCTCCGCTTATTGAAGAAAAATGGTGTTGCTGGTTTGCCTACAATTCCTAGGAAACATAAGCAATGTGATTCTTGCATTCTAGGAAAGCATAGCAAACAGTCCTTTCATGATTCACATTCAAGAGCACATAGGAAGCTTGAACTCATTCATTCAGATTTATGTGGTCCAATGCCCGTTCCTTCTGCAAATGGAAATAAATATATCATGACATTTATTGATGATTACACCAGAATGTGTTGGGTTTATTTATTGAAGAACAAATCTGATGTTTTTCAAACATTCAAGAATTTTCATAAATGGATTGAAAATGATGCACAATCTCATATTGGGTCTATTCGCACTGATAATGGAAAAGAATATACATCAAATGAATTTGAAAACTATCTTCGCCAACATGGGATCAAACATCAAACAACTGTGCCTTATAATCCCCAACAGAATGTTGTAGCTGAAAGAATGAATAGAACAATCTTGAATATGGTACGATCCATGCTTTTCTTAAAAAATGTAAAGATAATGTTTTGGGCTGATGTTCTTCTATGTGCTGCATATATAAAGAATAGATGTCCATCTAATGCTATAAGAAACAAGACTCCTTATGAATTATGGTATGGACATGTTCCTTCGATAAAACATCTCAGGATCTTTGGTTCCACCTGTTATGCTTTGATACCAAAGGTACATAGAAACAAACTTGGTGCTAGAAGTTTTAAGTGTATCTTCCTGGGGTATTCAAACACCTCCAAATCATACCGCCTCAATGATGAAGTAAATAAAAAGTTTGTTGTATCTAGAGATGTAATTTTTCTTGAATCATCCAAATCTGACAATGTTGTTAAGCAGCAACTTGATCGCTTGGATAGATTCGCAAAAACGAAATCATTTCAAGAATTTGATAATCAGATTCCACATCTTGAAGGGGGGATTCCTATACTAGATCAACATGTGGAATCTTCTTCTGAAGTAAAATCTCCCCTGCATGAAAGTCCAACAACGGATGATGCTTTAAGTGATCTAATTGATAGAATTGGGAGACTCAATCTTGATTCAGTCCCAACTCAATCAATAGAGCAGCCTGGACCATCTCAGAACGGTCCCCCAAAGTGGCTAACAAAGACACTTGAAAGTGTTCATCTTGATGAAATTGGAAAAACAGGAACCAGAAACTCAAACCAACAAAATGGAGGTGATGTAGATGACTCTAATTCACCTGTTGATATGGATGTTACTTATGATTGTGAATTGAACTTGTCTACAGATTTTGAACCAACTTCCTTCAAAGAAGCTGCTTCTCATGATGAATGGAAAGAAGCGATGCAAAAGGAGTATGATGCCCTCATAAAGAACGGCACTTGGAAGCTGGTTGATCCTCCATTTGGAACCAAACCAATTGGCTGCAATTGGGTCTACAAGAACAAGTACAAAGCTGATGGCTCACTTGACATGCACAAAGCTAGGCTTGTGGCAAAAGGTTTTTCACAGAAAGAAGGGGTCTATTATGAGGAGACTTTTTCCCCCACAGCAAAATGGGCCACCATCCGGACACTCTTGGCACTAGTAGCTCAGAACGGTTGGAAAGTCCATCAAATGGATGTAAAAACTGCTTTCTTGAATGAAGATCTAAAAGAGAATGTCTTTATGTCCCAGCCTGAAGGATTTGCTGTGAAAGGACATGAACATAAAGTATGCAAACTTGTGAAGTCCTTGTATGGTCTCAAACAAGCACCGCGAGCTTGGTATGAAAAACTAACTGAGCATCTTCTGAAACTCAACTTCAATCATTTTGATCTTGATGATGCAACTTTATTTGTCAAGAAAGTTGGCCAAACAGTTGTATATCTTGTGGTATATGTAGATGATCTTTTAATGACAGGGAACAATGAAAGCTACATTACATCCATAAAGAAGGAATTGGGGAAAAGTTTTGAAATGACTGATTTGGGCTATGTTCATTACTATCTTGGCATTGAAGTAACCCAACATCCAAAATCCATATTTCTTTCTCAAAAGAAATACATTGGATATTTGTTAAACAGATTTGGCATGATAGAGTGCAATCCTCTTTCTACTCCAATGGAACAAAACTTAACATCTATTGAAGGAAAGGAATTTGAGGACGCAACAAAGTATAGACAGCTTGTAGGAAGTCTCAACTACCTTACTACTACTAGACCAGACATTTCATTTGTTGTTGGAATCCTCTCCAGGTTTATGCAAAAGCCTTGTGAGGGACATTGTTCTACTGCAAAAAGAGTTCTAAAGTACTTGAAGGGAACTGAAGACTTTGGAATCAAGTACACACAGGTGGATGACTTCAGTTTGATCGGATACTCTGATTTAGACTTCGATGGAGACAAAGAAACTGGGGTATCTACTTCAGGATATGCTGAGTCTTGCATCAGGAGTTGTCTCCTGAAGATCACGCAAACAATCAGTTCCAGCAAATTCCACAACAGAAGCAGAATACGTGGCAGCAGCTGAAGCAACAAAAGAAATTGTGTGGCTCAGGAAAATTCTTGAAGATTTGCAGGTAAGACAAGTACAATCAACTCCACTCATGATTGACAACACCTCTGCAATAAAGTTGGCCAAGAACCCAAAGTTCCATGATCGTACAAAGCACATCAATATTAAATATCATCTGATCTGACATCATGTTGAGGCCAAAAAAATCCATCTCCGTCATTGTTCCACAAATGAGCAAATTGCAAACATCTTCACCAAAGAGCTTGGAAGAGAAAAGCTTGAAAGATTCAGAACGATGCTTGGACTCACCAACATCCCTTCAGATTAAGGGGGGAAATGTTGACACCTAATCCTCTGCGATTGGGTGAATTTACGGAAATAGTTAAATTAGGAATGTGAACAGTCATCAAGAGATGAAATGAGCAGTCACATCCTTTGTATATAACAATAGCTACCTAATTAAATAAACACGAATCATTTTTTTGCCAAACTGGAGTTACTCCTGGCCTTACAAAATATATACGCAGCTATAGGGTCGTGCAACCACCACACAGCAACCATGCAACTAAATTTCTCTTCTAATTCACAGCAATCCGTCAGTGATCCGGCCTCCATGCAGCCCCTCTCTTATTTACATCATCGGTACTTTCATACACCACACTCTTGCGAAGATCTTCACAACTATGAAAAGCTTAGTCACGAAGATCTACCCACCACTCACATCGAGTTTTTAAAATCAAGACTGTGTGAAGGGTCACCATGGGATCATCACACTTTTCCGCCCAAACCTTGTGACTAATTCACTTCAGTCGCGCCCTTCACTCAGCATATAGGATTAACACTCTTGCAGCTCTGATACCATGTCAATAGTAGCACATGGAAGACATGAAATGACAAACCAACACAAGAGGAGCTCACAGGTGCAGATCACCAGGAGGTACCTCAAGCAAAATGCTGCATGGGCTTCACATTAATCTCCAATATTAAATAGATACAATTTGTTAGGGACAACAAATCATATCCCTGAAGAATAGGAATTGAATAACTATGAAAAGGAAAATCAAAACTATGTAACAAGAAGTGCTTATTCTCCATTAATTCTAACATTTCCTATGCCTCTTTGCACTCTTTCTTATCCCAGTCGTAGATTTCAGTTATTACAAGAAGAATATTCACTAAACAATTGATCCTAGCCCTCGATAAAATTCCTTAATACCTCATCCACCAGAAATTGAAATATATATTCATATCCGAAACATATTTTAGGATTTTGATTTAATAATCTCTTTAAACATAAACATTTAACAAAATGAATATTATTAAGTTATTTTTGTTAGTTCAGAGCATACAGAGCACACAACAGATTTATAATCACAGTAGAGAATAATTCAACAGACAAATGGAGAAACATAAGCGTAACTTAGATATATTAAGTGGAAAATGAAATCACTTCACATTACATAGAGGCCTTCTCTTTTGGCTTGCCTTCCTTGGCCAGAGAAATTAAAAATTTATAGAGGCTGAAGGAGAATCTAGAATCCTACGGATGATTCAGATGGAGATCTAAAAACTAATGTCAGTGTGGTAGGCTCGGTGCAGATGTGGTGGTGACGATTGGGATGACAGAGTGTCAGGAAGTCAACTCCATTCGCACAGTGTGCATCAATTTGGCTTCACACTTTAACATTCTCCCACTTGAAGCCAAATAAGAGTCATGAATCAAGTCACACCGAGTCCTACCATGCCTCTACATAAGTCATGTTTATTTCTTGGTAGAATCTTCGTGAGCATATCAGCAGGGTTCCTATATGTATGGATCTTTTCCAAGGATAACTATTCTTTGTCCAACACATGCGGGATGTAATGGTACCTTAAGTCAATGTGCTTGGTTTTTGAATGAAATGTTGCGTTTCTTTCCAAATGGATGGGACTCTGACTATCACAATATAGCACATACTTGTTCTACTTTATTCCTATCTCTCATAGGAATTTATGCTTCCACAACATCTCTTTACAAGCTTCTGTTGCAGCTATGTACTATGCTTCTATTGTAGAGAGAGCTACTATTCTTTGAAGTGTTGACACCCAAGACACTATTGCACCTGCAAATATATACAAGTAATCTGTAGTGGATATTCTGGTGTCCATATCTCCATCCATATCTGCATCTGTAAATCCTTTAAGTAGAGTCTCATTATGACCAAAACATAAACAATAATGACTAGTACCCTTGAGATACCTCAAAATCCATTTTACTGCTTGCCAATATTGTTTTCTTGGATTGACAAGGAACCGACTCACTACTCCCACTGAATATGAAATCTCTTGTCGTGTGCATACCATAGCATACATCAAGCTGCGAACTATTGAAGCATAAGGAATCTTTCTTATCTCTTCGTTCTCCTAGTCATCACTAAGACATAATTTAGTACTCAGCTTGAAGTGGTCTGCAAGGGGTGTACCAACTAGCTTGGCATCCTTAATATTAAACCTGTCAAGCACCTTCTTGATACATTTTTCTTGTGACAACCACAAAATTTTGTTTTTACTATCACGCATAATCCTCATGCCCAATATTTGTTGTTCTTGTCTCAAATCCTTCATTGCAAATTTACTACCCAAATCTTTCTTCAACCTATTGATCCTATTCTTATCATTCCCAACAATCAACCTGTCATCCACATATAACAATAATATGATATACTTTCCTTGATCATACCTCTTGATATAGACACAATGGTTAGCTTTCAACCTGTGAAAACCATGTTCCAACATGAATGAATCAAATTTCTTGTACCATTGTTGAGGTGCCTCTTTTAATCCATAGAGACTCTTCTTCAGCCTCGAAACAAGGTCTTCTTTGCCTTTTTCTATGAAGCCTTCTGGTTGCTCCATATAAATTTCTTCCTGCAATTCACCGTGAAGGAAAATAATTTTTACATGTAATTTTTCACATTCTAGGTCTAAAGAAGCAACTAGACCAAGAATGACTCTAATAGATGACATGTTAACAACAGGTGAGAAAATTTCAGTGAAGTCAATACCTTCTTTTTGGGCAAACCCTTTCACCACCAGCCTTGCTTTTATACCTCTCATTCTTTTCGTCACCTTCATGCTTAATCCTATACACCCATTTGTTTTGTAGAGCCTTTCTTCCTTTTGGGAGGTTTACCAACTCCAAAATTTTATTTTCCTGCAAAGAGTTCATTTCTTCTTCCGTTGCATTCTTCCATTCTTTATTGTGCTCAACTTTACATGCTTCTTGAAAAAAATTAGCCTCACCTTCATCAACCAACAAAATATAGTTTGAAGGAGGACACCTTTGTGAAGGCTTATGAGGCCTAGAAGATCTACAAATCAAATGTGGTGGTGCATTATCAAGTTGAATCTGCTGTAAAGGTTCCTGCAAGATTCCTTCTTCGTCATGTTCTTCATTTTCCACTTGTTGTTCTTCTTGCTCCTGAATTTGATGTTCATTTTCTTGCATTGGTGGGATGTTTTTGTGCTACTCTTCAAACCTGTCAATAACTTTATTGACCTCCATCTCACCTACAGTCCTCTTGAACATTTCTTACTCATTAAATATAACATTCTTTCTTCTAATAATTTTATTTTTGACTAGATCCTGTAGATGATAACCAAATTCTTCATCCACATATCCCAAAAAAATGCATTTCATAGATTTATCATCTAGCTTGATTCTATTTTCTTTGGGAATACGTACAAATGTTTCACATCCAAAGATTTTCAAGTGAGAATAATTTAACTTCTTTAGGGATACGGCCATCCAAGGTTGTAGTTGGAGATCTATTTATGACATAGTAAGTGGTCCTGACTACTTCAACCAAAAACTTCTTCTCGAAACCAAAATTGGACAACATACTTCACACATTTTCCATAATGGTGCGATTCATCCTTTTTGCAACACCATTCTGTTGAGGTGCAATAGGCACAATTTTCTCATGTTTTATGCCAAACCTGTTACAATATTCCTTGAATGCATTTGAGAAATATTCTCCATCATTATCTATTCTTAAACAATTGAGCATTTTGCTAGTCTCTCTTTCAACAACAACATGAAATTTTTGAAATATTCAAAACACTTCATTTTTACTTTTCATAGGATATGCACAAACCTTTGTAGATGCATCATCTATAAATGTTACAAAATATGATGTTCCCCCTAATTATTGATGTTAATAGGCCCAAACACATATGAGTGTACCAATTCTAACACATTCTTCTTTCTTTCATGGCCATCTCTAAGGAATGAAACCCTTCTTTTTCTACCATACATACAATGCTCACATAAATCAAGATTGTAGGATTTCAAACCTAGCAATAAATTTTTACCAATAGCCCTTCTTGCTCATGTGACCCAAGCGCTTATGCCATAGATCTACTGAATTTCCTTCTTTTGTGACAACAACCAAATCTGATTTTCCTATTATTTCCTTCAATGTGTATAATGTTCCTGCCTTGGGTCCTTTGGCCACAACCAATGTTGTTAGGAAACCAACTCATAGAAAGATAGAAAAGATAGATCAATGCCTTAGAATTCAGCCTCTTCAAGGGGGCAACCTCATTTACATTACATAAATGAAGAATTCGTGGATGATACAAATGATTAAACCTCCCTTCTATATATAGGAGTCTAAGGGGTCACAATGTAATCAAGCTGACATAACAGTAATAAAACAAGGGCACAAAAATAACAACAGTGGGTTTCTATGGGGCATACTAATAACAATATGGGGACAGTAGTGGAATAATAATAATAATAAGAGATACAAAGACAATAGTAATGGGGGAATGACTAGTATTGTAGGGGCCCAACATTCCCCTCTCCTTCCAAAAAGCATTGTCCTCAATGCTTGAGTAGTTCTGGATGCTTCTATATAAATTCTCATCCACCCATGTGGAATCTTCAGCGGATTAGTTCTTCCACTTGTTGAGATACTCCGAAATTGATCGATTTCATAGCTATTGAGTTGTTGTTTATGTGACTTCTTCTGGTTCCAATATGATTTTTCCTTCCTCATCAAGTTCTGTTAATATTGTTTGAAGTAGGAGCTTGTCACCTATAACCTTCTTTAAACATGAAACATGGAGAACTGGGTGCACTCCGGAAGCTGCAAGAAGCTCTAATTTGTATGCCATAATACCAATCTTTTGCAACACCTTGTACAAACCATAATACTTTGGTGATATTTTTTTATTCTTCTTAGCTTGCTCGAGGGACATTTGTTTATATGGTTGTAGCAGTAGGAATGCTCGGACACCTACACCAAAACTTCTTTCACTACGATGTTGATTTTCCTATTGTTTCATTCTATTCTGCACCAATGTGAGGTTATCCTTTAAGAGTTGCAGAACTTGTTGTTGATGCTAGATGTGATGTTCCACTACTTGAACCTTAGAATTTTCTCTTAAATATGATGTGATCGATGGTGGATGATATCCATAAAGTGCCATAAATAGGGTCATTTTTACTGTAGTATGAAAGGAAGTTTTATACCACCATTCAACCACAAACAACCATTTGACCCATTATATATGTTTATCATATACAAAGCAACGAAGATATCCTTCCAAAAATTTGTTTACTATCTCAGTTTGCCAACTATATTGAGGATGATAACATGAGCTATGAGCTAGCTGAGTACTGAGACTCGAAAATAATTATGTCAAAAAATTTCCAGTGAAAATGGGATCTCTATCGCTTACAATAATCTTTAGGCTTCCATGTAGATTTTGAATTGTTTCCATAAATGCAATAGAAAATGTATTGGATTTAAATGGATGTGATAATGAACAAAAGTGTGCATACTTGGTAAGTATTTCAACTACCACCATGATGACACACTTTCCTTTGGACTTGGGTAAACCTGTATAAAATCCATTGAAACCTCCTCCCAACGTTCGCTTCGAATGGATAAAGGTTGTAATAGACCTGGGGTCTTAATTGTTTCAACTTTATTTTGTTGGCAAACCAAACATTCTGCCACAAACTTTTGAATATATGATTTAAGGCCATCCCAAAAAAAAATCGTTCTTAACCCTATGGTAAGTTTTTAAAAATCCTGAGTGCCCTCCTAAGTGAGAAGTGTGCAATTCCATCAGAATATTTTGTTTGAGTTGGGAATTCTCACATAGGTATAAGCGATATGTGTACCATAACGAATCATTTTTCCAGCTAAATGTATCAGATGTTCTGGGATCTTGTTGTAACTTTCGAATGAGTGCCCACACTTCTTCATCATTCTTCCATTCCTTCCTTGCTTCATTTATCCAATCTGTTTGGATAATAGAAATGGTGCACAACAATGCCACCACATCCTCATCCTTTCTTGAGATTGCATCTGCCACAACATTTTGCTTCCCTCTTTTGTAGATGATTTCAGAGTCATAATCCAACATCTTTGTGACCCTTTTTTGTTTCTCTTCAAAGGATACTCTTTGTTCTAAAAAAGACTATCATGATCCGTTTTTACCTTGAAGTGTCTTCCCATTAGGTAGGGTCACCATTTCTTAAGTGCATGTAGTATTGCCTACATTTCATCCTCATAAATAGCTTTATGTAAATACATTCCCTTGATTGGACCACTTTCAAAAGCAATGGGTCTTTCCACATGCATTAAAGTAGCACCAATTCCATTTCCTGAAGCATCACACTCCACAATAAAGGTTTTTTTTAAGTCTGGCATAGCTAAGACCGGTGCTTGGCACATTGTCTCTTTGAGATGTTTGAATGCCTTTGTTGCTTCTAGAGTCCATGAAAATGCATCTTTCTTCATTAATGTTGTTAGAGGTGTTTCTATTCTCCCATAATTCTTAACAAACTTGCAATAATACCTTGTCAACCCGAGAAATCCTCGCAGATTCTTTATGGATGTGGAGATTTTCCATTCCTTAATGGCTTTAATTTTGCTAGGGTCTACCTTAACACCTTCATGAGATACAATATGACCCAGATATTCCACCTCTTGTACTCCAAAGAAACATTTGGAACTTTTTACATATAATTTCTTCTCCTTCAATAGTTTGAGCACCCTGTCAACATGTTCAACATGATCCTTCCAAGACTTGCTGTAGATTAGTATATCATCAAAAAATACTAACACAAATTTTCTAAGGAAGGGTTTGAAAACGGAATTCATCAAGCCTTGAAATGTAAAAGGTGCATTAGTAAGGCCAAAAGGTATGACCAAAAATTCATAATGACCGTCATGAGTTCTAAATGTTGTTTTCGGAATGTCTTCAGTGTCCATTCTGATTTGATGATATCCCGAATGAGGATCCAACTTGGTGAAGTAAACTGATCCATGCAATTCATCCAATAATTCATCAATGACAAGAATGGGAAATTTATCTTTAATAGTGAGCTTGTTGAGCTCCCTATAATCCGGACACATGCACCATGATCCATCCTTATTGTGCACCAATACTACTGGAGTAGAGAAAGAACTTTGACTAGGTTGAATTATATGAACCTCTACCATTTCTGCAACCATACATTCAATTTCACTCTTTTGGGCATAGGGATATCTGTATGGCCTGATGTTTGGAGGAACACTTCTTGGAATCAAATGAATAGCATGATCATAATCACAAATAGGTGGGAGACCTTTGGGAGTCTCAAATATCTTAGAATGATTGTCCAAGACTTTTTGGATATCTGGATAAAAATATGATTTCGATGTGGGAACCTCTAGCAAACGTAATTGTGAAATTACACCTCGTTGTTCCTTCTTTAGAAGCATTGTCATATCGTTAGAGTTGATTATCTTTCCCGGTTTCCCTACAATACCCCTTAGTTCAACTTGCTTTCATCCCACAAAAAATTTCATGAAAAGTTCTTGAAAATTAAAATCTATTGTACCCAAGGATTGTAGCCATTGGACTCCTAGTACAACATCAACACCACCCATTGGAATGGAAAGCATTGGGTTGTTCAATACGTATTATCCCATGGATAGCGTGATATTATGGCACTTTCTAGAGAAATTTATGGTTCCTCCACTTGCAACCATCACTTGACACTATGGTGCTGGATATAGGAAACAATTCAATTCCTTTGCCATCTTATAATGAATAAAATTATGGGTACTTCCTGAATCAATCAACACTATTACCTTTTTCTTCTTGATATGTCATTCTATCTTGATAGTTTGAGGAGTGGTAATTCAAACCAATGCATTACAAGATATGGTCAGATTCATTTCTTCTTTATATAGGGTTTTTTCCTGGGGTATATCCTCTTCTTTTGACATTTCTTGTTCCTTTTCTTCCTCCTCTTCAAAATCTATGTAGAATAATTTCTTCTCATCACACTTATGACCTTTAGTGTATTTTCTATAAAAACTGTAGCAAAGCCCTTTTGCTCTTTTTTCTTCCAATTGTTGTGGTGTCAACCTTGTAGTTTGTGGAAGGCTATGGGCAACAACACTTCCATATTTATAGTTGTGAGTGGTAGGCTTCCTCGTTGCCATAATTTTTCTTTCCATTTTTCTTGTTAACCTGAATGCCTCCTCTAGTGAATCAGGTTTCCAAAGGCAAACCTCATGTTAGATATTATCCTTTAAAGTCCCTATTAACACATCAATCCTATGCTCCTCTGAAATATCTTTTACCCTTACGTTCAATTTTTGGAAGTCCTCAATGTGCTCCATCATTGTACCCTTTTGTTTGAGATTTATCAATTGGCTAAAAAAGGTGTTGCTTTTCGTATCCTCATAATGTGCTATCATTTCTTCCATAAAAATTGCCAGAGTGACAATTTGTTTACGAGAGCAAGGCCATTGATACCATACAAACTGATTTGATTCCAAATATAAAGTTTCAATACATACCTTTAGTGTGTTTTTTACATTACGGAGATCGAAAAATTGCTCTATCTGTAGTATCCATGTTCCGGGATCCTTGCCATCAAAATTCCTCATATCAATTTTTGGAACATGGTGGGTCTTCAATCCAATATTAGAGTCTATGAAATCATGATTAAAATTTCCTTTGTTCTCATCATGAGATTCCTTTACTACCCTTTCACCATTAGTGACCA
This sequence comes from Pinus tabuliformis, assembly GCA_031772625.1. NCBI lineage: Eukaryota > Viridiplantae > Streptophyta > Pinopsida > Pinales > Pinaceae > Pinus > Pinus tabuliformis. Next base: position 87,854,441 of record CM062811.1, on the reverse strand, counting down.
TTTCTTGTAGCAACTTATTCAAATTCATCCTCAATTCTTCCATCTTATCCTCCATGCCATTCATCTTAGCTTCTACGCCTTTCTTTAAACCATCCTTCTTAGCTTCCACGCCATCTATCTCAACTTGCATGTCATTCATATTAGCTTCCACGCCATTCATCTTAGCTTCATTTAACTTTAGTGAGAGTGAAATTTGTTGTACTTGATCTTGTAATTTTGATATATCATGTTGCATTTCTTCCTCTTCTTCACGAGTCATGCTAGAGCTTTTAGGCTGCTTACTAGGTGTTTCCATTTTCTTTCTCTGAGGCATTAATTAATGCTAATAATTCTTCATTATTCCCTTTAAATTCCTTCAAACTATTTTTTCAAACCAATCTTATGCAAAATTAAAAAAAAATACACACCTTGTTTTTCACTTTGTAAGAGCTCGATATTGAATCTGTTGTATATCTGTAACTACAGATCTTGAATATCTAAAATATTGTCTTACAGTAGCCCTTTGAGTCCTCTTTCTAACCCTGCAAGTCTGATCATGATTGGATTCTCCAATGAAAATTTATGCCAAATCTCCCACGGTGGCCTCATTATACAATAGTTCAATAGAGCGAACTTGTACGATGTGCCACGTGTCACTGTTTCGACCTTAGTACCTCAAACTGATGCAAAAAATCCTACAAGCCATCTTCTTTCTGAAATTTTTCATGAAATTTCAATCTAATGCTCAAAACAAAAGTTATGACAATTTTCCTCAAGTCACCTGTTTGGAATGTAATTCGGGAGTCTGCAAAAATGCCAACTTCCTCAAATCATATCTCCGCAAATATAGCGAGACAAGCTCTTAAATTAGGACACCAAGTTCAGAACAATTTCGGCCCAAATGGGTTTTTTTTAGCCTTCTGAAACGTCGTAGAAAAAATTTTATAGTGAAAATGCGACGATGACCTGTTTGGAGCAGCGAAACCCTAGAATCCAAAGCTTTGACACCAAATGTTAGGAAACCAGCTCATAAAAAGATAGAAAAGATAGATCAACACCTTAGAATTCAGCCTCTTCGATGGGCAAACCTCCTATACATTACACAAATGAACAATTCATTGATGATATAAATGACTAAACCTCCCTTCTATATATGAGAGTCTAAGGGGTCACAATGTAATCAAGCCGACATAACAATAATGACATAAGGGCACAAAAATAACAATAATGGATTTCTATGGGGCATACTAATAACAATATGGGGACAATAGGGGCACAATAATTACAATAAGGGATACGATGACAATAGTAATGGGGGAATGACTAGTATTATAGGGGCCTAAGAAATGGTCCTTTGCTAATTTTCCATCCTCCTTTTCCAAAGCATGTGGAATAGCATGCATCAGCCAGTCGTCCCATAGAGATCAAACCCATGCGCATTTCTGGTACATTCCTGACCTGTTTTAACAATATATCTTATCCATCCTTCATATTGATCTAGACATCTCCCACTCCAACAATACTGCAAAAATGATTATCCCTAAATGCACTCTACCATAATCAGCAAGATTATATGCAACAAAACTATCTTTGCATGGGGTTACATGGCGAGATGCACTAGAGTCAAGGAACCAATAAAAGGTACTACTAGATGTATATACACATGCATCCTCTACTGAAATAGTAAACAAGATATCACCATATGTGGCTACAGTAGTAGTCTCACCTTAATTTGTGTCAGTTGACTTGTGATTTGTACTCGCGGGTCTCTGATCCTTTTGTCCTTTCTTCTAGAATCGACATTCTCTGTTCATGTGCTCAGGTTTTCCACAATGAAAGTAGATGATCCTGGCTCTCCTCAATTTTGATCGCCCTTGCCGGCCTTGACCCATTCTCCTACCACAATCAGTTGTAGCTAGAGCTCCCCCTCACTAGTTTTCCCCATTTGACTTCCATCGCAACTCCTCATTCATTAAATTATTGTTGACATCATCAAACTTTAGGGTCCCTATAGTTTCTGAAGTGCTCATAGCTACAAATAAATTTTCCCAGCTATCTAGCATAGAACACATTAGCAAAATGGCTCTAATGTCATCATCTAAAACGATTTTAACAGAGGCAAACTGATTAGTAATAATATTAAATGCATTTAAGTTCTCAGCGACTGAAGCACCCTCCTTCGTCTTGAGGTTATAAAGCTTCTTCAATAACGCTTTGTTTGATGCCGTGTTCTTCTCATATAGATCATGGAGCTTCTTCCATAATCCTTCTGTTGTCTTATCTCTGGAGACAATTGAAATACACATTCTTTGCTAGATATTGGTGGATTGTTACAATCGCCTTTCTATCTAGCTTATTCTACTCTTCATTTATCATCGATGAGGGTTTATTTTTCATTCCCTCAATCGACGAATACCAATCCTTTAAAATCAGTATATCCTCCATGAACTCCACGTAAAACACTTACGATATGCATGTTTCAACTCCAGTGACACGTTTCAACATAGGTCCACGACCTTGCTTTTCTTGCAGCAACTGTGTTTTAGTTTCCACATTCCTAGAGGTGGATCATCGCTCCCTTCTTTTTAGAAAACAATATTTCTGATGGTTTCTATAGTATCCAATTTTGTGCTCTCCTGCATCAAGGCTTTCCACAACCACTCTGCTACTCTTTCTCCACAAAAAAAAATCATAGGCTTCATACAACATCGTTTTTTCAAGAGAGCTCACAACGAACTTTCCTCATGCAACAGCGTTTCTCCAGAGAGTTACAGGACTGTGAATTTATTGCAGAGTTTGGGGTATGGATAACCAAAGAGTTGTTTTCTCATTGGCTCTAATACCCATTGTTAGATCAGAGCATACAGAGCACACAACAGATTTATACTCGAAGTAGAGAATAATTCACAGACAAAAAAATGGAGAAAAAACATAGATATATTAAATGGAGAATGAAATCACTTCACTTTACAACCAAATACTCTAAGATGACTTACTACAGGCTTGAAGCCAAACAATGCTTCAAAAGGAGTTTTATAATCAATACTTTTAGTGGGACTCCTATTCTTCAAATATATTGTAGTATTGACAGCGTCTACCCAAAAACCATTAGTTAGATTCTTACCTTTCAAAATACTGCGACCACACTCCACCAGTATTCTATTTTTCCTCTTAGCTACACCATTCTGCTGAGGAGTGTAAGGTGTTGTAAACTACTCTTGTATCCCATGCTCTTTGCAGTATTTGATGAAATCCCCTTTCTTGAATTCTCCTTGATCTGATCGTAGAAGCCTGATGAAATTTCCTGTCTACTTTTCGATCATGTTCCTGAACTGCTTGAAATAATCAAAGGCGTGACTCTTCTGTCTAAGGAAATACACCCATGTGAATCTTGTACAATCTTCAACAAATATTAGAAAGTAGTAGGCCCCACCTAACGATCTTGTCTGTGCAGGCCCACATAAATTAGTGTGTACAAGTTCGACTGTATCGCTTTATTTCCTATGTTTAATAGTAGGAAATTCATCTCTATGTTGTTTATTGAATGCACATGCTTCACAATCAATATGCAACTTTTTCAGAACATCAAGAACATCTACCATACCTTTTCTCTGCAACAGAAGAAGGTCACTGAAATTGATGTTCCCAAGTCAATGATACCACAAATTTTTAGCAGACTTATCCGATGACATCAATGCTTGCTATGATGTACACTTCACATCCAATTTGTAGAGTCCTCCAATACGAAAACTTGTAGCAATAGGCTTCATCTGGTCCAACAAGTCTTTAGTAATACAATAAGATTTAAAGAATTCTACCTTGAGATCCTGATCTGTAATTTTTGATACAGAAATTAGGTTCTTCTTACTACCATGTACATACCACACATCAGATATATTCTTGATCTTTCCATCACGTAGAGTCACAAGGATATGTCCATGTCCCTTGATCTCGTACCCTCTATTATCTTCAAGGTATACTTTTACTCCAGTGTTGGATTCTCTAAAATTTATGAACCATTTCTTTTTATGTGTCATATGTGGTGAGGCTCCAGAATCTATGAACAAAATATCTGATTCATCCTCCTCAGTGGCTAGTGCAGTCTCAGCCATAAATAATCTAGCATCTTGATTCTGATTTTCATCATCCAGATGACCTAGTTGTCTTTATTTCTTGTACCTCTCCCCATCTATCTTTTTATTATGTCAAAATTTAGCAATATGGCCTATCTCTCCAGAATAAAAACATTTAGGAGTACAGTCATGTTTATGCGAGGTCATATCTTGTGCTGTCCTTTCTCGTGATACGTTGCCCTCCCTGTGATCAACCACTTGGTCATCAATGCAAGCTCTGGATTTTGAGGTTTGAGAGACAACCTCCTTTCCTCTTCTTGTAGCAAGATCCCCGTAAGCTCTTCAAAGCCTGGAGGCTTTTCTGTTGCATTCAATGTTGTTATAAACATCTGATAATCATACGTCATGTCGTTCATGGTAATTTTCATGAGATCATCATTCACCACAGTCTTACTGATGTTAGTTATTTTATCTTTAACCTCCTTTATCTGAGATATGAATGAAGAAATAGACTCATTCTCCTCCATATTGATGGAGAGAATATTATTCCTGAGGTACAAAGTTTGACTGGTGTTCTTGATCTCATACATTTATTTGAGAATCGTCCATATATCATTTGTTGTCTTGCACTCCTGAATGTGAGGGATGATGCAATATTCGACTCATAACTTTAGGATAACCTTTGACTTAATCTCCCTTTTCTCTCAGTCTTGAATTTTTGTATTCGATCCACCAGTTGCAGTAGTCAGCTTGACCTCATCACCGATGGCAATGCCATAGGCATTCTATCCCTCAAACAGAGTCTGGAGCTTAAAATTCCAATTAGTGTAATTGGAACCATCAATTTTATTACTCTCATTGAGATAAGCTTCAACAATTTGATTATTCATCTTGAATGAATAAAACCTTCAATAATTAAAATAAACCCCAGATCTTTTTTTAAAAAAAATGCTGACCCCAAACTACCTTTTTTTTTTAAACACCCCCTTAATATCAAATAAAAATCCTTCAAATAATAAGAGCCCTTCAATTAAAATAACTCAAAAATTTTTAATTAAAGCTTTGAAAATAAAACTTCAATTAAAAAGAAACTTAATTACTTGAGCGATAATTATTCAAACTTTTCTTTTTTTCCTTCCTAGCAGATTCATCCTGTCTCTCAATCAAGCACTACTGGATTGATTTCAAGCTGAAATTGAAGTCCTTTTTCACAACCCCAATGGGGCCAAGTTGTAACAGATTCTTGTGGGTGTATGTCTTCGTCCATGTCCTTGACGCCGTCTTTGCTCGATAATCAAAGTTCTGTGCGAACACTTCACCCCTCAACTCCTCTAGTAACAACTCCATGTCTTGCTTTAGGACCTCCTCGAGGGTTGAACCCACACGTGAGAGTTGATCTCCTGCACGTGAATTTCTTCTTGGTGGTCAACCTTACCACAGCTTAAGCATATCACAGATTTTTTTCAAGGCTGCAACAAGAACGCTCAAGATCAACCTTCAATCATCGATTTCAACTCAGTCGCACGCTTTCAAGAGCAAGGATATTTTCGCCTTCAACGCAGTGTTCTACAGACATCGATTCACGCAATCATTTGGTGCCAGACTCCTCCACGTGGCCTCCGTGGCAGTCCTCACCAGCATATGCACACAACCACATGCAGCTAGCTTCTTCCGCGATCTTGGCCTCCTCACCTCCTCAGCGGTTCTATTTGGTGACCTAGACGTCCTTCATGTCACCTCGGCATCCAATAGCCACAACACCACCGACTCCTCCTCGCCGACACGCATATGCAACTGACCATAAAATATATACACAGCTATAGGGTCGCACAACCACCACGCAACTACCATGCAGCCGACTTTCTCTTCTAATTCATGGTAATCCCTAGGTGATCCGGCCTCCATGCAACCCCTCTATTGTTTACACCGTCAGCACTTTTATACACCATGGTCTCACGAAGATCTTCGCAGCTATGCAAAGCTTTGTCGCAAAGGTCTACGCACCACTCGCTCCGAGTTTTTAAAATCAAGACTGTGTGAAGGGTCACAGTGCGATCATCACACTTTTCCACCCAAACCTCGCGATGAATTCACTTCAGTCGTGCTCTTCACTCAACATATAGGATTAACAGTCCTACAGCTCTGATACCATGTCAAGAGTAGCACAGGCAAGACATAAAATGACAAACCAATACAATAGGAGCTCAGAGGTCCAGATCACCATGAGATACCTCAAGAAAAATGTCGCACGGGCTTCACATTAATCTCCAATATTAAATAGATACAATTTGTTAGGGACAACAAATCATATCCCTGAAGAATAGGAACTGAATAACTATGAAAAGGAAAATCACAACTACGTAACAATAAGAGCCTATTCTCCATTAATTCTAAGATTTGCTACACCTCTTTGCACTCTTTCTCATCCCAGTCGTAGATTTCAGTTATTACAAGAAGAATATTCACTAAACAATCGATCCTTACCCTCGATAAAATTCTTCAATTCCTCATCCACCAGAAACTGAAATATATATGCATATCCGAAACATATTTTGGATTTTGTTTCAATAATATCTTTGAACATAAAAATTTTAAAAAATGAATATTATTAAGTTATTTTTGTTAGTTCAGAGCATATAAAGCACACAACAGATTTATACTTAGAGTAGAGAATAATTCAATCGACAAATGGAGAAACAGAAGCATAACACAGATATATTAAATGGAGAATGAAATCACTTCACATTACATAGAGGCCTTGGCTTTTGGCTTGCCTTCCTTGGCCAGAGAAATTACAAATTTATAGAGGCTGAAGGAGGATCTAGAATCCTACAGGTGATTCAAATGGAGATCTAGAAACTAATGTCGATGTGGTAGGCTCAGCGTAGGTGTGGTGGTGACGGCTAGGACAACAGAGTGTCAGGGAGTCAACTCCATTCGCACAGTGTGTGTCAGTTTGGCTTCACACTTTAAAATTCTCCCACTTGAAGGCAAATAAGAGTCATGAATCAAGTAACACCGAGTCCTACCATGCCTCTACATAACTCATGTTTATTTCTTGGTAGAATCTTCGTGAGAATATCAGCAGGGTTCCTATATGTATGGATCTTTTCCAAGGATAATTGTTCTTCCTCCAACACGTGCGGGATGCAATGGTACCTTAAGTCAATGTGCTTGGTTTTTGAATGAAATTTTGGGTTTTTTGCCAAATGGATGGCACTCTGACTGTCACAATATAGCACATACTTGTTCTACTTTATTCCTATCCCTCATAGGAATTGCTGCATCAACAACATCTCTCTACAAGCTTCTGTTGCAACTATGTACTTTACTTCTGTTGTAGAGAGAGCTACTATTCTTTGAAGCCTTGACACCCAAGATATTATTGCACTTGCAAATATATACATGTAATCTGTAGTGGATTTTCTAGTGTCCATATCTCCATCCATATCTGCATCTATAAATCCTTCAAGTAGAGTCTCATTATGACAAAAAAATAAACAATAATTACTAGTACCCTTGAGATACCTCAAAATCCATTTTACTTCTTTCCAATATTGTTTTCCTGGATTGACAAGGAACCTGCCCACTACTCCCACTGAATATGCAATGTCTTTTCATGCGCATACCATAGCATACATCAAGCTTCCAGCTATTGAAGCATAAGGAATCTTTCTCATCTCTTCCTTCTCCTAGTCTTCAGTACTCAGCTTCAACTGGTCTGCAAGGGGTGTACCAACTGGCTTGGAATCCTTCATATTAAACCTGTCAAGCACCTTCTTGATACATTTTCCTTGTGACAGCCACAAACTTTTGTTTTTCCCATCACGCATAATCCTCATGCCCAATATCTGTTGTTCTTGTCCCAAATCCTTCATTGCAAATTTACTGCCCAAATCTTTCTTCAACCTATTGATATTTTTCTTATCATTCCCAACAATCAACATGTCATCCCCATATAAAAATAATATGATATATTATCCTTGATCATACCTCTTGATATAGACACAATGGTTATCTTTCAACCTGTGAAAACCATGTTCCAACATGAATGAATTAAATTTCTCGTACCATTGTCGAGTTGCCTCTTTTAACCCATAGAGACTCTTCTTCAACCTCCAAACAAGGTCTTCTTTGCCTCTTTCTATGAAGCATTCTGGTTGCTCCATATAAATTTCTTCCTCCAATTCACCATGAAGGAAAACAATTTTTACATCTAATTGTTCACATGCTAGGTCTAAAGAAGAAACTAGACCAAGAATGACTCCAATGGATGACATTTTAACAACAGGTGAGAAAATTTCAGTTAAGTCAATACCTTCTTTTTGGGCAAACCCTTTCACCACCAGCCTTGCTTTATACCTCTCATTCTTTTCGTCACCTTCATGCTTAATCATGTACACCCATTTGTTTTGTAGAGCCTTTCTTTCTTTTGGGAGGTTTACCAACTCCAAAATTTTATTTTCCTGCAAAGAGTTCATTTCTTCTTCCATTGCATTCTTCCATTCTTTATTGTGCTCTACTTTACAAGCTTCTTGAAAATAATTAGCCTCACCTTCATCAATCAACAAAATATAGTTTGAAGGAGGACACCTTTGTGGAGGCTTATGAGGCCTAGAAGATTTGCGAATCAGTTGTGGTGGTGCATTATCAAGTTGAATCTCCTATAAGGGTTCCTGCAAGATTCCTTCTTCATCGTGTTCTTCCTTTTCCACTTGTTGTTCTTCCTGCTCCTGAATTTGATGTTCATTTTCTTGCATTGGTGGGATGTTTTCATGTTGCTCTTCAAACCTGTCAGTAACTTTCTTGACCTCCAAATCACCTACAGCCCTCTTGAACATTTCTGACTCATTAAATATAACATCCCTACTTCTAATAATTTTATGTTTGACTGGATCCCATAGACGATAACCAAATTCTTCATCCGCATATCCCAAAAAAATGCATTTCATAGATTTATCATCTAGCTTGGTTCCATTTTCTTTGGGAATATGTACAAATGTTTCACATCCAAATATTTTCAAGTGAGAATAATTTAACTTCTTCAGGGATACCACCATCCAAGGCCATAGTTGGAGATTGATTTATGAGGTAGTAAGTAATCCTGACTACTTCAGCGAAAAACTTCTTCTACAAACCAAAATTGGACAACATACTTCGCACCTTTTCCATAATGGTGCGATTCATCCTTTTTGCAACACTATTCTGTTGAGGAGTACCACGCACAATTTTCTCATGCTTTATGCCAAACCTATTACAATATTCCTTGAATGCATTTGAGCAATATTCTCCATCATTATCTATTCTTAAACACATGAGCATTTTTCTAGTCTCTCTTTCAACAACAACATGAAAATTTTGAAATATTCAAAATACTTCATTTTTACCTTTCATAGGATATGCCCAAACCTTCCTAGATGCATCATCTATAAATGTTACAAAATATGATGTTCCTCCTAATTATTTGATGTTAATAGGCCCAAACACATCCGAGTGTGCTAATTCTAACACTTTTTTCTTTCTTTCACGGCCACCCCTAAGGAATGAAACCCTTCTTTGTCTACCATATATACAATGCTCGCACAAATCAATATTGTAGGATTTCAAACCCGGCAATAAATTTTTACCAACAAGGATTTTTAAGCTCTTCTTGCTCATGCTACCTAAGCGCTTATGCCACAGATTTAGTGAATTTCCTTCTTTTGTGACAATAGCCAAATCTAATTTTCCTATCAGTCCCTTTAGTGTGTACAATGTTCTTGCCTTGGGTCCTTTGGCCACGACCAATGTTATTAGGAAACAACTCACAAAATGATAGAAAATATAGATCAATGCCTTAGAATTTAGCCTCTTGAAGAGGCAACCTCCTTTACATTACACAAATGAACAATTCGTGGATGGTACAAATGACTTAACCTCCCTTCTATATATAGGAGTCTAAGGGGTCACAATGTAATCAAGACGACTTAACAGTAATAACATAAGGGCACAAAAATAACAATAGTGTGTTTCTATGGGGCACACTAATAACAATATGGGGACAATAGGGGCACAATAATAATAATAAGGGATACAATGACAATAGTAACGGCGGAATGAATAGTATTATAGAGGCCCAACATGCCCCTCTCCTTCCAAAAAGCATTGTCCTCAACGCTTGAGTAGTTCTGGATGCTTCTGTATAAAATTCTCATCCTCCCATGTGGAATCTTCAGCAGAGTAGTTCTTCCACTTGTTGAGATACTCTGAAATTGATCGATTTCGTGTTGTTGAGTTCTTGTTTATGTGACCTCTTCGAGTTCTAATATGGTTTTTCCTTCCTTGTCAAGTTATGGAAATATTGTTTGAACTAGGAGCTTGTCACCTATAACCTTCTTTAAACATGAAACATGGAAAACTGGGTGCACTCAGGAAGCTGCAGGCAGCTCCAATTTGTATGCCATAGTACCAATCTTTTGCAACACCTTGTACGGACCATAATACTTTGGTGATAATTTGTTATTCTTCTCAGCTTGCTTGAGGGACATTTGTTTATATGGTTGTAGCCATAGGAATACCCGAACACCTACATCAAAACTTCTTTCGTTGCAATGTTGATCTGCCTGTTGTTTCATTCTATTCTGCACCAACGTGAGGTTATCCTTTAAGAGTTGCACAACTTGTTCTTCATGCTCGATGTGATGCTCCACTGCTTGAACCTTAGAATTTTCTCTTAAATATGATGCGATCGATGGTGGATGATATCCATAAAGCGCCATAAATGGGGTCATTTTTGGTGCAGCATGGAAGGAAGTTTTATACCACCATTCAGCTAGAGACAACCATTTGACCCATCATATATGTTTATCAAATACAAAGCAACGAAGATATCCTTCCAAACATTTGTTTACTATATCAGTTTGCCCATTAGATTGATGATGATAAGATGAGCTATGAGCTAACTGAGTACCGAGACAAGAAAATAATTCTATCCAAAAATTTCCAGTGAAAATGGGATCTCTGTCACTTACAATAACCTTTGGGTTTCCTTGTACCTTTCGAATTGTTTCCATAAATGCAGTAGAAAATGTATTGGCTTTAAATGGATGTGATAATGCACAAAAATGTGCATACTTGGTAAGTCTGTCAACTACCACCATGATGACACTCTTTCCTTCGGACTTGTGTAAACCTATATAAAATCCATTGAAACCTCCTCCCAACATTGGCTTGGAATGGATAAAGGTTGTAATAGACCCGTGGTCTTATTTGTTTCAACTTTATTTTGTTGGAAAACCAAACATTCCACTACAAACTTTTGAATATCTAATTTAAGGCCATCCCAAAAAATTCCTTCTTAACCCTATGGTAAGTTTTTAAAAATCCTAAGTGCTCTCCCAAGGGAGAAGTGTGCAATTCCATAAGAATCTTTTGTTTGAGTTGGGAATTCTTACATAGGTATAAGCGATTTTTGTACCATAACGAATCATTTTTCCAGCTAAATGTATCAGATGTACTGTGATCTTGTTATAACTTTCAAATGAGTGCTCACACTTCTTCATCATTCTTCCATTCCTTCCTTTCTTCATTTATCCAATCTATTTGGATAATAGAAATTTTGCACAACAATGCCTCCACATCCTCATCCTTTCTTGAGAGTGCATCTGCCACAACATTTTGCTTCCCCTTTTTATAGATGATTTCAAAGTCATAACACAACATCTTTGTGACCCATTTTTTTGGCTCTTGAGAGGATAATCTTTGTTCTAAAAAGTATTTAAGACTATCATGATCCATTTTTACCTTGAAGTGTCTTCCCATTAGGTAGGGTCGCCATTTTTTAAGTGCATGTAGTATTGCCAACATTTCATTCTCATAAATCACTTTGTGTAAATACATTCCCTTGATTGAACGAATTTCGAAAGCAATGGGTCTTTCCTCTTGCATTAAAATATCACCAATTCCATTTCCTGAAGCATCACACTCCACAATAAAGGTTTTTGTGAAGATCGACGTAGCTAAGACTGGTGCTTGGCACATTGTCTCTTTAAGATCTTCAAAGGCCTTTGTTGCTTCTGGAGTTCATGAAAATGCATCTTTCTTCAGTAATGTTGTTAGAGGTGTTGCTATTCTCCCATAATTCTCAACAAACTTGCAATAATACCATGTCAACCTGAGAAATCCTCGCAGATGCTTTATGGATGTGGATATTTTCCATTCCTTAATGGCTTTAATTTTGCTACGGTCTACCTTAACACCTTCATGAGATACAATATGACCCAGATATTCCACCTCTTATACTCTAAAGAAACATTTGAAACTTTTTGCATATAATTGTTTCTCCTTCAATAGTTTAAGCACCCTGTCAACATGTTCAACATGATCCTTCCAAGACTTGTTGTAGATTAGTATATCATCAAAAAATACTAACACAAATTTTCTAAGGGTTTGAAAATGGAATTCATCAAGCCTTGAAATGTAGAAGGTGCGTTGGTAAGGCCAAAAGGCATGACCAAAAATTCATAATGACCCTCATGAGTTCTAAAATTTTTTTTGGAATGTCTTCAATGTCCATTCTGATTTGATGATATCTTGAATGAAGATCCAACTTGGTGAAGTACATTGATCCATGCAGTTCATCCAATAATTCATCAATGACATGAATGGGAAATTTATTTTTAATGGTGAGCTTGTTGATCTCCCTATAATTTGGACACATGCACCATGATCCATCCTTCTTGTCCACCAATACTACTGGAGTAGAGAAAGAATTTTGACTAGGTTGAATTATACCGGCCTCTAGCATTTCTGCAACCATACGTTCAATTTCACTCTTTTGGGAATAGGGATATCTGTATGGCCTGATGTTTGGAGGAACACTTCTTGGAATCAAATGAATAGCATGATCATGATCACGAATAGGTGGGAGACCTTTGAGAGTCTCAAATACCTTGGAATGATTGTCCAAGACTTTTTGGATATCTGGATAAATAGATGATTTCGATGTGGGAACCTCTAGCAAACACAATTGTGCAATTACACCTCGTTGTTCCTTCTTTAGAAGCTTTGTCATATCGTTAGAGATGATTATCTTTCCGGTTTCCTTGCAATACCCCTTAATTCAACTTGCTTTCCTTCTCGACAAAATTTCATGAAAAGTTCTTGAAAATTAAAATCTATAATACCCAAGGATTGTAGCCATTAGACTCCTAGTACAACATCAACACAACCCATTGGAATGGAAAACATTGGGCTATTCAATACATATTATCCCATGGACAGCTTAATATTATGGTACTTTTCAGAGAAATTTATGATTCCTCCACTTGCAACCATCACTTGACACTATGGTGTTGGATATAGGAAACAATTCAATTCGTTTGCCATCTTATAATGAATAAAATTATTGGTACTCCCTGAATCAATCAACACTATTACCTTTTTCTTCTTAATATGTCAATCAACACTATTATCTTATAATTATCATTTCTTCTATTGAAACAAACGAAATATTTAGTTGACATATCATTGAATGTTTTGGCGATTTCTAATGAGACTTCGAAGCAAATCTTTTTTCTTGGAGTCTCATAATTAATTTTAATGTGTGACCTAAAATTATAATATTAGAAATCAAACGTAGCAGTCAGTAAATCAAATGAATATCCAATCAAAGCTGAGCCCCGACTTACGGGGACCAATGAAACCGAACGACTTAAAACCTAGGAGCACAATTTGGTAGTTAAATGAAATGATGCAAGACGTTTCCAAATCGAGTTTATTTTGACGACGTCATTGCTGCTTGTAACCTAGCCTGTAGAAAATATTGTCCAGACTGCACAACGTGAAATAGTTGGAGGATTTCCAAAATTGTGGCTCTGTAAGCCTTCTAATTTTCCAAGCAAAACAATAGTGTTAAGAAAAAGTTAGAGTAAAGTATACTCTCACTGCATTTTTTAAATTTACAGTACGCCATTTATCTAGACTAGCACACGTTTTGAACAAAGGAGTCGGAATATATCAAAATCGTTTCTCATAACTAAAAGACCTCGAAACACATCCTGAATACATTTATCAAGCCCAACGCTTATATGGATTTTTTCCTACCTAATTATTTGCTGTAAAAGCCGTTGGGTTTATTAAGCTAGTATCCGTTCACTGCCTAATTGAAGAAGATAACTCATCTAGCGGAACAGTCACAAGTTGGTGCCACCTGTTTACAGACCATGCTATCCTTAATAATACCGATGGAATTTTATTTACAATCCATTACTCATATGGTGTTGACCATCGGGGCCCCCAGGAATCGTTCGTTTGGATTCGAATTCATCCTCAGCATTTGTATTACCAGAGGACATTATCGATTCTTCATTTTCACTTTCGGTTTCATCTACCTTCACTTGCTGCACAGTACAATGGTGGTAACTACTCTCAGTCGGCGTCGTAATTTTCATGTAATAACTTGGCTGGACAAGACGAACCACGAACTGAGAATCATAATCATAATAGTTCGTTCAAATACCTCATGTGGAATTTGGTTGTGAGTCGAGTATTTAAGAAAAGCTCCATCTTGCCGGTCATGTTTTGCAGCTACCAATTCCTGCTCTCTGATTCCTGTTTCCATACCTCATTGTGCTCAACATTTAGAAATTTTGGATGCAAATGTATTAGAATTTAGAACTGACTACGTAAAATCTAAAAATTTTGAATTGAATTGTGCTATCTATGTTGCCCAATATTGATCTGGAAAGCCTTACCTTTTCTATAGATGGGCATGAAGCTCCTACAACGGCCAGGTAGCATTGGGAGCTGAATGAATATGAGACCGACAATTGCAACCCATCTCAAGCTGTTCACCATATCTGATGTTGTAATAAAAAATTCTGTTGTTTAGCTAAAGGAGAAAGAATGTAGCCGGAGTGGAAAGAATGTAGATACGCTGATTCGATTTGATGAATTTGATAAACTAAGTTTCGAAACGCTAAATCATAGCAAAAGCAGCAAGCCTGCCACTTTAAATAACAAATTTGGAATTCAGATCGTCAAAAACGGCACGGAAATCAATGATTTTAAGCTATGTACAGAAATCAGCGAAAACAAAAAAAGATCGCGCCTTCACCCGTGCAAATAAACAAATCAAAATATTTTAGTATCTATTGATTCTTATCCGGTTTTTTTAATGCATAAATTGGCGTTTTTTTAAAGTCTATGTAACCGTCTTCAACTGTCAGCAGTAAATACGAAGTGGCGTCAAGCTAATCTTATTTAACATTATTCAAATATCTGGGTGAATCATGAGGATATGAAAAGGCAGAAGCAGTAAATGTCAGCGCACGCTGACCACCGGCCATATAATGTATTCCATGAAATTGGTATAAAATAGAACCAATCTCAGGAAGCGCAGTGCCATAATCAACAAAATAACAGAGCTAAATCGAGATATGTATATTGTTTTGCTTGTCAAATTTCAATATTTTTTCCTTCGAATTAGCTGTGATGGCGTCTGTCCAAAAACTCCCGTCGTCATCTTCGAGGATATCTATCCTCCTATTTGCCATCAGTCCCTGTAGAATTTATTGGTTGTCATTAATGGATATCCAGGGCGCCATGCCACTAATTACCGTGATTCAGCCCACGGCAGGAGGCAGGCCACTCCGGATCACCCCACTAATAATGTCCACCTCCCATTTTGAAGGCTTCACGGCTCCTCAAATGCCATTTTTCCTGCAAGTTTTCCATGCCTTAGATGTGCCGGGCAGCATAAAGAAAACGGTGGAATTGTCCAATACAAACCCATAGAGTATAATAAATTAACTTCAACACATTAAGCACCGTCGTTTAATTATTTACAGCTTTGCGTGCACCAACGTTCCTTCTTAATGGTTAAATGCCTTTAAACTAAATGTTGAACCAGGTAAATGAAGCATCAGTTGTTTTTTAAAGCCGAGAAGCCTTATAGCGTATAACGAAACGTTATAGTGCCATATCGATTCATGTACACGGTTTTGAATATTGTAAGTGTCTTTGTCACTCGATGTTGATCAAATGAGAAATTAGTACGTGTATAAAAATGAAATTAATGGTTTTCTCATGGATGTGATTAAGTTCTTTTTATTTAAATATTTTTAATTAATCCAAATAAGTTGATGCATTACTGGATGTGATGCACATTCGCATTCATTAAAAATTGCACTTGTGACCCAGTTAACATGTTCGCGTCGGTCTTTAACGAAATTGTTTTTATTATTACTTCCAATTAATACTATACAATATGTTAACTTGTATTTTACAATTTTATAGTGATAAACCTTTTAAATAAAAAATAACGTCTATTCTTAGTGGTGTATTTTTATTAATCCTCAAAAGCCTCCAACAGTTCAAAAAAAATCAATGTTAGAAAGAGTTAAAAAGGTAAAAATCAATGTTAGAAAGGGAAAATTCTTAGTGCTGTATTGTTATTAATCCTGAAAAACGTCTAACAGTTAAAAAATAAATAAAAATCAATGTTAGAAAGAGTTTAAAAAGGTAAAAAATCAATGTTAAAAAAGAAAAAAAAAAGGGCGAAAGACTAATAGAAAAATAAAGAAGTCGAATAAACCTAACTAAGAAAAGGAAAAACATTATGTGAATAACTAAATTCAATTTTAGGGGGTTGTATTTTGCTTCATTCCCAAAAGAGTCTAGTAGTTACAAAATAAATGTTAGAAAGGAAATATAATAGAAAAGAAGAAATAAGTGAAATACTCGTGGAAATCTAAGGAGATTAAAGAAACATACCTTAAAACACAAAGATGATATACTATTGATTTAAGACACAAAATTTTATTTTTTTTTATCGGTGCTTCATAACATAGAATCCCTTTCATGTTTTGTACATATAAGTAATTTGTCAAGTTGATACAAATTATACTTGAAGAAGTAGAACTATCATATAAGTAAATGAAAAATGTCATGGTATATAGATTAAGTGGACCCTTACTATTTGGTGTGTTGCTTATAATAGAAGTGTTGGTAATTCTCTTTGGAGTGGGATTAATAGATCAACGAGAAATTGTAAAGAAAAAATGTATGTTTCAATTTGCCAACATCACAAAAGGAAGAATCCAAGCTAAAGGCATAGAAACATACTGAGGTTAAGTTTCATGAATTAGAGAGTTGGTGCAAATTATATTGCTCACGTGTCTGAGAGAAAGGAACACACGAACTCATAGAAACTAAGTAGAACAAGTAGAGTTTCTGTGATATTTTAGAATTAATTTTGAACCAATTAATAAACTTTGACAAAGAGATAAATATGGCTATTTATAACTGAAGAAACCACATAAACATATTGGGCGTATGCAAAGAAAAATAATTATTGAGGAAAATACGTTCCCTCATGTTGCTATCTTTTTCATTTGAGTTTGCTCTTTTATTCTCCGAACCCAATCCATTATTTTTTTTAACTATAAAGGGGATTTAAAGAGTTCACTCGTCCATATGAGATAGATGCATATGTGGTTCATGAAAACTACAGATGGATTATTATTGAAAACTACAGATGGCTTATTATTGATAGATAAACAAGTAATATTGGTTATTCTGCTTGTTAATCGTCATGTGTTCCTATATATAATATGAAGACAGTGAATACAGTGAGAAACTTGCAAATACATCTTTTACTAGGTAATTAGATCAAATTAATTGTGCATGTCAATGTCGATCTAAAGTAAGTAATCTATGTCTAACTAAGAAACCCGAAAAATGATACACCGGATTAAAGAGTAGTTTAGCAAAAGAGATAACGGTGTCATTTCTTTGGAAGTAGAAATCAATTGGAAAAACAAAATCACATGCGTAGGTGCATATAGACCAAACCAAGTGTGCACTTCAATGTCAATCTATGGTACTAATACAATATACAAACAAAGAACCCCAAAAAGTATACAAAAGACCAAGTAACTGTTTAAGAAAACAAATCAAAGGGAATCTCCAAAGCACTTAAAAAAATAATAGAAAACACATCCACATGCCTAACCCTAACTACGGGACTTGGCCAAAGATAAATATGTATCCAAGTAATTAATCATGAGTTGATGCAAATCTTCAAGGTTAAATTTGGGCATTGAGTGTAAAAATTCACTAGGTGAGAAATACATGCGTATTTCTACTATAATAGAAGGTGTTTTTGATGAGAAAGATAATATTAAAGTGTGGAAAAAACTAAGATAAAAACAAAAACAAACGTGAAACAAATTATATAATATTAACTTTGACCAGTTTTATTGTGATAAATATTTTAAATAAAAATCGAAATTATCATAAAAATTTAAATACAAAAAGCTATATCTATATTAATATTTATATTTTCAACCTAAAAGTTTATTTTAGATTTCCTTTTTATAGATATTTAAAGTTTGAAAATAGTTTATTATTTGAAGTAACGTTTTGATGAAAAATTTTGTATAAAGATTGGGTTGAGTGGTTTCAATGGGATGATATTATTTTTTGTTTGGTTTGAGTAGTTTTAATCGGATGTTATTATTATGTTTTTTTTTAGGGTTTAGTGGTTTCTATGGGATTTTATTAACATTTTTATATATTTTTAGAAATTTTTTTATATATTTTTGGAAATTTTTATCGGGATTATTATAATTGGAAGTAGCCTAACTATAACTATAAGTTGAAACAAAGGAAATGGATTTACACTTTATTTGTAAAATAAAGTGAGTTCACTTTAATTTTTAGTTATTAAAATTTTAGTTCTAAAAAATATATTTAAGTTTTGGCTAATTTTAGGGGTAAATTTTTTATGCAGGAGCATTCAACCCAAGAAAAGTTATTGTATTTTAGTAGACATAGGGGGGTCATGTGTTTTATGGAAGTTGGTTTCCTAAGTCTCAAATTAATGTAATATTTAGGCTTTTTAGTAATTAGAATAGGAATTAACTAGATGTGTGAGGATGTTTGTAAATGTTCTCGAATAAAGGAGAACATGAGTAGTTAATAATGGCAAGAGAGTTAGAAGTCAATTATAACTCTAAAGGTAGTTTCATGATTCGAGGAACTAGAAAGAGTTATTACGAATTAATTGAAGTTAGAAGTGGATATAGAGGACATTTAGGAGTCAATTCAGTAGATCTAGGATTTGCACCAGAATTAGTTCAACATAAACTTTCTGGTATAAATGTAAGCCTACGGGCAGAGTAAAAGAAAAAGTGGCCACTGATACTGAAGATCAGGCTTGAGAGATAGAGAGTCTCGAATATGTAATCAATTGTTCATATTTATATATACAAAGGTATATTCCATAACTTTGTAAGTGTGTGGAACGTATATTGAATGATTGAATTATATGTGAATTCGTAGATTCTGTAATAGGGGTTGCAAGCAGAATTATGAAGGACACGCAGAGGAGCAAAATGATTCAGAGGAATCATAAAGGGATCTTTGAATCCAGTTGAAGATCGGAGTGGAGATCTGAGGAAGTATCGAAGTGAGAATTGGCAAAGGTTAAGCTCAAATAAAAGGTTGAGAAATGGAAAGGCGGAAGCCAAAACCTTGAAGGAAAACCCAAAACCACAAGGGAAAACAATGAATGACGAATTAAAGTTAAAGAAAAGGAACAAGTAGGATAAGTGAAGAGGTAGTGCATAGGAATCGTTAGATCTCAAAGATCAATGGTCATCACATGAAAGAGTGCGCGGAAGATAACTCGCGAAGAAGCGGTTTTTATATAGGAAAGTGGATTTTAGATGGAAGAATGACCGTAAGTAATATTCTTCCATTTGCCTCCGATTCCGTTCATAACGCGACATGTAGTAGAGTAGTCGAGAGCGGAAAGTGCTTTATTGGGCGGTTAACCCCCATGCTTGTTATCTACCCGAAAGCGGGGTGAACCGTCAAATCTATTAAGGATAGATCAATGACGGAGCATATAACGCAAGTTGTTTGATCACTAATCAGAGTTTGAATGGAGAGCGCAATGGAAAGGCGATGGATGAGTGTAGACTTGACGTCAATTATGAACGCGAGTTTATAATGTTTTAAGTCTGGCCTATGTGTTTCAATCGGGTTATTCCTTTGTATTCCAATATAATTGTAGTCGCAGGTTTAAAGGTAAGTTTATACAATAAATGCTATGTAACCAATGTTTAAAGAGGGAAGGTTATATATATGTGGTTAAAGGGTTAATGAAAGCTTAAACTAATGTTTATGGGAGTGAGTGAGTCCCGATAGAAGGGTTTAATGAAAGGCTTTGATAAAGTCATAAATGAAGGATAGAGGGTTGATTAAAATCCCTATAAGTGGTTATTGCCTAAGGGTTGGGCCATGTTTGCTTTAAATAAATTATTCTGCAAAGTTTAAGAAAGGGGTCCTTAACCATTCATGGTTGAGATTTTGTATCATCAGAGAGTTAAAATTCCTCGGACAAATGTATTTATGCATTGTAGATGCATAATGTGGGTGTAAGCGGGGGTAACCCTGACATCATTTGGTATCAGAGCTTAATTGTAATTGAAACAATTGGTGTTAAAACAGAACACATAAATTCTATGTGAAATAATTGAGAACAAAGTTATGTGTCAAAGATGTTTATGTAGGCAAGGAAGGATCAGATTCTAATCTGATAGAAAGTAGGCACACAGAGGTGATGTGTAGCAGAACTTGCAAATGCAAGAAATAGAGGACAATCCATTCAAGGTATAGGTGGAATGGTGGAACAAGATCATGCAGAGATATTGAAGGTGAGATGATATGTTCTATTTTGATTACATTGGAGAATGTGTGTTTGTACATTCATGCACATATAACAACAAAATAAGGTGAGAAGGTTGCAACATCTAGAGCAAAGAGTGCTTGAATTGGTTCCAGAGGAAAGAACCAGATAAATGCTAAGAGACTGAGCTTAGAGGAGAGAAGCTTAGTGAGGCATATGTAGAAAGAAGGAGACTTGTTACTGCAGAGATAATGTTGCAGATCACAAAGGCAATTCCACAAAGGATGTGGATAGAATTGCAAGGTAATGAAGGAAGCTGGTAAGACTTTCTAAGGGACATAGATTCCTCAAATTGTTGAAATAAATAAGTAGGAGTAAAAAAGTAAATATACTGATTTATCAAGGTTAGCCTCCACCAAAATTTGTGCAAAATTTCTGCAAGTAAGTGCACACAATTTAGGTAGAACTATTCATGTTGTTAATTTTTCAGCAACTTTAAAATTGAAAGATGAAGATTAAAATAGATGATAACTATAAAATGCATACCCACCATTAAATTTGAAACCTCCCTTCCAATTCCAAAATCCACATACTTAATTACAATGTTTCTATCTTATGCACTGCCAAAACTATTGCCTAAACTACACACACAAAGATAGATATATATATATATATATATATATATATATATATATATATATATATTGACGAGGTAAAGCTATTTATTATTATTTTTTGAAAAATATTAAATGTTCTTTTACAATCACAATATATCATCGAAATAAGTAAAGGTCCGAACCTACTACTCAAAGGAAATGAATTTTTCATTGTTCAAATTCTTACTGTGAGAAAAAGTTGAAGCATGTGTTACACGATTTGAATGGTCAGACTTGAACTAGATAATCCATTACACCTCCTTTCTTGTGCAAATGCATGTGAGGTTTATCACTGCTTTAAAGATAAAGTAAATTTATTGATAAAGTTAGACTATGCCTATCTCATTTCATATGCTTCCGAATAGTAACCTTAATCATCTTTGAAGTGGTGTAATTATAACATCGAAAATTTTCTATTCCATCCAAACTTACCAACTAAAAATGCATTCGTTTAAACCCTGACCACATTTTTATATCCAGGTTATGGGCTTTAGAATCAAAGGCTCCAGTCATAGATAAACACTAAGCAGTGGTTCACTATAAAATATTGTATTTTGAAATAAAAAATATGGGTACACTTGCAGGACAAATCTTACGAGAGTACAAAGTATAGAAATGCAAATGCTTGTGAGAACATTGGATATTGAAGTGCAGGGAGCATGAGTCGACAGTAAGCACTTCCGACCCCATAATAGATCGGTTAAAACAATTGCAACTCTTTGCATTAGATCTGTTACAGAGAAACTTAGACAAAAACTATAAATATTGTAGATTTGTTCATTCAATATAATTTACCCAAAAAGAACTATGGCAAATAATTCCAATCCCGTGAACCAAAACAACAAACAGAATCCACCTTGAAAGCTTGGATCTTAATCTACTAATAAACATTCCAACTTTAAAACAAAGGCCATGAGGCACTGTACAATTATGAAGGGATAGAGATTCCTCAAATTGTTGAAATAAACAAGGGGTAGTTTATCTATGCATGTTTAGAAGTTTTTTTCTATCATGCCAACTCCAAGAAGACGCATAGAAAGACAAAAATATTAACATATGTAACACAATAACAAAATGTGTGTATAGCTATCACTACGGATCTTCATGATGCCTATGGCAAAAATTACATGCTCAACAAGTTGCCACAGCCGGTAACCTCGGGGAAGCGTGAGGGTTAGGTTGGAACCTTACAGGATTTTTGAAAATTCTGCACGGTTCGGACCTGTCCCTACTAATTCAGTGTTGATGATTGGCAACCTCTTGGTTGGTTGAAATGATGAAATTCCAGTTAAGAAGTATTGAAATTTCATTAACCTGATTTACCGCAAAATCCTCCCTGAAAATGATTAGAGATTAGCCTAAGCTCTGTCATTTTTCTGAAATCCGTAGATTGCACTGTGATTCACCTTCCCAACATTCCATGCAGCTCCAAATTTTTGATATCAATATTGAATTTCTCATACATTTCATAACGATGAAAGCCTAATTTTCTCATACACGTCGATTTAGTTGCATTCATAATGATGAAACCTTTGCTTCTACTCTAGAATAATACGAGATTCTGATAGGGCAGAACTTTGCTTTTGAGGTTAAAGAGATTTAAGAGGATGATTGTATGTTCTATCTTAGGTAAATGAATATAATGATGAAGGAGCAACAACACAACTTATACTTACCCATGAAAACACATTAAAAATGTGTAAGAAGAAACAAATTAAACAATGCATCTACGGGTGGCCTACCACATAGGATCTCCAGCAAAACCACTACGAAACTTTACACATCACTCTTATCAATCAACCTTTCTATGCTAAAATATCTGTTAAGCCAGGACAGAACAAAGGGTTAGATAAGAATTCTAACAGTTCCTTTAGAATCAAGAATATCGCAAAGCCAGTGTAAGTTATGTCACACCCATTATATAAACCATTTCTTGGTAAAAAAATCCTTATTATTAATTTGGGTTACTTGATCATCATGTCACATGGTATACTGAAACCATTGGGCATCAGCTATTTGTGAACCAAAGTATCATAGCTAAAAGCATCATGTCACATGGTATACTGAAACCATTGGGCATAAGCTATTTGCAAACAAAAACTATAAAATAAGGACTGAAAATAGCTTGCCTTAGGATGACATAGGAGGCCAAAAAGAGGGTACACAACGTGACCAAAGTTCCTAAACATCCACCGTAAAAATTTCTCAATGCGTCTCTATAAGCACCGTTGAATACATAGCCCATCTCAGCAACCACGATAGATGCAACACCGGCTTAGCTGTAAGCAGACCAAATCCCGCCCTGAATATCAAGAATTTATACAACCATTAGTAGTCTAATAGGGTAAAAAACTTAATACCAGATTTAATCGGATTAATAAAGATTCAGGTAAAAATAATACTAGGAGAGAAGGTAAAAACATAATACAAGGATCAATAGGCTCCAATATAACCATGAAGTGAATCTTGGAGGAAGCTTGACAGAACTAATTCTAAAAATGACATAACTTGTGGGGAAATCTATACAGAACATGATTTTGGAAATGAAGTGCCTTCCTCGGTGTTGGAAGCCCTTGACTTGCAGAACAACCCGAGGACCTGCAGGGAGAACAAGAAACAAAGAATTAGGCAGATGGATAGTCAAAGTCAAGAATCAGGGAATGGTTCATTGCAACATCATGGCCAAGAGGCGAGAACTAGCCACCCAGGAGGCAACCCTAATTGAGTAAGTGTTTCGTAGTTAGATGTACCCAACTGATGCACCAGACCTAGTTGAAAGAATTGAAAGAATTGCAAATGGGACTAGGGTTATAATAGTGCAAATTTAGTTGACTTGAGAGTTAGTATCTAATGGTGTAAAAACACTTAATCATCTAACCATGGATCTGACCATCAAGATTATCATAGAAAGGCAGTTGGGAGAGTTGATTTCAGAGGGAACGCCTTACGAGTAAATATAAATTTGATGAGTTTTCCATGATATACTAAATTTCGCATAAAGATTTTATTTTTATGTAATGTTATAAAAAACGAATGCTTTTAGTTTAAAGAGGAAATTTTTAATATTTAATTTTTATTGAATAAGTTATTTTTAAGGTATATAAATATGTCAATTTATTTTCTTTGAAAATAAGTGATTACTCTTGAGATAAGAGGTGGATAATTTATTGAAAAACCAATTAAAAAAAAAAAAATGTAAAATCTATCTTACAATCATTTCATTTATTACAAATATATAATTATTAATAATATAACGGGTATTTATAAAGAAAATAAAACTTTACACTTGTTAAATATCTCTCATTTTTTAGATATTTAATTGATTTATTTACCTAAATTTTAACCCATTTGAAATTATATTCTAAAATAATTTGCAAATTCATTTATATTTGTGACCACATTCTATTTAAAATTTTATAAAATCTATTTTATTATTAACCCACTTTAAATTATATTCTAAAATGATTTGCAAATTCATTTATAGTTGGTATAACATTTTATTTAAAAATTTATAAAATTTATTCTTAATAAATAGGTGTTGTATTTTTATTTATACTTACGGTTTTAAATTAAGCAGGATTGTTAAGTGATGACAATTGAATTGGAAATAGGAAAAATATTTATAAATGTATTTTAAAAATTAAAGATTTATATTAAAAGCAGTAAATTTAAGATAAAAAGAAAAATCAAAGAAAAAAATATATTGTGATGTTCCTTGTAAATGTAAATATTTTTTATTATTGTATTTGAACAAACTAAAACACTATTAAATTTATAGAGTTAATTAATTTTTATTAAAAGTATATGGAAAGTAAAAATTTCTAGAATGATGCGAGTAAGTATTTTGATTAAAGTTACATGAAAAGTGAAATGTCACATAGAGAAGGTTTTATATATGATGGGTAGTTAGGACGGGTGGTTACCTAACCCTAACTACTTCTTTGGAGATTTAATCCCAAAAGAAGGGATCAAATGGATAGAGGTATATGAGATCAAGAAAGAATTAAAGAATGGGAAATGAGAAAGTCTGTGCTGTAAAGATAGACAAATTGAAGGAGCTAAGTTTGGTTGGGACCAAATAGATGCTTATAGACTATAAAGTCTTAAAGGAGAAATCCTGTGGAAGGATTGCTCAGGGGCAGGCTCAGGCTGGATAGCAAGGCTAGAGTAGAAATTCTCAAGGGTGGGAGGATTAAATAAGAAATATAAGTATACAAGTTCGGAAACAACGACAGTATTTAACAACAGGTAGATAAGTACTCTCTTGATTTTTAATTAGAGAGATCATTTAAAAATTTATACATTCAAATAGAATAGTTGTAATCTCTTATAAACAAATGTTTATGTAGTAAATTATGTTAAAGATTAAGGGTTATACATCTAGAAAAGTGAAATCAGTAACCTGTGATTTCTAGATACAGAGAAAGACATAAAATGTATGCATGAAATAAATCTAATTTAAAGAATCATTACTATTGTATTTCAAGAAATTACAAACCAATGGATTTATAGAATTCCTAAAACCTGCAAGTAGAAAACTGCATATACCAAAGACCTTGTAGACGAACCGAATAGAAAAACTCCAGAAAGAATAGCAAAAACCATATGAATAATATACAAAGAAAGAAACATATTTTTGTGCTCGGAAGAACTACAAGGAATAGTCGACCCTGACTATCCATTACGTGTAGAGTCTATTCATAAGACAACCTACTGAAATTACGGCATGGGAGCGATAAACCTGTTATCACTCAAGTTGTTCCCCACAAGTTGTTAGAAAACGGAATACGGCTGATGTAACCACTGACCAATCTTTTAGATGCAGGTTCTAGCCAAACTGCATCCAAAGAGGGCTCTCTATTTATAATTTATCTTTTTTTTAAAGGTATATTAGGTTAGTTATGAAGTACAGGGGTTTGTTTGATTTTTGGATGGTGAGATTCGAAAGAACAGGGATGTAAATATGAGAAGTTCAGTCCATTGGGCTAATGGAGTATATGAAGATGAACTGTTGGATATGGTTTCTTTGACAGAGGGAGGTACTACAAAGCAAGGTAATCAACCATGGAACAATTTTTAAGCTGGAATCAGGTGAGATGGAGTCAGGGGGTGAAGGGAAACTAAGAATCCTTCATCAAGCTGATAGAGGGACAGTGAATGAATATTGCTAGGGAACAGTTAAGAATTCTTCAGCTATATTCAGTATGTAAGGACCAGGGGAAACATGAGTAGTTAAGAATTCTTGCTTATGCTAATTCTGAAGAAAACATAAAAAATAACAGAGATTGAACACGGAGTATAGTTAAGCAAGATCTGGGTTATTCTTTTTCCCTGTTATTCAGATCATGAACATAGATGATATATAAAAACACAAAAACTGTAAAAATGAGTTAAAAAGACTTATTAATCCATGAAATAATTCGAGAATTCTACAACATTTTCCTCTGCCATCAATTCCATAACCAGAGAGTTCAACAACAACGCATTCCAGCAACCTTTTATTCAGAAGAGTTTTCAGACTTACAGCGTAGTTCCAGAAATGTATCACCAACCCCTAATACTTTGCTTGGGGAGGTATTTGTACAAAAATGTTTACAAAATATCTCAATGAGATAATATCTAGCAATAACTTCTTCTACCTATTCTACAGGAGAAGTAAATGATCTTCGGAACAGGAAGAAATAAATGTAGAAGTAAGTGATGCTGTGCTGGTCGCTCAGTTGGTGAGATGCATTGAATGTTTGCTCAGCGAGTCAGTAGGTGGCTGCTTCCTTTAATATTCCATGTTGCTAGCGTTGCTTTCTCAGGTGCTTTTAATTGTGCATTAATAAACCACTACCCAGCGTGATTTTTTTCCTCTCTTTTTCTGCTTCATGATATGTTATATTCTAAAAAAATCAAAATTTTGAAATCCGCCTACAAAATTTCCAGCATACTCTACCACCACTGCTCTTCTAGAAACTGATGTCTTTCCAACTTTATCAAAGTCTCGTCAACATCTGTATACTTGTAGAAGCTTGGCTGGGCTGTAAAAGGATGCTGTACTTCATGCTCAATATAAAACAGATTTTCTAAGTTGTTGTACAGAGATTGGTCAGATGGAAGGGTATTCTCTGCTGGAGTACTTGATGAGGATGCATTTTTTTGATCAGCAGCATATTTATTCAATCTGATCTGGTACTCAGCTTGTCTCAACAGGCGTTCATTGCTTCCCACCAGACTTGGCAAGCCCCTTTCCTGCAAAACTGCAAATCTTTTCTTAAAAGAGTCTACCTCCACCTGCATATCCTGGCTCTTTCTCTCCAAATTCTGCATTAGAGTTCTCATGGTCAGCACCCTTTTGATTGTTAGGATGGTGCCTATCCTATCTTTGATGTCCAATGCTGCTAGTTCTTCCTTGGTTTTATTGTTCAAAAAATGGATTAGCCTGTTGGCCTGTTCGGGCTTATGTCCGAATAAATTTCTGGCCCTTTGAATTTCTACCTCGGCTCCTGCTATTAATTCAATCTGTTCATATATAATTTGAATGGATCTCCATATATTACTGATTGATTCACTGATATTAGCCCATAAAATGCCCCTGATTTCTCCCAGGGGCTTGTCTAGAGAGAGGTCCTTTTCCAATGCTTTCACTTTGTTCTCCAATGCCTTTACCTTTCTGGTATTTTCTGCCACAATCATCTTAGATTTGTCATAACTTATTTCTAACTTTGCCAATTTTTCTTTGGCCTCTTTCAATTCTGATACTTGGAGTCTTAAATCCTCCATAGCCTTTATCAATTCTTCAGTAGTTATGGTAGTGCTGCTGCCTGCTGCTGTTGTTATTGAAGTACCTGCTGATGATGCTAGGACAGTGGGAGGGACTGCTGTTGTGGCTGTAGGAGGAGCAATTGTAACTGTTGGAGCTGTTTGAGATGGCTGGGAGGTCGACACTCCCTGCTTTTCCTGCAATGCCTTTTCCAATTCCTGCTCTGTCTCATTTAACCTTTGATTCATTTTCATTAGCAAGTCCATCATGTCTTCTTCTGCTTTTTCTTGCACAACCTCTGTAGTTTGTGGATGCATAGTAATTGGTAGCTTTAATTGCTTCTTGAGGGCAGCTATGTCATCCTCCTTTTTCTTCATTAATGCTTTTATTCCCTTGGCATCCTTGGGATCATGTCCCAGCTCAATGATAATTTCTTCCAAGGATTTTATCCTGTTGTCCTTGGCCAAAGAAGATGCCTTTTCCAAATCCAGTTGGGTAGATGTGTTGTTCAATGAGTTCTGCAATTGTTGAGCTAGCATTTCTTTGTCTGCTAATGTGGAATAGACCATCTCTCCGGTTTGCTTGTGCAACTCAATCTGGTCCATAGGGTGAATGTCTTTGGTAAGAGCCTCCAGATTTGTTCTAATATAATCAACAACTGACTGTGGCTGCTGCACTTTAGGCTTGAAGTGGCTCAATATCATCTTTCCTTCCTTAATATCATATGGAGACATTAACCTTTGTTGTTTGGCGGGGGTCATCTTGAGAAATTGGTCATAAAGCTACAGTCTTATTGGCTCATTCTGGGCCTTGATGTCCGTGAATGTTCTTTTGATGTCGGCACCCTGCTTGCTTTACAGCCTTGAGGAGGAAACTTCCACACTATGTTGTTTCTCCAATTGCTGCCTATCAGAACTGGTGGATGTTTCTACCACTGGATATGTCTGTGGGTTGGTTTCCCTCTCACCCCTTGGAATTTCTATGATTTCCTCACTGATTTCTTCTTCAGGTAGAGGATCTATTCTTTGCCTTTTCGCCCCTGGTTTTTCTGCTGGCCCACTTACAGGTTTGGTCTCTTCTCGGTCCCTTTTTTTGCCCTTTTGCTCATTTAAAGGAGTCTGCAATGCTGCTACCTCTGGTGCTTTTGTCTGGCCAGGAGGAACTTGCCCTTGGCCTTGCTTATTTGATGATGTTGGTTGGTCTGTCATTTCGCGTTGCTCTGTATGCATCACTCCTTTGCCTTTAGATGTTCCTGCAGCTGGTGTAGTGCTTTCTTGGGCAGGTTGTTGTGAAGTTGCAGCAGCTGATGTGCCCACTTCGGTTTGCTGAGGGAATTTGAAAGAGACCTGTCCAAAAGAGTCCAAGTCAAGAGTCTTTTCAAGATTTTTCATTGCTTGTTCCATTTTTTCTTCCTCAGTAAGCTGCTCTATCAATGTGCCCTCTACCCACTTATCTTGATTAGCATACTACTCTATTTCAGGGATCCTACAATGATTATAGGCTGATAGCCTATTTTTCACCTTTCTATCACAGATGAATCCATTTGGGTCGTAGGGTACCCACCAAAAACACCTTTTCAATTTGAGTTGTTCACCCAATATATTTTCAGCATCTTGCCATCCTTCCTTTTTGTTAATGACGAAGGGGCCTAATTGTTGGCATTATGTTACTGGTATGGCTATATGTTACAGATGTTGTACTTGATGGCAACTCCCGTGGCAAGGCTCTCAATTTATTGAAAATTAAGAAGTACGCAGGAAATCAGTTCAGAAGGTGCGTACCCGCAGGTACACCATGCAGGGACCGCGTCCAGATACGAAGGCCAGCCGTTCAGGAGGTGCGTCCCCCCAGCGCACACATTTCAAGGCAGAGAAAAGCACACGTGGGGTTTCTTATGTTTTACTCCTGGTATTTAGCCGACGGTATTGGGTTATTATGGTGTCGGCTCGTGGTATTGTTCCATGATTTTAGGAGGAGCTTGCCTATATAAAGCAAAGGAGATCACTTGGCTAAGCATCTTTTGCAATTGAATATCTTTAGATCTGAAATATTGGGTTATGGTCTTAAAAGATTGATCTATATAAAAGGGAAGTTGAAGGCGAATCTGTGAAGGGTGATCTCTCGAGCGCATGATCAGATCTGAGCAACTGTGCCACTCTGGTGGACTGCCTACTTTGCCCTAATCAGAAGGCCGCAGGTGTTTAACAGAAGAACTGCGTGGGTACGTAGTACAGAAACAGGAGATCTGCGTCGGTACGCAGAGAAGAAACAGGAGACCTACGTCGGTACGCAGAGCAGAAGAAGAAGACCCGCGTCGGTACGCAGAGCAGAAGAAGGATAGCTGCGCCGGTACGCAGAGCGACTAAGGTTCAGGTGTGCCCGCATAGTAAAAGTACGCGGCGCGATAGTATTCTTGGGTGCGTCCCTGCAGTAACAATACACGGCGCGATAATGTTTTTGGGTGCGTCCCTGCAGTAATAGTACGCAGTGCGGTTGAAGGAACAGTGCGTGGGCACGCAGTGCAGCAGAAGGATCTCTGCGAGTATACGCAGGGAAGCAGAAGGTGAACTACGTAGCGACGCAGGCCACAGAAGGGAAAACTGCGTATCTGTTCTGTTGATTGAATTTTTCTGTTGATAAGGTGTTCTGGGTTAGTTCTGTTATTGTTGATCTGATAACTGTAGTGGACTGTAACTTTTATGTACTTGATGATCATTTGATGCTTTATGAAAAGAAGTAGGGGGTTGTAGCTCCCTTCCAGGAGAGACTGGAAAACAAGAGAGAGAGAGAGTTGTAGCTCTCTGCAGGTTGCAGCCTGCGTACTGGTAAAGGACTGCACCAGTATAAAACCACTGTAAAAGAAGTTTCTAATTTGAAAGAAGATAGAGACATATTGCAGCAGGTGGTTTTCACCCACATTGGGTTTCCACCTTACATCTTGTGTTCTTTGGTGTGACTATCTGTTTTTCTTTGTTCATGCTCATTATTTTATGGTACTGACATGCAAAAATAATTCAAAGAACAAATAAGGAAGATTTATCAAAAGAATTAGATAATACTGATTCACCCCCCCTCTTAGTATTATTGTCAACACTAATTGGTTTCTTAATTTCATCTGGGTCTTTTTCTTGGCAACATAAAAATGAGTCAAATTTGAGCTGATAAATTCCCTGAAGTATTCAAGAGAAAAAATTATCATAGGCACATATTTTGGCAATTTATAGGGGCACAGCTCACAGCCATATATCCTGATCTCAGCGTGATTCTGGTAGAAGTACCAGTCACCTATTTTGTAGTTTTTGGAGAGCTATAAGATTTTCTGCATGTCACCAGAGAGTCTAGGAGGAGTTCTCATCAGTAGAGAGGATACTTGATGTATAAAGAGATCAATGAATTCACAGTAAGTGTAAGGAGAGTTGTGGACTTCATGGAAGACTGAGGTCCAAAATATCACAGACCTCCTTTCTCCTTTAGTATCCAATTTTCTGATAGGAAACTGAAGACTATCTGTTTGATAGAACAAAAACATATGATATATATATGATGTGTACTTGAAGACTCCTTCTCTGTCCAGCTTTATGAATTGTTCATGGATTTTATTGCTAATGAAGGTAGCAAAGTCAAATTTGACAGCAGGATAATGTCCTGGAATAAACATGGACGTCAAAGCTAAAATGGTCTCATCAATATATTCACTTGTTTTAAATTCCAAGACATAGGATATCATGTCAGTAATGAATTTTCCAGCTTCATTGAACCAGACCTAGTTAAAAGGAGGTGGCTCTCTGGGCTGGCAATCTAGTCTCATGAATAACTTGGAAATTCGGCCTATTTCTGCAGTGGATAATTTAGAGCCTTCATCCACCAAATGTCCCATGGAAAGAGGATCCAGAGGCTGACTAGGTTTGAAGTGTAGCATTTCATTGATTGAGTCAAGAGTTATATGGAAAAGGACAGTCCCAGTTGGAGACATAACTTCTCTTTGAGTAGCCTCATAATTGGCACAGCACAGGCGAATGACATCTGGAAACACATTTACTGAGGGGAGATAGTATCTAGGCAGGTTGGATTCCCATATTCCAAAGAGATCAGCTTTGTTTAGGTGACCATTTGGAGGTGGTTTTTGTCACCAATTAATTCTTCAATTTGAAAATCCCTGTCAGCTAGGGGCAACCACTCCAAGTCCTTATGAGGAGCATTAAGGGGAGCAATATTCAAGGCCACTGGAGCTTCCATTGCTCACTTCTCTGTGATTTTTCAATTGAAATTTGGGCTTTTGCAATAAAATAGGTAAAATGAAAACTGTGGGGGCCTTTTCCAGGAATTGCAGACCAAAGTGAGTTCGATTTTTAGCTTGCTGGGTGAATTTTGCAGAGAAAAAACAAAGTTTGTGGGATTTCTTGGTAAAATGGGAAAAAATAGTGGTTATGGTGCGCCTTTTTGTAGGTAATTTAATGAATTTAACTCAAATTTGGGTTCTTCGAGCACTTTTGCAGAGAAATTGAAAAAACACAGGGTTCAGGAACAAAATGTAAGTAAATACCTGTTTTAGCCAGTGGACTGTGCGATTTGCAGGCGGCAGACCGAGCTGGAAGACCGGACTGTGGAGTATTTTGGCTTGGAAGCGGACTGTGTGGTCGAATGACTGCTCTTGGACGTAAATTGGCATGCATAGGTCACACAGAGAAAACAAACAGAAATGAATGAAAATGACCTTTTCATGCCTTTCTAATAAAATATTTGATTTTGGTGAGTTTTGGCGCGTTTCGGTCGGGTGATGTTAGCATGACGCTGTATTTTGTCATGTAGCAGGGTGACGTGCCGTTGACGTAGTGCTTATGTGGTTGTGATTTCATTGAATGACGCGAAGGTGATGTCAGCGGGGAGGGAGCATGGGCGGTAAGCAGTTTGGCCCCCCACCGCTTTTGGACAGAAGTGGTATTGGAGGGGGGGCAACGAGCAGTGCAGGAGGCTGCCACCTATGCCATGGTACGGCAGCAAAAACAACATCCCCCAGGCGCTAATCATCGGACAAAGGATGGCTCGCGATATGGATTGGAGCTGTTGGATGGGTGGGCCCCGACCCAACGATTGGCAGTGAACGGGAAACAGTGGGGGCTACGGCGCGGGGACCCACCACATAAATCAATGTTTTATAATGTTCTTTGGGTATAACCTTTGGTTATCTGGGTTTGGGGTCTGGTTATTTATTTAGCCAAATGTTAAATAAATCCCATGGTATGCGGACGCAGGGTTATTAATGGCCCCGAATGGACCACTAACTCCCGTAAACATTGGTATATGGCTATATTTAGCCGAGGGTCGAGATATTAAAGTTTTGTTGGGGTTTTCATATATAAATATAGTACGGTGGGGGGAATTTTATGTAGGAACTATATCATAGAGTTAATATGTTAAAATGAGAAATATATTCAAACAAAAGCACTAAGTCAAAAAGTGAAACTTGGGCTTAAGGAAATGGAAAAGGGATCCAAGTCATGAATTTTGGAAACTTAGCATAATGGAAGAAAAACATTTTTACACAAGAAATGTGGCTTTATTATCCTAAGTAAAAATAGAGTTTTACTTAGTCTTTTTCATGAAATGAAGTGTTTAGAACACTGAGCATATCTCAATGTCTTTATGGGGAGGTTAGTAATTGTTTTTTGGAGAAATGAGGATGGAAGCGAGTCACGCTTCATCTGCTTTGTGACTGCATAGCTTCCATGATATTTATGATTTCTATGAGATGAATCATCTTCAAAAGACAAAATTGCTCACAAACCTGCTTCTACAACATCGAAACTGTCTACCCAACCTATTACACCTAACATTTTTTCTTCCTTTTTGATTGGGTGCATTTGAACTAGCAAACCCTTACTCTCTTATTTTCTTTTAGCTGCAATCCTATCTAAGTCTGCCCTTATTTCTTCCAGGGGCTCAGATTTTGTTGTTGAGCACCTTTGTTTCTCTATCTAACTACTGATCTGCCAAACTTGAACTGTTTGGACAGATTTTATTCTCTATCTCTTTAAACAAGAAATTTAAACATTGACTGGCCAAGATTGAGTTGTTTGGCTATCCATCAACTGTGACTGAAGTCACGTGAGCGCACACATTGAACTTCTTTTCAAAAATAGGATAGTACTGGCATTTTGGACTAGCACACTTTCCTGGTCTTTTCTTTGGGGTTCATTTTCTTTCTTTTTGACCAATTCATTCTTTTTGCGCTTTGATCTTTCTTTCAGGACATACCCTCTTTCCATTTTTTTTTATTTTTTTGGATTTTTTGAAAATATGGAACCTTTGCAGCATGGAAAGGATGAACATATTTGGAATTTTACCAGTCAATCATGAAATATGACACCTATTGGTATAGGAGCATAAAAAAACCCAAATAGTAATGGAAATGCGTAACCAAGAATATATATGCACTTTGCATCCAAAGTAAAACCCTCAAGGGTTCTTCGCCCTCAAAATAGTAAGAAGAATTCCAAACTCAGATGGAACCAAATAGTTCTTAAATTTTAACCATCTTAGTTCAAATAAAAAACACAGAATAATGAAGCCATAAAACCTTTGAAAAATATGGTTAAGCATATACAAGTGGACTAGTTTCTTAAAAAAAAGGAATACAAAG
The DNA here is from genome assembly GCA_031772625.1 of Pinus tabuliformis. Taxonomy (NCBI): domain Eukaryota; kingdom Viridiplantae; phylum Streptophyta; class Pinopsida; order Pinales; family Pinaceae; genus Pinus; species Pinus tabuliformis. The sequence continues at coordinate 87,819,670 of CM062811.1, read as the reverse complement.
TTCCCGAGTAGATGACCATAAATAGAACAAAGTTGTTGTCAAACCTTTTGTAGTGTATCAAAACCAATAGACATGGGTTTAAGTAGTAAAACGCATTTTCCCTGACACTTGGAACTAGAAACTACAAAAATTACAGTAGTTGCGAGTCAATATTAACATGCAGAGATTGTTCAGCTAATCGAAAACCCTGAATACATGAATTTACAGTCCAGCTTAAATAGGAATGGAGTAAAAGTATATAAACATCTTAAACCTTGAAATTGTTCCCATAATCCTTGCATACCTAGTGAATTCCTGCCCGAAGACTGTAGAGTCTAGGAGGTAGAGCTGTAGCACCCCATCAGCGGCAAATGTTTCCAATTCTTACGGAAAGCTTTGGTTAATTCTAGTGAAACCTGTCATAGAAATAGAGGGAGGTGAGAGTGTATCAACACTTGAGATGAATAGAGTCACAATGATTCAAATTGAGACCCAAAGCCTTACCTGAGTGAGTTTTGAATGCCATCCTTGAATGCTGGAAGCAAACCACCATATGATGGGGAAATCTATACACCCAAGCGCACAAATGAGTACTGTTACAAATAATACTGGGTGTGAAGGAGCTAGGCAAGGGAGAAAAGCGAGGACAACTTACCTGAGGCATAGTTCGACAACATACCGGAACCATGACCTCTGCAATGAAGGAAAAACAAAATGACCGCTTCCAAACCCTAGAGGAGCTTAACTGGACATAGATTCACTTCTACCATCTGATTTGAAGAACAAACGAGTGTCGTCGATGGATTATGCATTCCCAAGTGTGAAGGGCCAGCTGGAAGACACCTCAAAGGCTCTAAGCACAACAGTCTAGTCCAACCAACCACCCAATAATTAATGTGCATTAAAGAAGATACAACACTTAGCAGACATGTAGGGTGAAGTTTATAGTCTCGACCACCTCCCACAGATGCTTTACTTAGCATTTAAATCATACAGTGAATTAATAAAAACACATAACATGGTGTAGGACCCGAAGGTAATGGATAATTTTAATATCCTTTCTAATTATAAGATTATATATGTGTAAAACAAATAAGAAATACATAATTTATTTATTGTACAATGATTTTTATATGCCATAGTAATTTTATATTTTTGCTATTAGAAAATAAAATAAAGTAAATTTTTATTTATTTTTTAATATGTGGGTATGTGACATATATATAATTAGTAAAAAAGTAAAAATAATATAATAAAAAAAAATAATTTTCTCTATGTATTAATATAAAATCATAAACTTTTATGGACTCTAGAATAAATGGCAATGGGATATATTGTTAAAAAAAATACAAAAATATTTTAAAATATCTTTATATTACACATTTAATCTATTTAAAATATAATTCTTAATCAATTAAAAATAATTTAAAATCATATTTTAAAATTATTTATATAAAAAATATAATTTTTCCTATGTATAAAATAATATAGAAAATATGATGATGATGATGGTTAACGTCCACTGAGACTAAACTTTGGTCTATCTTGTTGGCATTTTGGCACAGGTGTCGCGCTACAGTGCAGGTGTTGTCCTTGATGGCAACTCTCTTTGATGACAGATCTCAGTCCAGACTACAAGAATGAAGAGAAATTTCATATACGCAGGTTCATTAAGCCCAAGTTTCGTATACACGCTGGTACGCTATATACTAAGTCGCGGATACGCGAGCTCGCTATATACGAAGTCGCGTATACACGCAGTTTCATGAACAGAAAAGAGCGTACATGTCGAGAAGCTTCCCTTTGGTCCGTGGTAGTTAGTCCTCGGTACTTGAGCCTATGTTTTTTACCAAGGTATCTCGACAGACGTGTTGATCCCTAGTTTTGAAGTTGATGGTATTGTGTTACTATGGTTTTGGACCGTGGTATTGTGAAGGGCCTAAGGCTATATAAGGAGAAGAAGATCATTAGGAAATTGTACTGAAAAAGTCTTAAATATCTGAAAAAGAAAGAGATCTAGTATGCAGGTTCTGGGTTGCTTGATCTAAGCTAAGGAGAGATCACACCAGTTGATGGAAGACTAGATCTAAGGATAGATCGGGATCAAATGGTTTGAAATGAACTATCGGTATATGGTTGATTACGCATATTTTTAGATCTGCACACTGACGCAATGTTATGTTCTGAGTATGACTGATGTCTGGTACAGCTGCAAGTTATGATAAATTATTTTTAGATCTGTACGTAGGTTGTCTTTGGTAAAAGTGCGTGTATACGTGGGTTGGTTTCATTGAAGTAGCGTATATCTTTTGAAGCTTAATTTTTGGGGTTGCAGTTGGGTCTGACTGTTATTGCAGAAGTTCTGTAGTCTGCTCTGTGTTCTGGTGACTGGGTGTTGACAGGGTTTCAGTGGTTCAGTAATTCAAAGATTGATGATGCTGGTATGATCTGTTATGAAAATTGATGAATTGTGGTCTTCAGATTGTAATGTTGTGCTTCAGGAATATCCAGTCTGAAAATGTATGAAAAGTGGTTCCTGGAGGAAAGAAGATTGTAGGCCAGCACCTACGTACTAGTATCTTAGCTAGTACAAGAGCAAAGGGGGTTGGAGCTCCCTTCCAGGAGAGTCTGGAAAATGAGAGAAGGTTGTTGCCTTCTGCAGGTTGTAGCCTGCGTACTAGTATAAGGCTGCACCAGTACAAAAGATTGTAAACTGAAGTTTCTTATTAAAGAAAGATAGAGATGACTTGCAGCAGGTGGTTTTCACCCACATTGGGTTTCCACCTTATATCATGGTGTTCATGTGTGTGGCTTTTGTTTGATGATCTGTTCTGTTATACTGCACCTGTTTACTTTTAATATGGTTAATAATGTCCTTATGCATTTACTGAAGATAAACTAACTGAATCATAAGATTTATGGTTATACGTTGGTTGCTTTAGACACAGTAGCGTGTACACGCTGGTTCACTTAACTGAAGTAGCGTTTATGTTTCTGAGTATGAAATTGAAAAAGTTTTATTGATCTGATAATACTGATTCACCCCCCCCCCCCCCCCCCTCTCAGTATTATTTCCAACAATTGGTATCAGAGCAGGTCCTTCAGAGAAGCTTGATCGCTTGAAGGTAGATCATTCATCATGAGCAACTACGAGAGAGAAGCATCAATCAGGCCACTGGTTTTTGATGGGACAAACTTCAATTATTGGAAGGTAAGAGTTACTGCCTATCTTCAATCTCTTGGTACAGAAGTTTGGGACATCCTAGAGACTGGCTACACTTTTCCTTCAGCTACTCCTACAGATCCAGCCGAGAAAAAGAAATATGAAACAAATGCGAAAGCAGTCAGTACTCTATTAGGATGTATACCCCAATCGGAATTCATGAAGGTAATGCACTATAAATCCGCAAAAGAAATATGGGACAAAATTGTCACGAGCTATGAAGGAGACGAACAGGTAAAGCGTGCTAAACTTCAAACTCTCAGGATTAAGTATGAGACTCTCAGAATGTATAATGATAAAAGTGTGGCTAACTATTTCCTTAGGGTAGATGAGATTGTTAATTGCATGAGAAACTTGGGTGAAGAAATAAAAGAGGCTATTGTGGTTGAAAAGGTTCTAAGATCATTGTCCCCCAAATTTGAATCTAAAGTGTCTGCAATAGAAGAAAAGGAAAATCTACGAACTCTTACTATGTCTCAGCTTCACGGAATTCTAACTGCTTATGAAATGAGAAAAGGAGGTCCATCAGACAGGAGAGAAGCTGCTTTCAAGGCTTCAGGCAAAGAAGATTATTATGAAGCAAGTCACGTGCCAGAAGATGAAGAAGAAGAATCAAATTTTGTCAGAAATCTTCAAAGGGGTTCTGGAAGGTTCAGAGGTAAGTTACCTTTTAAATGCTTTGCTTGTGGAAGAGTAGGTCATTATGCGGCCAAATGTCCTCACAAATATAAGAATGACAAGGGAAAGGAACCTGTTAAATGGAACAAGAAACAAAATGAAAAGAAGAAAAGCTATTACACTCATGAAGATAGTGATGGTCTTTCAAATAGTGACGAAGATGAACAGGGTAATAGATATAAACTTTTAATGGCTTTTGAAGATGATGACTACATGGATGCTATATATGTAGAAGGCTTTTGTGAAGAAATGAATAATCTCAATGTTTGCTTAGAAGAGAAAAGTGCTATTATTGATTCTCTACAATGTCAACTAGCGGAAAAGGAAAAACATCTTGAAAAATTGGAATGTGAGATTGTTTGTCTTAGAAAGGAGATTGAGAAAACAAAAGCGACTAATCTTAAATTTGTTAAAGGATCTGAAACCTTGGATGAGATTATCAATGTGCAGCATTCTCCTCTGATCAAGACAGGTCTGGGATATAATGGAGAAACATCTCAAGCTTCTACCTCTAAAAGTTATCTTGATGCAGCAAGGAGGAGTGAGCAAAGACCAAATAAAAGTCATCAGGTGAATCAGGGACAGTTTACCTCAAGAACAAATAAAGACTATCAAGAAATTCGGGGACAAACTGCCTTAAGGACAAACAGAAGGTACAAGCAGCCACAGGTAAAATCTTCCAAATTTGCCCCAAGAATGGATGTCAATAGAAGCTACAATCGGTTGGATGATAGATCTGATTATCACAGAAATTTCTTTAATGGCGAATGTTTTTCTTGCCATAACTTCGGTCACAAAGTAGCTCAATGTGTTGCCTACAAGACAATCATGACTAGAGAAGCTCAAAAGCAAAGAAGTATGACTGGAACCATGAAAAGGACTTATAACAATGTTTCGGTTCTTGAAAATGAAGTTGAATGCTCTATTTGTAATAACTTTGGTCATGAAGACTCTGAATGCAGGAGCAGGTTCTGGAAGACAACTCAGAAGGAACAAACCTCAAATGTCAGAACATGGAGAATAAAGGAACCGCAACAAGAAAGATGTGGGATAGCCTTTTATGCAGAAGGTCAAGAAAGTCTATGGTACATTGACAGTGGATGTTCGAAGCATATGACAGGGGACAAAGAAAAACTTGAATCATATACCGCATTACAAAAGGGAAAGAAAGTTTCTTTTGGAAACGATATCTCTGCAGCCATAAAAGGAAAAGGCGTTGCTCCGTTGAAAGAGAAGGTCAAAGCTGGAAATGTTTTGTATGTTGATGGATTGAAGCATAATCTTCTGAGTGTTAGTCAGATGTGCGATCAAGGAACAGAGGTAATATTTAGATCAAATGGATGTTGTGTTCGTGATCTTGATACAGGTGAAACAGTAATCAAAGGAAGAAGGACTCCAAATAATCTATACATATTTGAAGAAAGACAACAACAATGCTATTTGAGCAAGGATGATGAACACTAGCTATGGCATCAGAGGTTGGGGCATCTAAGCTTTCCACAAATAAGGAAAGCATGCAAATATCAGGCAGTTCGTGATCTTCCAGATATCAAAATTCCAGACAACACCATATGCAAATCATGTCAGTTTGGAAAGCAAACCAGAACTAACTTTCCTGAGAAGGAAGGATCAGCTAGCATGCCTCTTGAGCTAGTACATACAGATCCATGTGGTCCATTCAGAAAAAGAACACCTCGAGGAGAAGAATATTTGATATTATTCATTGATGATTTCTCTAGGTTTGTCTGGTTAGGACTTATGAAGCACAAAGATGAAGCATTCGAAAAATTCAAATCCTTCAAAGCCTTGGCTGAAAATGAATCAGGGCACAAAATTAAGTGCCTCAGATCTGACAGAGGTGGGGAGTTTACCTCGAATGAATTTTTCGATTTCTGTGAAGAACATGGGATAAGAAGAGAATTCTCTACAGCTAGAACTCCTCAGCAAAATGGAGTTGTGGAAAGAATGAACAGAACAGTCCAACAAATGGCTCATGCTATGCTTGATGAATCAGGTACTCCCGCAAATTTCTGGGGTGAAGCTACACATGCTACGGTTATTATTCTCAACAAAACAAATGTCTGAGTAAACAGCACTCAAACTCCTCATGAGCTCTAGGGTGGTAAGACTCCTTCGGTGAAGCAATTCAAAATCTTTGGGAGCAAATGTTATATTAAGAATACTGATGAGCAACTTGGAAAACTTGAACCAAGAGCAGATGAAGGCATTCTTCTTGGTTATTCTCCACATAGCAAAGCATACAAGTGCTACAATAAAAGACTTGGCAGAATTGTTGACAACATTGATGTTGTGGTTGATGAGAAGGGATACATTCCTAGGCAAGTTCATCATGAAGACATTGAAGAAGATGAAGGCTACCCTCAAAGAAAGAATGATGAAGAAGAACCTCAAGAAGAACCAGAGGAGCAGACAAGAATAAAAGAGAAGACTCCATCCAGATATGTTCAGAAGAATCATCCAGAATCTCAGATTGTGGGGCAGAAAGAAGCAGGAGTACAAACAAGAAGAACAATTGCAGAAGCTTCAAGCTATTTGGCATTACTCTCTTCCACTAAACCACAAAATGTGAAAGAGGCATGCAAAGATGAATGTTGGGTCAAAGCAATGGATGAAGAACTTGAGCAGATCGAAAAGAACAACACTTGGGAATTGGTTCCTAGACCAAAAGATAAGAATGTCATAGGAACAAAATGGGTCTTCAAAAATAAATTGAATGAAAATGGACAAGTAATTAGAAACAAGGCCAGACTTGTTTGTAAAGGGTATGCGCAACAAGAAGGAATAGATTTTGAAGAGACCTTTGCTCCTGTTGCAAGACTTGAGGCCATCCGAATGTTCCTTGCTCTCTCAAGTTTTCAAAAATTCAAGCTATTTCAAATGGACGTGAAATCAGCCTTTCTGAATGGAGACTTAGAAGAAGAAGTATATATTGAGCAGCCAGATGGTTTCATTCTTGGGAATGATCCAAACCTTGTATGCAGATTGAAAAAGGCTCTTTATGGTCTCAAACAAGCTCCAAGGGATTGGTACTATCGTTTGGACAAATATCTTCACCAACAAGGTTTTTCAAAAGGATCAGCAGATAACAATCTCTATATGAAAGTTGAAAATAACAAATTGCTAATACTTGTTGTGTATGTAGATGATATTATCTTTGGCAGCAATGAAGAGGGTATGAGTCAAAACTTTGCCTTGGTTATGCAGAAAGAATTTGAAATGTCATTACTTGGAGAATTGACATACTTTCTTGGATTGCAAATCCAACAAAATGAAGGAGGTATTTTCTTGTCTCAAACCAAGTACCTCAAGAAGATCTTGAAGAAGTATGGCATGGAAGATTCAAAGCCAGTATGTACCCCCATGGTTACAGGATGCAGCCTCAGTAGAAATGATGAATCAGCAACAGTTCATCAACCAACTTATAGATCCATGATTGGGAGTTTGCTTTATTTGACAGGTACCCGACCAGACATTATGCATGCAGTAGGAATTGTTGGAAGATTTCAAGCCAACCCGAAGGAAACTCATCTTCAGGCAGTCAAGAGAATCTTCAAGTATCTTCAAGGGACTCAAAACTATGGCTTATGGTATCCTAGAGATACAGATCTCACTCTTCATGCTTACACAGATGCAAATTGGGCCGGAAGTGTGGATGACAGGAAAAGCACAAGTGGTGGTGCATTCTTCATGGGTTCTAGATTAGTATCTTGGTTCAGCAAGAAACAGAGTTCGATTGCTTTATCTACAGCTGAAGCAGAATATGTGGCTGCGGTATCTTGTTGCACACAACTTCTCTGGATGATGCAGACCTTGCAGGATTTTCAAATCACTTGCACTCCACCTGTCTCTATCTTATGTGATAATACAAGTGCAATCAGCATTTCAAAGAATCCAGTCATGCATTCAAAGACCAAGCACATACCAATCAAGTATCACTTCCTCCGAGAACAAGTGCTTGAACAAAAGGTCAAGTTGGAGTATGTTTCTTCTAAAGAACAAGTTGCTGATATTCTCACAAAACCACTGCCCAGGGAGACTTTTGAATATCTCAGACAAAAGCTGGGAGTAGTTGATGCTTCATCCTGCTGTTGAAGCTTGTCTGTTCTAAAGAAAAGTTGGTGTACGCGTGTTGTATAAGGGATATCCGCGTACATACACTGATTTTTGCAGGTGAAGTCGCGTATATGGAGTTCTGAACAACAAGGGCAGACTCTAGTTGGAGAAGGTCTGAGATGGGTATGTCAGAGTCCTTCAGGCACAGTTTCAGGGGGTGCAGCAGGCACAGTTTCAGGGGGAGCAACTTAAAGTCTAATAAAGCATTGCTGGCATTTGAATGTTTTTGGTTCTAGTTCACAACTGTTGATGGTTTCAGGAGAAGGAGCACAGAAGGAAATCTTGGTTGCTGATCAAAAAGATGATTATTAGATGCTGCTGGTGACTTTCATAAGTCTTGATCTAGATCTTTCGTCTCTATGTCATGTATCTCTTTTGTGATATCTCTTTTATGATGTCAAGGTCATGTAACGGCCTATGTTGGTTTCCCCACTATGCCTGGGATGAATGATGTAATGTAATTGGTTGTTATATGTAAATTTCTGATGTATCCCCTCTTGGTTGGGAGTATGGATGTATGTATTGAGTCTTTTGGTGATAGGAAGGTCCTTTATGATGTATAAGTCTTGGTTCTTTTGAAGAACATCTTTTGTAGATCTTGCCTACAGTCAGGGGGAGCATGTTCAGCACAGCAGAGCAGAGATATCAGCATGTTCTCAGGGGGAGCACAGCCCTTTGCCCTTGATGACAAAGGGGGAGAATGATTCTAAGGATCTTGGGGTTGCCATCAAGTCCAAAGGGGGAGATTGTTGGCATTCTGGCACAGGTGTGGCGCTACGGTGCAGGTGTTGTCCTTGATGGCAACTCTCTTTGATGACAGATTTTAGTCCAGACTACAAGAATGAAGAGAAATTTCATATACGCAGGTTCATTAAGCCCAAGTTGCGTATACACGCTGGTACGCTATATACTAAGTCGCGGATACACGCAGTTTCATGAACAGAAAAGAGCGCACTTGTCGAGAAGCTTCCCTTTGGTCTGTGGTGGTTAGTCCTCGATACTTGAGCCTATGTTTTTGACCAAGGTATCTCGACAGACGTGTTGATCCCTAGTTTTGAAGTTGATGGTATTGTGTTACTATGGTTTTGGACCGTGGTATTGTGAAGGGCCTAAGGCTATATAAGGAGAAGAAGATCATTAGGAAATTGTACTGAAAAAGTCTTAAATATCTGAAAAAGAAAGAGATCTAGTATGCAGGTTCTGGGTTGCTTGATCTAAGCTAAGGAGAGATCACACCGGTTGATGGAAGACTAGATCTAAGGATAGATCGGGATCAAATGGTTTGAAATGAAATATCGGTATATGTTTGATTACACATATTTTTAGATCTGCATATTGACGCAATGTTATGTTCTGAGTATGACTGATGTCTGGTACAACTGCAAGTTATGAGAAATTATTTTTAGATCTGTACGCAGGTTGTCTTTGGTAAAAGTGCGTGTATACGTGGGTTGGTTTCATTGAAGTAGCGTATATCTTTTGAAGCTTAATTTTTGGGGTTGCAGTTGGGTCTGACTATTATTGCAGAAGTTCTGTAGTCTGCTCTGTGTTCTGGTGACTGGGTGTTGATAGGGTTTCAGTGGTTCAGTAATTCAAAGATTGATGATGCTAGTATGATCTGTTATGAAAATTGATGAATTGTGGTCTTCAGATTGTAATGTTGTGCTTCAGGAATATCCAGTCTGAAAATGTATGAAAAGTGGTTCCTGGAGGAAAGAAGATTGTAGGCCAGCACCTACGTACTAGTATCTTAGCTAGTACAAGAGCAAAGGGGGTCGGAGCTCCCTTCCAGGAGAGTCTGGAAAACGAGAGAAGGTTGTAGCCTTCTGCAGGTTGTAGCCTACATACTGGTATAAGGCTGCACCAGTACAAAAGATTGTAAACTGAAGTTTCTTATTAAAGAAAGATAGAGACGACTTGCAGCAGGTGGTTTTCACCCACATTGGGTTTCCACCTTATATCATGGTGTTCATGTGTGTGGCTTTTGTGTGATGATCTGTTCTGTTATACTGCACCTGTTTACTTTTAATATGGTTAATAATGTCCTGATGCATTTACTGAAGATAAACTAACTGAATCATAAGATTTCTGGTTATACGCTGGTTGCTTTAGACACAGTAGCGTGTACACGCTGGTTCACTTAACTGAAGTAGCGTATATGTTTCTGAGTATGAAATTGAAAAAGTTTTATTGATCTGATAATACTGATTCACCCCCCCCTCTCAGTATTATTTCCAACATATCTAACGTAAAGAAATGAATTATTTAGTTTGATTTAGATTTTATTCCTATGCCTAAAAATCTTGGAGAGAAGCCTCCCAAGCTCACTATAATTTTGACATCGTAAAAGGCAAGGAAGGTCGGTATTGCATCAAATATTATGAAATTGAGATCTAATGTGGTTGTACACGGGGCACTCTAAGAGGAAGTGATTTTCATCCTTGATGTTCATATTCTCACAGAGATGGCAGATCCTTTCCATCCATGGTGTTTTAGGACCTCCCCAATGACCCATTTCACTGTGGAGCTCATGAGAGTTTGTTCTAATCTTGGCTATATTAATTTTCTTCTTTGAGATAGTTAAAACAGAGAGATACTTTTTGATCATCTAGGATGGGGTTGATGACCTCCTTATAATACCTTAATTTTCTTTTAGCTGCTAAATCTTTCTCACACCACATTTTTTCTTTGAACTTAGAAGTAACAATAGCTTTAATGTTATTAATGTTTCGTAATGCAACATTCTCGTCAATCTCCCAATGGTTTAACCAGGCTCTTATCTCTTTATACCAACCTCATTTGAGCCTTAGGTGATTTTGGCTAGAATTTAAAGCTAGCTTAGGAATTCTATGGTCTCCTATGTTATTGAGTTTGTGCTTGTACAACAAAAGCCTAGTCATAGCTAGGCTCTCGATAGGGGAAAGACCCACTTCTATAAGGAGAATAGGATAGGGTGTATTGTTTTTAATTTTGAGGTTATATGTTATAAAATGCTTCTGGATTTGCTCAATCTTTCTTCAGGATTCTCTAGAGATGTTGTAACCCCAAACCTCACATCCATATAAGATAATAGGAGTGACTAAAGTTTCAAAGAGTAACTTCTTTCTATCCCACATTACGAGGTTTGTTGTTTTACAATTATTTTCAAGACCAAAATAAGCTTTCCACCCCCTATTAATCTTTTTCTCAATGCTATAGTTCTAGTTGAGCTTGTGATGAATATTAATTCCTAGGTACTTGTGAGAAGACACTTCCTCCAAGTTAGAGGAGTCATACATAAAATTAGCCTAAGTGTATTTCTTGGATTTGATAATCATAACTTTTGTTTTGTTGGTGTTAATAGTCTATTGTTTTATTCAACAACCCCCCATTTGTTAATAATAGTAGTTAATGTTACATTAACTAAATGGGGACCCTTTAAAACTTTTCATTTAGAAAACGAAACTTAGCGTTTAGTCATTCTTTTATTTTTTGAATAAAGCAAAGATAACAATCAAAAACCTTTTTTGTGAACTACTAAAGACTTACCTTTTCATACATAGAATGTCTAAAACCCACTAATAGGCCTTTCTAAAAAACCTCCAAAATCAAACAAAGTGTTTAAGATAAGGGCTTCATGGTCTAAATTATCATAAAAGCCGATGAAAATGTAACTCCTTAAGATTTTCAAGCTTAATCTCGCATCGCATATCACGAACCATAAAGAGCTCTCTCTTAAATACGATATAGCAAGATTTGCGAGTTCCGAAACCGTGATGGCACTTTGACTTTTATCACATCACATTTTGGGTATTCAAGAAAACATTTTGCACATACCATAAGCCAATATTGCGAAAAGTGATTCGCACTCGGACCCACAACTTAGAGTATTAAAAGAAAATATTTCGAGTCCATCAAGTCTATTGCATAGGATGAACATGACAGTTAACCATATGTGAAACAACTAATGGATGGCTCGCATCTCGCATCTCGTAGACACACAACAAAGGTAAGAATGCTAAAAGGCACATCTTACGAAATTGTGATCTATGATATTGCCCTGCAAATCACACAATCGCTATCATCGCAGTATAATGGCTCACCACCCTAGAAGCTTTCATCCCATTTTTCGATGCAAACATTTATGAGCAATAAAGCTAATGGATAAAAAATCATTAGTTGGCATTAGTGGGAAATAACTGCATTTATGTGTTAAAAGACATTTAGCTTGATACAATATCTTGTTGCATGCATTCAAATAATGCTTCTTTTACCACTTTTACAAGGTATCTGCATTATTTCATTTTTATGTTCATCTTTGAGTGTCCGATAGATTTTGTTCTTCATTTCAGGAAAAACCAATAGAGAAAAGCATTGTGAACAATGGGGAGGAAAGGAAAGGTTGTAGCCTCTGAAAAGACAGAGATGACTCACTTGTTCACAGACAACACATGCAGCAGAGAGGGAGGAACCTCTACATGGGAGACTATGTACAACATATTGGAGGAGGAACAACCGAGGATTATGGAAACAAATGTTATAGTTGACGGGCGAGATTCCTCAGATGCTTCCATGTTAGAGATGACTTGATCTTTTTTGCACCGCATAGCCGCTCGGCTGAAGATAATCCCTTATACCGACATGGTAAAATGGGTTATCATTAAGAAGACATCTCAGCTAGGGAATTCAAGACGAGAATCCAAGGGGTCATCAGATCTTTTACCCCCGAAAATTTATGGCTTATGTACCACCTACCAAAGCCACAGGTAATCTACAACAGACAATTCGTAGAAAAGTTTGCTAAAGAGAACAACAACCCAGCGGATTGCACCCGTGCTTAGTCGAATAATGAAGAGAAAATCAAGAAAGACAAAAATGGTATGTACACTACTGCATCTATTTGTCCCCCTTATAGTTTTGTTGCGGCTATGTTGTGTAGACTATTTGGCAGACCTGATAGTACCAAGTTCTACCTGTTATCACTCAAATTTTCCTTGAAGTTGTTAGAAGAAGGAAAGGGATCCAATGTACCCATAAACCAACCTTTTAAGTACAGAGTCTAGCCAATCTATACTCAGAGAGGGCTCTCTCTTTATGATTTAGCTTTTTTTATGGTATATTAGGCTAGTTATGAAAGTTTGGCAGGGTTTTGATTTTGTTTGGTGGTGGAATTCAGGAAAATATGGATAGAACAAGGTATTTCAGGCCATTGGGCTATGGAGTCAACTAAAGATGGCTTAGCTGGATCAAGTTGATTTAACAAAGGAGGGTTCTATAGGGCAATATAGCTAAACAAAAGACAAATGATAGCTTAAAAGGGTGAATGGTCTTGAAAGGGAGGAAGGAAAACCAAGTATCCTTCAACAAAGTTCAAGATGTGCGAAAGTGGGTGCTCATTAACAAAAAGGAATTAAGAATTCCTTGTTAAATGGTCACAGTGATAAGGTATGAAAGCGTGGAGCAATTAAGAATTCCCTACCTATAATAGCTTGGAAGAAAACATTAAGAAAATAAATGATTTTAAAGAGAGAATGCGGTAAAGCTCTTTCTGAAATATACCTTTTCATTTATCATTCAGATATGAAACACATATGAATATTTAGTAAACCAGAAAAACTATAAAAACATAAGATATAGAATACTTATTTGTTTCTCATTTGACATAGGTATCCTGTAACAGTCCTTTGCTTTATTACCTTGTCCAGCCAACCATACAATAGTTATTCAACAACACTTCTATTCCAAAATAAAGTGTCTACAGAAATGTCTAAGAATCCACACACAGTACTTCGAATAAGGAAGTACTTATACAAAATTTACATCAAAATATCTCCTAACTAAGAGAGATATATTCTAGGAAAACTAAATATCTTTTACATGAATGTAGAGATAGATGGTCTCGAAAGTAGAAACTGAATGTGAACTGCTTGTATTATGTCCCTATTTTTGTTGAAGGAGCTAGAGGCAGGTCCTATGAATATGCATCTTGCTGTCTTGCTTGTAATTTTGTGCTGGCTTATTTATTTTGGATTTTTACTGATACTCTTTTACCTGTGACTGATACTCTTTACCTATTTGACCATCATTCATCCTTTTCTACCAAATTTGACTATGGTAAATACTTCAATTTACTTCACTTTTTACCATGGTAAATCATACGATGTCTATCATGTTGGTCCACCAATCATCTCTTGATATTCTTGTCCTTGTCAGTTTTTTGTAGATTTCATCTGCTCCTGTGTATTTTACAAAATTTGGTTGCACTGGAAGTAAGTGCCTCACTTCATGCTTAATGTAAAAAAGGTTCTCCAAACTTGGAAGTCCTCTACTTTGCAAGATGCCAAATTTCTCCATAAACTCATCTATGTCTTCGTGCATATTTTGACATTTGTGTTCCAGGCCTTGTATTAGACTCCTTTTGGTCAATACTTTCTTTATTTCAAGGATAGTAGTAGTCCTATCCTCAATGTTTAATTGTTCCAACTGATTCCTGATTGTACTGTTTAGAAATTTTATTAATCTGATAGCTTCTTTATGGTTCCCTCCTACTTCTTCCTTGGTTTTTTCAATCTCTTGAAGAGCAGCTTTCACTAAGTCAATCTATTCAAAAATTAGTTGAATTGATGACCAAATATCATTGATTGAATTGATTATATTGGTCCACAATATCTTTTTGATATCAGTCAAAGGCTTTTCAAATGTAAAATATTTTTCTAGTTTTTTAACCTGTTGAGTCAAGCCTTTGTTTTTTCTCACCTCTTCAGCAAAATTAAATTTTGATACATTATATTTTTGCTCTATGGTAATGAATTTCTCCTTTACTTTTTGCAGTTCAGTGACTTGGAGCTTCATTTCCTCCATGGACTTGATCAACTCTTCTATGCTACGATTTGGGGTTCCTGCTTGTGTTGTACCTATACCTGTTACTTCTATAGTTGTAGTTGTTGCCAAATGGACATATGGTGCAAAATCAGTTGCCAATGTAGAGGGGACTACTATGGAAACCACTGGCGCTACATTTTGAGGCTGGGTAGTCGACTCACTGTGCCTGTTTTGTAGTGTTTTCTATAATTCTTGCTCTATCTCTTTTACTTGTTCATTTAGCTTAAGAACCAAGTCCATAAGCTCCTCTTCATTTTTCTTCTCAATCACTTTAGCAGTCTGAGGGTGAATGAGTGGTGGCAATTTCAACTGCTTTCTCAGTGTAGCTATATCTTCATCCTTTTTCTTTATTAGGCTCTCTGCAGCCTTGATATCCTTTGGGTTGTGGCCCAATTCAATAATCAAATCCTCCAATGATTTGATTATGTTGTACTTCGCCTATGAGGAGGCCTTTTCTAGTTGCAATTGGGTAGCATACTTGTTGTTTAGTGAATTTTGCAACCTATGTGCCATCATTTCCTTTCTTGTCAGTGTAGAATAAACCATTTTCCCTGTTTGTTTATGCAGTTCTATCTGGTCCATGGCGTGGATATATTTAACTAAGACCTCAAAATCATTCTTGAGGTAGTCTGCAAGTGACATAGGCTGTTGTACTATGGGCTTTATCAAGCTCATCTGCATTTTTCCTTCTTTGATGTCATAAGTTGACATCAATCTGGTTTGACTTGTAGGGGCCATCTTCAAGTATTGAGTCTAGCCTTGGGCCTGCAACTGCTCATTCATGGCCTTTATCTCCTTGAATTTTCCTTTTATGTCTATGAATTTTTCATATGAAGATCTGAAAGATGAAACTTCGGCACTCTGTTGTCTTTCAAGCTCTTGCCTTTGTGAAGTGGAAGGTGTCCCACCTGTTGGGAATGTATGTAGACAGTCTCCACCTTCTTTCCTCAATCTCCCTATTGTTTCCTCAGAGAATTATTCCTCTGAATATGGATTTAGCCTGTGCCTCTTAGCACCAAGCTGGTCTAAAGGGCCACTAGCAGGGGTAGCTAATTCCTTGTTTCTTTTCAAGTTCTTTTTCTCATTCAGAGGAGTTTTCACAACCAGGGGATTTCCCATATTAACTTGAGCTTGATGAGGCTATGGTGGGGCTTGTTCTTCAGAGATTTCAGGCTGCTCTGAAATCTCTGGTTGTTCTCATGTTGGAGTACTTTTTCCCTAGTCTTTTTCTTATGGTGGTTCTGCTGGGGGTGCACTAGTTTCCTATGTGTGCTTTTGAGAAGTCTTTGCTGTAGAGGCATTGGCCTCTGGTGTTGGCCTTTTAGTGGGTCCAACTGGTACCTGTTCAAAAGAGTCTAGGTCAAGCCTCTTTTCTAAGTCTTTCATCACATTTTCTACCTCAACTTGATCACTATCCATTTCAACTAGAGTTCCTTCCCTCCATTCATCCATGTTTGCATACTGCTCTATTTCAGGGATTCTGTGATGGATATATGGTGATATCTTATGTTTCATTCTCCTATCAGAAATGAAACCTTGTGGATCATATCTCCAAGCAAAGCCTTTGTTTAGTCTCATTTTTTCTAGGATTTCTTCTGCTCTTTTCCCTGCTTCTCTATTGTTCCAAACAAATGGGCCTAAGTGATCTTTATTCCTCAATTGTGCTTTCTTCTTTCCCTTATTAAAATGAATTTTATTAGAGTTTAACATTTTCTTATAATATCCCAAGGCAAATAATCTCATAGGAACATACTTAGGCAATTTGACCGGAGGGAGTTCACAACCATAAATTCATATTTTTGTGTGATTCTGGTATAAGTACCAGTCACCTATCTTGTACTATTTTGACAGATCAAGGATTCTTTTGATTTCATCACTTATCCTAGGAGGAGGATTTCCTGTCAGCATGGTGGTCGCAGGGTGGACAAACTGGTCAATGAATTCATTGTATGAATAGGGACAAGTATGTAAATAATGGAAGATTGAAGTCCAAAAAATGACTGATCTGGGATTACCCTTTCTATCAAGTTTATTTACAGAGAATGGGAACTTGTTAGACTAATAGTAAAGGAAAAGGTGATATATGACTGTAGAATACTTGAAAAGCTTTTCATTTTCTAGCCTCATGAACTAGTGATGGATTTTCTCAGCAATGAGAGCAGCATAGTTATATTTGATAGCAAAAGATTGACCAGGGATAAAAATGGACATTAAAACTAGAGTCAATTCATCCACATACTAACTAGTATTGAAACCCATGACTATAGCTATCATATTGACAATATTTTTTCCTATCTCTGTGAAGAAAGATGCAAGATAGGGAGGAGGATCATTGGGTTGATGCTGTTTATTCATAAAATTCTGGCAAAGGAAACTGAGTTCAGATTGGGACAATTTAGATGATTTCTCTAGCAATTCTCCAAGGGAAATGGGGGTGAGGTCTTGACTAGGCTGAAACTATAGCATCTCATTGATTAAATCTGTAGTAATTATGAAGAGAACAGTTTAATTTGGGGACATTATTGCTCTGAGGGTGGGATTATAATTGGCGTGACATTGATGGATAATGTCAGGGAAAATGCACACAGAGGGGAGCATGTACGTTGGGAGATTTTATTCTTAAAGTCCTATGGTATCAGAGCCATTCATTTAATTGTCCCGGCATCGAAAAAATACTTTCAGGGAGATTTCCTTAGTTACTAGGTCTTTTATTTGAAAATATTTATCTACTAAGGGCGGATAATCCAAATCTCTATGGGGGGTAGTGATGGGAATTATATTGAGGGCCGGGGGGGTCTCCATTTTTGGTTCTTGTGGATTCAGATAGGAAAATGGGGTTCTCAAGTAGAATTGGTGAAAACAGAGGGTCCTAGGAGTCTTCAATTCTTATTTCCGCAACTGAATTATAGTGAATTTTGGTTTTTTCAAAGTAATCACAGAGGAAATCAAGTATTTACAGGGTTTCTGGAAGGAAACTAGTAAATACCTATTTTTAAGTGTCAGGCAATGCAGTGTAGGTTCACTAGGTACAAATGGTGGACTGGAGTAGCATCGAACTACAAGTTGGTGTATGAGCTGGTCGACTTCAACGTTCAGGTTGCATGCATGAAATTTTAGAATAAGGATGAAAAATTGTTTTAAATTTGTTTTTATGCAAAGTCAAAGCTTTTGGTGGGTTCGTGATATGGATAGGTGGCGTCAACAGGGAGGTGACTTGACATTTTGTTTTTTATCAGGTGTTGGTAAGCGGGTTTTAGTGCATCGCTAGTGGAGGATAAGTGGTATTTGGGTGAGGCCACACGATTGCATACATCTCTTAACATGTAGCATAGGTACTATTCATGAAACTGCTCACCATTTGAAGGTAAAAGTAGACTACAGAGGCCCATGAGATATGCACGATGATCATCGGATCTGTGGGATCCGATCGAACGGTTGTCGAGGATATGAAGTGATTGGCAGATATGGAGGGAGGGCCCGATATAAATTAAAGAGATTAATCATATCGGGGGATATTCGATTGGTTATCGAGTTATTAATTAGTCCAAATGACATAACTAATCCTCACTAAACGGTGGCAGGGTTTGGTTCTTAATTAACTACAGATTAGTTAATTAATCCCGATTATTGTTTGATTTATGTTTATACTTAACCATCGGGGCGAGATATGTAAAAATTAGGGGTTTTTGTATAATATAATAATATGGGTGTCAATAATTTTGTTTTATAGGGGAGTTATATAATAAACATTAGTGGTTAATATGAATTTATGGATTATGAAATGCACGCTAAGTTTAAAACATTTTCATCATACACATTTAAAACTTAGTCTAAGTGAATATGAGGGTTTATATGGACATTGTTTTATTTTTCCCAAGTAAAATAGGATTTTACTTAGGAAAAGCATTATTAGGGAAATGAATAACTTATGAAGGGGGGTGATTGTTGATGAAGGGGCTTAAGCACTTAGGCATTATAAATTATTGGGCTGAGGGTTTGGTCCCTCCAAAAGTTATAGAAATGCTCTGAGCCCCTCTAGCTTTGGTAATTACCTTTAGTACTAAGGGAATTAGTGAAGATTTTTAGGGGAATGAGTAGGGAAGAGTTACACTAAAATTTGTCACCATGACTATTTGCAGTTAGTATGGCTCCATCAACTGTCATACTATCCTCCTTAGCAAGTCTCATACCTCTGCTCTCCATGTCAAACTCCAAGAAAGAGAGAAAGTATTTAAAAATCTATATATCTTTGGGTACGCAGTTTCTCTTAGCCTTACCTGCGTTTACGCACCCCAAGTTCACAATACCTGCGTACTTGTACGCTCTGTCTGTAAATGGGAGGGTGTGTACTCCTGTAAAGGTCAAAAGGCGCAAGTTTCACTCCAAAAAAGTTACTTGTGGTAATTTCTAGAGCATTCTAGAAGCTTGTTTGACGTGTATGGAGCGCCTCCAGATGTTTCATGTATCCCTATCATAGAGGAACTTATCCCATCAAGAGGGGAGCTATCCCATCCAAAGAGGGGCTTATCCCATTGATGGTGGACCTGAATAACTTCCTCTAGAGCACTATAAATACAGGCATTGGGCCAGAGGGAGGAGAGGTTGAAAGCTGAACATTCCTAAGGGTAGATGCTACTGGAATTAGGACTCCCTTGTAAAGCTTGAGAGGAGAGATTCCCATCCTTTCCTAGCCTTATTTGGAAGTGGGTGAGCTGATCAAAGTAAAAGAAAGCTCTTGCTGGACCCTAGGAGGGACCTGCACAACACCAAGGCTCAGGTTGTAATGGTTTCTTTTGTTTCCACTTAATACAAATGAACTCATTTTTCTCAACAGATTGCTATTCATGATTTGTTTCATATACTCCTTGGTCTGTATGATGGATATGTGTTATTTTATAAGTTTATCAGGTGCTATTTAATCTTTTGTCTTGTTAGTGAATGCAGGTTTCGAAGAGAAGGAGGAGCTCATCCGGATCGGCGAGGCTGGACTACTACAAAGCGTTGGACTAAAGGTATGTTATAATCACCTGATTACTTGTATTCTAAATGCATGTTTAGAGAAAGGTAGTGTTTATTTGTCTTGTTTGTCACTAGAAAGCCTTTGCTTCTAGGGAGGTCGGTTTTGTTCGCAAAATCGACTCTTTCCGCATGACAAGCAAAAGATAATGCGCACTGGCAAAATCGACTCTTTCCGGCTTTTGAAACTACAAATCCCAGCAATCGTCCGACTTCTATGCAGAAGACACATTTGTGTGGGTTCAACCTTATACGATAATGCCTACACCTCATAAAAATTGCTCGTAAATGGACAAGGCGATTAGCTTGATGTAAGGAGTGAGTGGGCAAATCATCGAGATACGGTTGCACAATGTGCTTGATGTCATGAAATGCATAAGACATCGCCCTTTGAAAAGTGGCTCCGGCATTCTTAAGCCCAAAAGGTAATTTGCAATAAGCAAATGTCCCCCATGGACAAATGAAAGCCATTTTTGGTTGATCGACAGGTAGAATATTGATTTGGTTGTAACCGGAAAAACCGTCCATAAAGGAAAATATTTCACTGCCGGCACAATCATCAATTATTTGATCGATATAGGGTGTTGGATAGTTGTCCTTGGGACAAGCACGATTGATATCCCTATAGTCGATACATATTCTTATTGTTCCCTGTTTTTTGTTAACCGGAACAATATTCGACACCCAATCCGTTAATGGGATCGGATAAATGAAACCTGCTTTCAACAGCTTCTCAACTTCAGCTTTAATCGCAGCCGCTTTTCGTGGGTGAATCTGACGCAGACTTTGCTGGACGGGTTTAGCATCCGGGTAAGTCTTGATTTCATGGACAACAATGGCGGGATCAATTCCTGGCATCTACTCGTAAGACCAGGCAAACACGTCATAGAATTCTTGAAATAGGACCTTGTATGTTTGAATTTCGTCATCTGAACATGAGGCACTTATATGAATGTGTTCAACAATTCTGGGCTTGACTGAAATGTCAATGGGAATAGTACGAGAAATGTTTCCCAAATTCAGCTCTGAATCAGGATGTTTCATTGGACTCTGAGCTTCTTTCACATATTCAGCTGTAAAGATTGATGAGAAATCATTTTCAAAACGATCATCCTCAGGTAAAAACGAAGATCTATGATGGAGATCTTCCCATGGTAAATCATCTACGCATAGGACTTCACAAAGTTGTTCGTCAGATGACACAACTTCAGGAAACGTTATTAACTCCAAGGTTGACGCGAAAAGGGATTCCTCACGGACCACATTCATTTGGTCGATTTTGGTTGAACTTCGGTCGGAAAAAGACCGCACGGCTTCATAGGCTATTTCATATGGACTCAAAGGCATTGCGTCACCGAATGAGTCTATCTCAGATTCAAAAGGAACGATCCAAGGATTGTCGTAAATAATGGTGTCTGAAGTAATCATATGAATAGCTGCAAATGAAGAGACGACGTTGATTGGAGGAAAAGGAAAAGTTCCCAGTAAACCGGCATCTTTAACTAATCGTATGCCAACATCCTTGTAAGGGATAGTCATTTTACCGACATGCTGGATACTCTCTGAAGAGGCTAGGTCGGATGAAAAGTAAGCCAGCTGGTCTATGGTTACGATCTTGCCATTATGTGGAAACTTTATTACTCTGAAGACCGATGAAATGACCGCTGTCATAGCGTAAGACCAACTTCGACCCAAAAGAAGGTTGTAGTCTAGAGGGGCATCAACCACCTCCACATCTAGACTAACGGTTTTTCCTTCAACCCCTATAGGCAAATCCTGTAGAATGCTAAACGGATGGAACCCACGGCCATCAAAGGCCTTAAGAATTTTCGGGGATTGATTTAGTGAAGGAGAACCAAGCGATCTCCAACACTGTATCGACATAATACACGTGGAAGATCCCTCATCAATTACAGTCCGATGAATAGGCCTGTTTTTTACTATCACTGGGATCTGGAAAGCCATCTGATGAGGCAAACGCGGTGTACTATTTTCTAGATCAAAGATTATTAGGTTCGGGTCCTGAACATCAACAACTCCTATAGCCGACAAAAGTAATTTTCTCTGTGCTGGGCATGATTACAGCACTTCTAAAGCCGACATTGCCGAGGGTGAAACAGCTAAATCCTCAACAATGTTGTAATTCTGGGCCGCTCTGGCATGTTGATTGAAAGCGGACCTTCGAAGTACACCCTTGGCGGGCGGTTTGATTACTAAGTCAGGGTTAGGTTTCTCGATCTGTAGTGGATCGGAACCGAGAGCTGAGTTTGATGGATTTGAATGAGAAGATTCTACTTCTTTCGATCCATCAACAGGACTTTTACTACCATAATCTTGCGATCGAGTCACAATCCTTACATGAGACATCATCAATATGGGTTCTTCACTGGCACCTGAGGAAGAACCTATCATCTTACTCTCCTGCTTTGGAAATGGATCTTTCAAAACAGCAGGAGTTGGGGAACCTTTGACGATTTTCACAACCTCGGCCCGATGAGGGCAATCTCTTGTAAAATGATCCTCTTCACAAATAAGACAAGGATATCGAGGTTTGCGCTTTTCGTCATTGGTTTTCGACTTTTCTGTTTTCTCCTTTGGAGTCTTGTCTGCTTTACTCTTCTTCTTACCTTTCTTCTTCCCACCGTTTTTTGATTTAGCCGTAGATGACTCTACAGCGTGGATATTGGCGGAAATTTCAGGAGAAGATTCACCTGTCAGGGAATCTGGTAAGGTTATAATAGGCGAAGAATTCTTTGAAGACTTCTTCTTGCTTTTAGTATTTACCGTACCAATCATGCCATCAGCAGCATGAGATCCCGAAGGAGCAGCAGCGATTTGATTTGACTTTGGGAGATATGGGATCTTTTCGTGTAACGTACCTGACTAAGTGTAAACTAAATCAAGGTACTGCGCTTGAGCAATCACTTGGTCCTCAGTAACTACTCCGGCCTTAGCTACGTCTTCAGTAATATTCGGTAATAATGATTTAACAAACCATTCAGCTAAGATTTAGTCCGGGATAAAAACTTTCACTAATCGCCGTCGACATCTCCATTCATGTATATGATCAGAAATATAAGTGGGCGTCGACTGTTTTAATGAAGTTAGTAGCTCCGTGCCATTATCATATCTGACCGGCAACTGAAAATGAGTTAGGAACGAGGTAGCTAACTGACTAAAATTGTAAAAAGAGCCCCGTGGTAACTCAATGTACAACTTGGCCGCGAGACCAATGAGCGTACGCTGGAAAAGACGTAAGCGGATCGAATCATCCGAGATGGAATTTGAAGCACACCAGAGGTGGTAAGTCATCACATGATTTGATGGATCCTCTCCAAACTTACCTTCGAACTTGGGTATATCACTGGGCAACTTATTTGGCATTGGCGGCCAGAACGGAAGATAATTTATTGGATCGTTCGTTAGGCGTGACAAGTCCTGTAAATCCAAAGTTGCGATAAATGGTAACTGCCGATTAGGATCCCTAAAACTCTGGGTCACAAGACCAGTCCCAGGAGGATAATATCCAGGATAACTTGGAATGGGAATCGCATTCGAGATATTATATCCTCCTGGAAAACCAGGATTAACCGGACTGTACTAGGGTTGCTGAGGTTGTTGATAAGTGTACCCAGGATACGGTTGATACTGGTAAACTGGCTGTTGGACAGCAGGTCCGTATTGGTACTGTCCCTGGTACGCTTGATAAGTGAATTGTGGTTGACTAGTGACAACCGTACTTAAACCAGGTTGTCCTACAGGCATCTGAACTGTAGTTTGAATCGTAGATCCATACAATGGTAAAGATGTCTGAGGAGTAGCTGCAAAGACAGTAGAAACCAGAGTTGTCGATACTCCAGAAGCAAGTGTGGTGGAAGGAACAGATGTTGCGGTAGTTGCAGCAGTCGTTTGAGATGGATTACTAGGTGCAATGGGCGACTGAGTAACTACCGAAGGTACAGAAGTTTGAACATTAGACTGGACTGGTTGCTGGGGTGAACCAGCAACTAAGGTTTGTCCAGCTGAGATGACAACTGTACGCTTGGCTGCAATACCTGTTGAACTTGCGATGGATCCCACACTATGTTCATTCCGGGGTATTGACCCATGACAGGTTGAGGATATTGAGATCCATAACCGGATTGAGGGTAGGATTGATAATTGAAAGGTACATTTCCCATACCTTGAACATAAGATTGACCTTGGGGTGGTTGATAACCTTGACTCGAGTACTGACCTTGAGGTAGATACCCTTGAGGTAAGTACTGATACTAGGGTTGACCTTGAGCTATGAATTGATACTGAGGTTGACCTTGGGGTACATATTGAGGCTGGGGTTGACCTTGAGGTATGTATTGTACTATGGGTACATACTGTCCTTGAGGTTGCCCCCCAGGCGTTAATTAAGGCTGCCACCCAGGCAGTAATTGGCCACCTTGAGGTTGAGAACCGAGAACTGAACCTGACATCATGTAAATGTCTCCTACACCCAACGGTTTATTACCATTGTTTCCAGCTAATAACCCATGTTCAATGGGTTGAGGAGATGCTCCCGCAAAAGTACCAGAAAGTGACTGATACCCAGAGGGAACAGAAAGACCACCGTAAAAGAAAGATTTAGGAGATTGAGTGAACACGGACGACTGACCAGACATATTTACAGGAGTATAAATACCTCCAGGTGGATAAGGAGTACGAGGTGGAGAAAAACTTATCCCTGAGTTGTCTAAATAATTGGTTAACGAAAGGTACCAAGTAGTACTTCCAGGAGGACTGTAAAAGATGGATTCACGCTCCCTTAGATCAATAGTATGTTGATCTTCAAGGATAGAGACGCCAAATTCTTCCTCTGGAGCAAGTTCTTCAATAGCTATCAAACCAGCAGGAAGATTTTCGGTGATGACTCTTTCTACCCTAGGTGAATCAGGAGCACTAGAAGTTGGAGTAACAGGTTCAGATATTTCAGGTTCTTCACCTATATCACTAGTAGATGAAAAACTACCAGTAAGCTCGGAAACTGCAACAGCTTCGGGATTATAACCTGTTTTTAGACCTTGGTAATCTGGATGGACTACCAACGACGACTCTCCTTCTTCAGGTGAACCTACTTTACTGCCACTAGGAGTTACAAGGACTTTCAAACCTTCGTAATGACCCGGGACCTCTTCAGGAGGTTCGCCCCGAAGTCTACGGGACTTCCTCAACAAATCGCCACGGTAACAATCTCAGGAGACTTGTCCCGAAGTCTACGGGACTGTCTCGGTAATTTAGCCACAGTTAAAAACTTTTAACTACTGCACACGCAAACAAAGTAAAATCTCAAAGAAAACCACCTAAAGTCTCTAAAGAACCAAACAAATTCGAATCACACGCCTAAAGAATCTAGGGCGTCAAACCATACACAAACAGTAGCCTTCCGGACCGAAAACACTAGTTGGAGATGAAACCCAACATCGCCGAATTAAGTACAGAAGTGGTGGGTGGAACAGTTACCCCGACAACCTGCTTAATGAATAGACAGGCACAAGTTCCTCCACTTTAACCGTCTCGAGTGAAGTGAACCCCTCGGAAAATCCAAGTGAGTCTAGCCGACGTCTGCTCCAGGTACAGTGGGATCTTCCCTCCACCGTCACCTCGATAGAATCCTAAAGATAATGGTCACTAAGGTTACCAACAGCAACAAATATACCTGGGGGAACAGTCTACGACCTGATAGCACGCAAGGGCAGAGTAACAAGCTCAATCCCCTTGCTGGCTCCTTGACAATAATCCAAGGTTTACCGACAAGTGACCCCAGGCTCCTCGACAATAATCCGAGGTTTACCGTTTGTAGTACGTGCGTGTCTGGCGTCTTTCCCAATGAAGGAGGATTGATCCCCTCACTAGTTCGGACACGGTCTCGTGCTTCTCCTTTAAGAGGAGCTTTCCCAGAGTACAAATGAAACAGTTGGATTTATCCTACCACAAGATGAGCTACTTGTTTGGTTTTACTGTCTTGGAGAGTTAATTACTCTCCTACTCCAAGAGACTAGCCTGATCTATATTGGTGTTTCAGAGCCCTAGTAAATAAAAAGTTACTAAGTTGATTTTACTTTAAGCGTTAATTTTATGGCTTTTCTTTAAGACAAAAGGTAGTGGAGATGAAACTGATGGTGTGTAGACTCGACTGAAATCCACTAAAAAGATGCACTTAGGATGATTTATACTAATTTTCCTTTTTCGATGAATTCCCTAGCTAAGAGTGTTGGAGAATGCAAAATTGATATAAAGACAACTTTCTTGGCAATGAAAATCAAAGAAACAAACTCTTTATCTTTTCCAAAACATACAACACATGACCACTAATTACTTCACGAAAATTCCTTTTCCTTTCAAAGACTCAAATGCTACCAAAGAAAACTTTCCTTCAAAAGAGTGTTTTTTGTATTTTTCCCTAATTAACAAAGCATGTAAAACTTACTTTAACAGAAATCAAAGTTAAAAAATCTATGGCAATCAAATCAACTCAATTTCTCACAAAAGCAAATCCAAGAGAAATGCACCTAAAAGTAAATCTAATGAGGCAAAAGCCTACCAAGTATGATTCCCGGATGTTTTACTCGGTCAAAATGTAACTAAGGACTAGTTAATGCAGAATCAAAAACCAGTCAAAAACAAAAATCAAAATCTTTTGTTCTTTTTCTCAAGAATAAAATTCAAAGTTCAATCAACAAACTTTTTTGAGATTCGCAAAGAGAAGACACAAAGGTAGGTTTCTCACAAGGGTGGATTCTATGAAAGGCCTGACTCCTAAGAAGACTGAACAAAACCAGGGAGATCCAAGGTTTGACAACTTCTAAAGTCAAAGTCACTACAGGACCAGTGCAAAAATCAAACCCTAGGGCAAAATCTCTATGAATTTCACTAAAACTCTTGACACTGACGAAACAAGCTTAGGTGAAGACTGATGGCAGATAACCAGTGGATCTGGGCAGAAAAAAAAAAATTAGAAACAAAATCTAAAAGGTAAAAAAGGAGAAAATTGAAATTTTCTCAATTTTGACAGGGTACGCAGGAAACCTTTTTGCACAGGTGCGTGTACACTCTGTGCACAAAGTTGTAGTGCGTACAGGTACGCACTGTGCTCAACGCAGAGGCTGCGTACTTCTAGCAAAACTAAGAAAAAGTAAAATCTAATTTAACCCTAAGCTAGCCCACCCAAATACACAGTCAAACAACCAAAAACCAGAAAACAAACGACTTTTCTCAGATCAAAGTTTCACACAAAGGAAAAATCATTCACATCAATGGATTCCCCAGTGGAGTCGCCATTTTGTCATGCGGAAAGAGTCGATTTTGCGGACAAAACCGACCTCCCTAGAAGCAAAGGCTTTCTAGTGACAAATAAGACAAATAAACACTACCTTTCTCTAAACATGCATTTAGAAAACAAGTAATCAGGTGATTATAACATACCTTTAGTCCAACACTTTGTAGTAGTCCAGCCTTACCGATCCGGATGAGCTCCTCCTTCTCTTCGAAACCTGCATTTACTAACAAGCCAAAAGATTAAATAGCACCTGATAAACTTATAAAATAACACATATCCATCATAGAGACCAAGCAGTATATGAAACAAATCATGAATAACAATCTGTTGAGAAAAATGAGTTCATTTGTATTAAGTGGAAACAAAAGAAACCATTACAACCTGAGCCTTGGTGTTGTGCAGGTCCCT
The DNA here is from genome assembly GCA_031772625.1 of Pinus tabuliformis. NCBI lineage: Eukaryota > Viridiplantae > Streptophyta > Pinopsida > Pinales > Pinaceae > Pinus > Pinus tabuliformis. The sequence goes on along the minus strand of CM062811.1, from coordinate 87,792,062 downwards.
CCTAGGGTCCAGCAAGAGTTTTCCTTTACTTTGATCAGCTCACCCACTTCCAAATAAGGCTAGGAAAGGATGGGAATATCTCCTCTCAAGCTTTACAAGGGAGTCCTAATTCCAGCAGCATCTACCCTTAGGAATGTTCAGCTTTCAACCTCTCCTCCCTCTGGCCCAATGCCTATATTTATAGTGCTCTAAAGGAAGTTATTCAGGTCCACCATCAATGGGATAAGCCCCTCTTTGGATGGGATAACTCCCCTCTTGATGGGATAAGTTCCTCTTTGATAGGGATACATGAACCATCTGGAGGCGCTCCATACACGTCAAACAAGCTTCTAGAATGCTCTAGAAATGACCACAAGTAACTTTGCGCGCTCGCTACTTCTGGTCGTCCTTGTTTAAAGACTGTATTATTGCGGTCCGGAAATGCCACAACTGTCATGTGTTTGATCGCAAGATGCGCGCACCACCTGCTCCTCTCAACCCTATAATTGCCGTTGGTCCTTTTGCTAAATAGGGTATCGAATTTATTACATGTAGCCCTCACTCGGCCGGGGGGCATGCGTATATCATCCTTGCGGTTGATTATTTTACTAAGTGGGCCGAGGCGATGCCTACATTCGAGGCAGACGGCAAGACAGCTGCGATTTTCGTATTCAATCATATTATTGCTAGGTTTGGTGTCCCACAAGCGATAATCACTCACCATGGGCGCCATTTTCGAAACATTATGATGACAGAACTTACAGGCCAGCTTGGTTTGCGTCACGATAGCTCAACTCCTTATTATCCACAAGCCAATGTCCTGGTTGAGTCTATCAACAAAGTTTTAGTTATCATGATCTGAAGAATCATTGGTATTCATCGGTCGAATTGGCACAACATGTTATTTTTCGCGCTTTGGGCATACCGAACCTCAGTCAAAACATCTACAGGGTTCACTCCTTTCCAACTAGTTTATGGTTTGGAAGCAGTGCTGCCCATTGAATGCGAAATCCCGTCACTTCAAATGGCTGTCGAATTACTTCCAGCTACTTCCGAAGAGGAGAAGCGTCTATTATACTTAGCTCAATTAGATGAGACTCGACGTGACACTGCATTGGCAATCGAGACTCACGCAAACCGGATGAAAGCTCAGTATGATCGCAACGTGACCCCTCGAAATTTTTCGGAAGGAGACCTAGTGCTATTATATGATCAAGCTAACGATAAATTAGGTGCTGGAAAATTCGTTCCTATGTGGCATGGGCCCTACATTGTCAAGCGAAAGCTAGCAAAAGGGGCCTATGAGCTGGTAGATTTTGATGGGGACTCTTTGGGTAAACCCAGAAATGGACTTTACCTAAAGAGGTATTATGCTTAAATGATGGGTATGGAGATTTACTTAGGTTAGATTTTTCTTTCTAGTTGGTGTGTTTGTTAGTATAGACAATGTGCTTAGAGAGTGTGTTTTTCGTCGTTATTCTGGCTTATCTTGGTTTTACTCTTGATATTGCAGATGTCGACGCCTCTCCAAACATACATTGGATTCGTTGATGGTGCTTGTCGTAGTACATGGAATATCTCTTCCGTAGCTTGGGTTATCTATTTGCCCTCTGACGAGTTAGTTTCTATGCATGGAGTGAGCCTCGGTCAAACAACAAACAACATTGCAGAATACAGTGCAGTGATTGAGTTATTGTCTAAATCTATTTCGTTTGGGATTCGGAGTTTGATAGTGAGGTTAGATTCTGAACTTGTTGTATTACAGCTTAATAGAGTATATGCCATTAGAAATCCAGTGTTATTAAGGTTATTTTTGAGAGTGTGCCTCTTGGAATGTGAATTTGATTACATTGAATATCAGCATATTCCAAGGTCATTAAATACATTAGCAGATGCAATTGCTTCTCGAATGTTAGACAGACATTTGCGATAATCATACATGTAAATTTAAAAACATTTCATCACACATGTTTAACAAGATAAGCCGGTAATAATGATATATATAGATAGGAGTGTGTAAAAAAATACATCGTCTTCGATCATAGGTTGAAAAACACCTTATGATCGGCAAAAATGATAAGTACAAAAACCAAAATGTCACATGTGTCTACAAAAAGTGACCAGCCAATCACTGGTGGTGCTCTCTATACGACACCACTGCACCCGCTACCCTACACAAGAACCTCCTAAAAGGTCCTGGGACTGCGACCACATAGCGCTGAAGTCTGATAGGGATATCATCTATAGTCATTTCTGGTATGTCTGCCGTGAGACGCTCTAGGTCTTGTTCTAGCTTAGCTAAGGTCTCTACGGCCACGTCCTGTGGGGCCAGTGCTAGTGTAACTGGTACTCTCCTCTCGAAAGGCTGGAGATTGGCCAGACGTTGTGGGCCTACATCTGCATTTTGAAAATTGTCACTGTCAGTTTTGAGATGATATAAAAACAAAAAAAAAGTAAATAATTTAAAAAACTTGTGGAAAATGAAGTACCTGTGTCATCCCATTGTTCTCCTGGTGGAAGAATCATGTCCGGATCTCCGCGAAAATCAACTCCGGCATACGGAAAATCCTGTATCGAGAAGACCTGGTTCTCTAACCAGTGAAAATACTCCAGTCTAAATCGGACAACCTCCGTGCCCTCGTCAGGATGACGGGCCATCACCGCAACCCATCGCATCAACTTAGGCTCTCGGGGAGGCCTAACCTCAACAGTGAGCTGTTGTGGGATCAGCATTGGAACCCTCTCTAGGGAAAAACTCACAACTAAAGGCCCATATCCAAAAGTCTTCAGCTGTCCATTTTTGGTCCTAGTCAGTTGGCCCTTTAAGTTGGCCAACACAGCATCGCACCAGTTGAAAATGGTGCCCTGATAGAAATCAATCACCATCCGCATCTGGGATCCAGTGGCAATGTACAAAGCGGCAGCCCTGCAAAGTCTGGTAACTGTAAAGGCAATTACCATAAGTTCAGGTCGGGATATCTTTTTGATTTCTATCCCCTTATCCTGGTTTTGGTTATTACACCACTCTAGCCGGAGACTAGCAATGGACTGGCCACCCGGCCTGGTCCCGGACAGAGTCAATTGTTCGCCCCTCTTGGGAAAACCAGAGAGAAAATAAATATCAGAGGGCTCTATCTCGAGTTGGTGCCCTCCAATGTAGAAACACTGATCCTGAACATTCCACCTTTTGACCAGCCACTCTAGAAAGTGCACCTGGGCCGTCATGCCAGGTATGGCCCAGTATTTGTAAAGACCGCATGCCTTCAAAGCATCAATGGAAGGTTGATGATTAATCACGGCCAAATCAACATCTTCGTGCTCTCTCTCGCGCCAATCAAGCATGGTGGGCAATCTACACACCATAAAACATCTGTTAGAGTCCATAAAATTGAAAGTTTTTGGTTGATTTTGGAGAAATTGGAGTTTAAAAATCAACTCCGCGGTGTACGCAGCCAGCCCTTTAGAGACAGGGCGTATGCACGCAGGGTCTCTTAAGGCAAGCTGCGTACGCCCGGTATTTTCCCAATGGAGAAAATGTCGGGGTACGCAGGTCACCCATGGGGCAACTGCGTACCCCGAAAAGCAGACCTTGAAACCCCCAAGGCCTCCAAAAAATAAAACTAAAGCCTAAAAACAAATTCTAAACGGATGGAAATGCAAGGCAGGATGTTGTAGAATACCTGATGAGACGGCGTTTGTTTTCGACGGTCGGATTCTCCGCAATCTCCACAGGAAGTTTCTTGCCAAAATCCCTTTTTCTCTCCTCAACAATAAAATGGTAAAAATGAAATGGTAAAAGCCCTTTTTATAGGTTTTTTGAGTAAATGAATGTTAAATTTGTTTATTTTCCACCATGAAAAGGTATTTTTCAAGTATTTTTATCTATCTTTAAACAGGTATGAGTAATGTGTTGGTTTTTGCGCAGGATGAAAGGATTTTTAGGGAAAATGTCATTTTTTCACAAACAAAAATATCAGTCACCTTTTAAGCCCTTTTCTGACTCCTAAAATATGAAAAGATTGCCGAGCGTTTCTTTTACACTCGTTAAAACGGAAATCAAATACGGTCCCCTTATAGCCCTTCTTCTGACCGTAAAAACAGGAAAAGATTGCCGGATTTTTTTCGTTTCAAATTCGATACTGGAAATAAAACGACGTGTCCTTGATCGCTTTTTACTTTTCATGTCAAAGACACTAATCATGAAAGTACTCCTTGGTCGCAAGATCAAGCGGTTCTCTCAAGTATTATTTTATACTTTTTTGGGCTTGGGAGACACAACTTTACGAAAAAGTTCAACCTAGAGTCTTCTTAAGTTTTTTCAGACTCTCTAAAAATGAAAAACGCCGAGTTTCTCCTATACTGGACTCGTTAAAATTTCACAGTAAAGGACCTATTCGATTACAAACAGGAACGGACCACTCCTTCTTAGGGTTCGAATCAAAACTAAGTTGGACTCATCCGAAGGATGAGCTTATAATCAAGCATATGTTATCCTCCTCAAGCTTGTAAAAAATAAAGAGGTACTTGCCAGAAATGGTGGGGGAAAAGAGAGAAAAATGAGCCTGTTTGTTATCCTTTGTCTCAGAAGAAGCCTTATCACCACTCTTGAACATGACACTTTGCATTCACCTGGGTTGGGAAATCCTTTGCCTCACAGTTGATCAAACTACATTGAAAGTCTTCAGCCGGGTATTAACTTTGGGTCAAATGTCACCAAGCCATCTGTTGTGTCGTTATGTGTTCAAGAGGTCTCTGCAATAAAACATTCATCTGCAAAATACCCGTCATCCATCTCGACCATCCCTGAGTCAGTCCTTACAGCTACATTTATTCAACTCGATCTATGATTTCGTGTCGTGGGCTTGCCTGCAACGGGTCACTTTCTATCGACATCAGCACATTATCTAGAAAGATGACCTAGAAATCGTCAGTACCTTGAAGTCTGCATGCATCAATGGCAGGTTTCTCGCCTTTGACGATGGTTTACATCATTGACTTTCGATCGAAGGATTCCGTGAAATGTTCGACATCAACTCATTCATTCACATCTCATGGATTGTACTGGATACTTTGAGAACCATTGACATCACTAGTGGTCTCTCTCACGCTTGTTAATAGTTTACATCATTGACTCGTAATCAAGTGGTTTCTACCATGTTCGACATCAACTCATTTATTCGCATGGATAGAATCGTACCTGTTCGGGAAGTAGAAATGAAGACCCTGGATCTAGTTTCCACCATCCAGGCTGCGAGGAGTTTTGTATTCATTATACAGTAGACTAATCATAAACAGATGGCTGCGCCCATACTGTGTCTACAAAGTCTATGATTATGATGTATTGCAAAATCATTCCTGTATCAGAGCAGTAGTTAGTCTGTCAGTTAAAGTTTTTGATCTGAGTATGGGAATGCCTACCTCAGCGATGATATGATCTTATATATGTATTTTGTGTTGAATACTTGCAGGTTCCAACTGGGCTCTTCACAAGATAATCCTTGAATGATAAAGTACTTCACCCTTCCTAGATGATATGAAACCCTAATCTACTATAGGCTTTGCACTTTAGGGGCCAATCTCTTACACTAAAATTTGTCACCATGACTATTCGCAGTTAGTATGGCTCCATCAACTGTCATACTATCCTCCTTAGCAAGTCTCATACCTCTGCTCTCCATGTCAAACTCCAAGAAAGAGAGAAAGTCTTTAAAAATCTATATATCTCTGGGTACGCAGTTTCTCTTAGCCTTACCTGCGTGTACGCACCCCAAGTTCACAATACCTGCGTACTTGTACGCTCTGTCTGTAAGGGGGAGGGTGCGTACTCCTGTAAAGGTCAAAAGGCGCAAGTTTCACTCCAAAAAAGTTACTTGTGGTCATTTCTAGAGCATTCTAGAAGCTTGTTTGACGTGTATGGAGTGCCTCCAGATGGTTCATGTATCCCTATCAAAGAGGAACTTATCCCATCAAGAGGGTAGCTATCCCATCCAAAGAGGGGATTATCCCATTGATGGTGGACCTGAATAACTTCCTCTAGAGCACTATAAATACAGGCATTGGGCCAGAGGGAGGAGAGGTTGAAAGCTGAACATTCCTAAGGGTAGATGCTGCTGGAATTAGGACTCCCTGGTAAAGCTTGAGAGGAGAGATTCCCATCCTTTCCTAGCCTTATTTGGAAGTGGGTGAGCTGATCAAAGTAAAGGAAAACTCTTGCTGGACCCTAGGAGGGACCTGCACAACACCAAGGCTCAGGTTGTAATGGATTCTTTTGTTTCCACTTAATACAAATGAATTCATTTTTCTCAACAGATTGTTATTCATGATTTGTTTCATATACTCCTTGGTCTGTATGATGGATATGTGTTATTTTATAAGTTTATCAGGTGCTATTTAATCTTTTGGCTTGTTAGTGAATGCAGGTTTCGAAGAGAAGGAGGAGCTCATCCGGATCGGCGAGGCTGGACTACTACAAAGCGTTGGACTAAAGGTATGTTATAATCACCTGATTACTTGTATTCTAAATGCATGTTTAGAGAAAGGTAGTGTTTATTTGTCTTGTTTGTCACTAGAAAGCCTTTGCTTCTAGGGAGGTCGGTTTTGTCCGCAAAATCGACTCTTTCCGCATGACAGGAAGTTAATTATTTTTAATTTTAATGTTGAAGTGCCTTTCCATGTGATACATGCCTTTTCTTAGTGTTGAAAGTAAAAGATTGAAACATTTAAACTTATCATCCACCACACATTTATTCTGAAACAATCATCTACTTAGCCTACCTAGTTTACCCTAGCATTTTCACTTCTTTATTAGGATGCACTTAGACTGGCAAACCCTTATGAAACTTTCTTTTTCTTTTACATAGTGATACCTATCTAAATCTACACTTATTACATCCAAGGGCTCAGATTAAACTGTTGAGCTCCTTTTATTCACTCTACCTATCTACTTATTTTCCAAGATTAAACTATTTGGTCAGATCTTTATTCTCTATTTCTACAACATGAAATTGAAAATATGAACTACTCAAGCTTAAACTATTTGAGTATTCATGAATTGTGGCATAGGTGACAAGTTGCACACAATTTTTATTACACAAAAGTAAAAAGTAGTGCCATTTAGACTTGCACACTTTCCAAGCCTTTTATTTTTGTTGGGGTTCATTTTCTTCCAATTTTTGACCTCTTTTTATTCTTTTCACCCTTTTATTCTTTTTCTAGGGTATACCCTCTTTACATTATTTATTTATTTTATACAAATGTGGAAAACCTTTGCAACAAGTAAAGGTATGAACATATTTCAGAGTTAAACGAAGTCAATCATGATATATGACATCTATTGGTATAAGGGCATAACAATGGCTCCACTTGGGGATGACTTTCCCTGGTGGAAAGTCAAGAATAGGATATTAGTGGCCTCTGAATGACTTTGATTGTGCTCTGTAATCTTCCTCTTGCCTACTGCTTTATGTATATGTATGACAGTAATACTTTTGAAGCTTAGGGCCTTCTCTTCGGGCTTCAACTCCAAAATCTTACTATCCAATCAACACTATGACATTACAAAGGATATAATATGTACTATGAGGAACATGGTAACATTAGTAAGTAGGATCAAAGTAATGCTTCAACATCCGACGATTGACTGGTCCCTCTTCTACTTCTGTACCATCTAACTCTTTAAGAAAATATGCATTGTTTCGTTTGAAAGGATAGATGATGTATGGTCCTTTCCATAGGAAGTCAAACTTCCCATGTTTCCCCTTGTCCTCTCTTCTTGAATCCCATCTTAACAATTTATCTCCAAGGTAGAAATATTCTGCCTTGGTTCTTTTGTCAAATATCTTCTTAAGTTTCTCCTGCAACACTTGGGATCTTTGGTACACCTCCTCCCTGGTTTGTTGCAAATTGATAGTTTGGCTTATCCTTATTTGAATATCATTAGGTTCCACTTGAGCTTCTTGGAGTATTTTCATGACAGGAACTCCTAATGATGAAGGAAAAACAACCTCCATGCCATATACTAACTCATAGGGATTGGTTCCAATGGATTTTTTCGTTATAAGCTTGTCTGCCCACAAAGCATTGATCAATTTTTTGTTCCAAGTTTTCTTATTTTCTTCCAACAGTTTTTTAATGATACTAATTATACTCTTGTTGGAAGATTCTGCCAGTCCATTCCCTTGAGGGTAGTAGGTTGTGGAATGGCCCAGGGTAATGTGATACTTATTACAGAAATTAATCGTTTTCTTTGAATTGAAGGCTGCATCATTATCAATGATGATTTTAGTGGGACAACCAAATCTGGGCAAAATATTGGTCTCTAGGAAACCTATGATCATAGTGTCATTGGCCTATCTAGAAGGAATGGCCTCTATCCATTTAGTAAAATAGTCAGTGGTAGTGAGTATCCATTTGTGTTGGCCAGAAGAGGGTGGATGAATTTCTTCAATGAAGTCAAGACCCCAATGTTGAAAAGGTTTCTCGGTGGAAATGGGTTTTAAGGGTAAAGGTAACAATTTTCTTTTGCCTTCAAAGATTTGACATTTATGGCAAGAAGTTACAAACCTCTTCACATCTGCAAACAAGGTTGGCCAATAGAATCCAGCCCTTAGGATCTTTTTTGCAGTTGAATTCGAATAGAGATGTCCACCACAGTCTCTTACATGAAATTCTTAGACAGACTTGTCAAATTCATCTTTTAATAAACAATTTAACAAAATTCCTTCATGATTTTTCCAAAAAAGAGTATTATCTAAGATGCAAAACTTTGAAGCTTTCATTTCCAAAAACCTATTCTTGGTTCTGGATAACCATGGAGGAGCCCGCAGGTTTTGTAAAACATAAATTATATCAGCATACCAAGGTGAGCCTGAAAAGGCCTGGCTGATTTGTGGAGTTGCCATCTCCTACTCGTTATCCAGTTCATTTATGTCTAGGGATTGACAATTAGTTTTTTCCGTGAGTTTAGCCAATCCCTGACCTTTTATTAGCTTGGTAGGTTTTATCTCTATATCATACTCTAAGATGGTAGCTATCCATTTTCCTCTTTTACCATCAACTCCATCCTGAGTTAGGATGTCTTTGACTACTGCATTAGGAACATAAGCTATTACATGAGAGTATAATATGTAGACTCTGAAATCTTTTATAGCTTTTACCAGTGCAAAAGCTTATTTCTCCATTATTTTGTATTTTAATGATGCATCTCTGAGTTCTTTACTAAAAAAGGCTATAGGTTTTTCACATCCCTGATCATCCTTTTGTAATAAAACTGCAGCTATGGTGTGTTCTGATGCAAAATAAAAAATGATGAAGTCTCTATCAAATTGTGGACTTGTGAGGACTGGTGTTCTGGTTAAGGCCATTTTGATTTCTTCAAATGATTGCTTGGCCTCTATTGTCCATTTGATACTTGAATCCTTTCTCATCATTTTGTTTAGTAATCTAATGAGTTCAGCTAAGTTAGAAATAAATCGTCTTAAAAAATTATCTTCCCCAGGAAAGCTTGAAGTTCTTTAATACTTTTTGGATGAGGTATCTATAAAATAGCTTCAATCCTAGAAGGGTCAATTCAAATGCCATCTTTGGAAATAATGTGACCTAAAAGTTTACCCTCCTCCAGACTGAACAAGGACTTCTTTGGATTCAAAGAAATGCCATATTTTCTACATTTTAAAAAGACTTGCCTGAGATGGTCCAAGTGTTGTTGATCTGATTTAGAAAAAACAGTTAGATCATCTAGATATATAACAAGAAAATCATGAATTTCTTTGGAAAAGGCAATGTCCATTGCTCTTTGGAAGGTTTCTCATGTGTTTTTTAGTCCAAATGGCATTTTTATGTATATGAAAGTACCCCATGGTGTTGTAAAAGCAGTTTTTTCTTAGTCATCAGGATGAACCAAGATTTGGTTATATCCTGAAAACCCATCTAAAAGTGAAATTCTAGAAGAACCCACTACCCTTTGCAAAATATAATCCATTTTGGTTAAAGGATAGTTATCTTTAAGGGAGACCTTATTTACATTTCTCAGATCAACACATAGCCTTATTTCCCTAGTTTTCTTCCTACTAGTGACTAAGTTAGACACCGACTCTGAAAATATAATAGGGGCAATAATCCCTGCTTCATACATGCGTTTGATTTCTTTCTCAATTGATGGTAATAGCACATGGTTAATTCTTCTGAGCTTCTATTTAAAGGGCTTTTGATTTTCTTTTAGAGCTATAGTGTGCTGAATAATATAGGTGTCATAGGACTTCAAATCTTTGTAACTCCAATCAAAGACATCCTGGAATTCCCTCATAAGTTCAACATACTTTAGCTTCTGATCAGGGGGTAAGGATTTTGACAATTTTATCAGTTTTGGATTATCCTGTGTTCCTAAGTTGTACTCTTCGATATCTGCTTTTAATGGCTCCATTTTAGGTTTCTTGGGAATGTCACTGGAATCAAACAGATCTTCTAGAGGAGTTAACCCTTTGGGTAAATGATTGTCCTTTAGGTTGATAACCTCTGTTTCTTCTTCAGTTATTTCATCTAGATCCATTTGTTTCAAGTCTTGAATTATTACATTGCAATGATCATAATTTTATTATTGTTTTATATGTTGATGACATAATTATCAATGTAATTAACATTTAACATGTTCTTAGATTGAAGAGTTTTCTTATTAACACTTTTGAGATGACCGACCTTAGCCTTCCACATTTCTTTATTGGTCTTCAGGTTTACCATTGTCTAATCACATTTTTCTCTTTCAATAAAAATAGATATTGTACTTGTTAAACTGGCATAATATGGACAATCATAAACCATGTGCTACACCTTTTCTATTAGGTACCAAGTTGACTAACTAATGTCAATCCAGAAAATTCGATGATACCCTTTATCAACATTTGGTCTATATCCCAATTTATTTAACTCACAGTTGACCTAATATCTCTTTGTTTATTAGTGTGGTTTCCCAATTTATGCAAGATCTACGAAAATTCCATTGGAATATTGAAAAGAGAATTATTAACTACATTAAGGTTACATCTCACATTGGTATAAAATATTTCCTAAGTATACATTCATTTTTCAGCTTCACTAACTTCAAGTAGGTAGCTGAAAATGATAAAAAAATACCCATTTATGGATATGCGTTTCTCTTTACTCTTGGACCCATGATTTTTTCATGAAAGAAGAAATGTGCAATGTCCCTATCAAATATGCAAGCTAAATATCATGGAATTGTTATCACAAGAATGGAGGAATTTTGGATTTATCAACCCTCGGGAGAGTTTACGTTTCAAGTTGAAGATGTGATTTCTATTTGTTGTCAAAAATAAAGTGAAATAAATTTTCTTTGAAATATTGTTGCACAGTATAGAACAAATCATGTTGAACTTCATGCTCACGACATCATACTATTGATTGAAGACAATGTTTTCACCCTTTTATATTGCAAGACAATTGATAGACTTTCTAGTATCTTTAGAAAGCCATTGGATGAAGCTAGGTTTGTTAAGATAAGAGAAATTATTGGGCTACGAGAAGCTACAATTATTGTGGGGGTGTTCTCTAGAGACATATTTTAACTTCTTACACATTTAAGATGTTGTGCTAATGGGGGGTGTTGGAACCTAATGTTGTATTAGTTCATCACACCTTGGATATTCTCGAGATAGTTAGATAACGGATGAACTAACAAAATATAGTTAGTGAAATTATCAATGACAATTGAGTGGTCAACTAACAAAGTAGTTAAATATATTATTGATTGAATGGATGGGATCAACTAAACATTCAAGTCAATTTATAAAGTTAACTAGTTGAGTCAATTAGAGTAATCAATTGGCCAATGTAATAGAGTGGATTTCAAGGAAAGAGTTGGAATTATTGATGCTCATTTTCTGTCAAATCATCCCCAATTCAATGGATTTGGTTGGATTGAGGAACTATTTATAAAGAACTCTATGGGTCAAATATTAATCTCAAGTGTTATGTCGATCATTATGGTTTGTATCAATAATGCACTGTGATGTTTTTTTCACAATTAATTATGCTTAAGTGTTGTAGCCATCTCAACGGACACCACCTGTCACCTCGGTGCATGAATACCCTTCTGTTTATTTATTTTATATTATGTTATATGTTCTATATTCAATTTCATTCCATAACAAGCTACGCACATCCTTTTACCATGTAACAAATATCACACTTCTCACATCTAATCTCAAAATAAAATTAAATTCCTCTTCTTTTCGATTTGTAGCAATGCTCTAAAGTCGCAAAGTGTACTTCCCACACATGGGGTATCTAACAAAGTTTTGATTTTCTTAAACTATGCAAGTCCCTTTTTCATGGCCTGCAATCTCCTTAGATACTTCATATCAGTGTTTTTGCTAGTTGTGGACTACCTCAAATTGGTAATTTTACCTAAGATCAAGATTCTCCTCTTGAGTTGCCACCTCTAGTTTTCCATTTTCTAAGAGTATATATTTGTACTACAGGCTTCTATGATATTGAATATTTCTATATTTCCTTGAATTTCTTATGGAGGTTTCCACCCCTTTCTTATTTTAACACTAGGGATTTCTTTCTTTATCCTTGTTGTTACCTTGCAGTTTGAAATTGCATGCTTATTGCCTTTACTAGTGATGTACCTACATCAAACTCCTAAACTTGAAATTGTGTACCTCTTATGAAAACTATTTATTATGCATCGTCCTCACATCAGAGACTTTCACTATACTATGTTACCAAATTGATACAAACTATTAACACCATGCTTTCACCATGTAGTCTGGTTCATTGCACAATTGCTATCTCTTTTCCACATGTGATAACTTGTGGGGTCTATTGAGAAATCTACAACATTAACATTAGGTGATTTCTATTCAATTAGTGATTGCTTGTGAATGATTCTTACTTATTTAGATTAGGGTCTTATTCTTGTTAAATTGTTAATGTTCTTTTTCATAAAACAGTAACCAATGCATGAACATAAATAACCAAGAGACACAACATGTAGGCTATGAGCCAGGGCCCAAACCTATCACTCTCTGAGATGAAAACCCACACAAATTCTTCTTATAGAGATTCCAATTGATGAATAACAAAAACAAGACCCTTGACCTATTAGCCACTCAGGGAAAATTTTAAGAACCCCCCCCCTAAATTTATATGTATAATAAATGGGTGAATCTTCACGGTATATAGGAAAAATGGAAGGCGATTTTATCAATAATATAATATGTATATATAATTTTTTGGTGAATCTCTTACTAGGCATGGCGAATATTTTACTCAATTATAAAATCTTGTAAGATCTTGGCGAGTCTTTCACTAAATAATAAAACTTTGTAAAGTCCTAGTGAATCTTAGCATTGTTAACTCTTAGAGAATTTTTTGAAAAAGTATAAAACCATATATGAGAAGAGCCACATGGTGGCAATATCACTATTTTTTTTCACATTTCCATGACATGGAACTTGTTTATAAAACTATAAAAAAGCCAACCAAGTCCCTTATAATATGCAGGTAAGCTTATAATAAAGTCTAATACCTCTACTATGCTTGACTTCATTCAAGTGTCATAGCTGCTATACTTAACACTGTGAATCACAACGCTCTCAGAACTCAACTCTATAGTGTAATTAAAACCTTTGGAAAATGAATCTGACAACTTTATAAAAATGATTAGCGAAATAGAATATTTTGTGAATGACCCCACTAACTATCACTGCTAAACAATCAATCTAGACTATGAAGTCTTCCATCTTGATCACAATCATGCTCACGATCTAGGGAGTGCAACCACCTGGCCTAACATAACATCCATCATAGCTTCCAATAACCAACAACCACCTTGCAAGGACATCCTAGCTCATGTCTCATGAATTTTATTCATCAATCTTAACTGATATAAATCTTATAAAGATAATATTAGTATCCTCTCCAGATTCACTGTTAATACAAGGGTAAATGAAATTTTCTAGCTCAAGGCACTAGCCAATACCAACTTTGGTATTTGTGACCCATTCGTGGGGATGCACCTACCCTACCCCATTGGGTTTCTGCCTTGTAACATAGTTCAAGGATCACAAGACTTTCCAATCTTCCTACTCCATTGACACACTTTATATGCTATACATAGTGAATGGAAAAGAAGCATTATAGAACACACAATTTCACAGAAGGAAGAAAAACCTTAGCCAGTTCAATATCAAAATCTTAACCACTAATTAATAAAGAATAACAAGTAGTGGAATGAATTGTTCCGAGTTATTTATTAACAAGTTGTAAAGAATGTAGAGGAATGGAAAATATTACTTAGGAAACCCTTCAATATTTTCTACAAATATGTCTGTGCATGTACATATGAAATTAAGAGAATTGTTGAATACAAAGTTTCCTTTTCTCTTGCCTCCATTTTGACAAATCTATGTGAAATCAGTGTCACTTTGAATCTCCTTTCCTGTGTGGATGTTTTGACAAATCAATGTGAAATCAAAGTCACTTTGAATTTCCTTTCATGCGAGGGATCACATCCACAGTTGATTAGTAAAATATAATCTACTATATATTATGTTCAAGAAACTGACTGCAATCTACAGTGGAAACAAGACCTCAATTCTTATTCTGAATTTGAATATCTCAGGACAACATAAGAGATAAAAATGCATATGGCCTTAGTAGCTAGAAAACAATCACTCCATCATTACAAGACCACCTAGATTTTGGCACTTAATCTAAATAATGGCACTAGTTGCAGTGCTTATTTGTATTAACGCCATGGAAAAGCAACAACAATGTTTCAAAGCACACTTACAATGAAAGTTGTAACATTCCGAGAATATTTAATGATAGCATCTGAACCTTGTAGCTATGGTGGGTAAACTAGGGAACCCAAATCTTGGAAGATATCTCATACCAAATCTAAGAAAAAAATAAAAAAGGGAAAAAATCAAAATCTATAAATCAAGCAATGAATTGTTTACAAATCAAATACAATTCCTTTAACTAACAGTTAAATTGTTCTGATATATTTAAATATTTAGTAAGACGGGAACTTCAAAGCATGGAATATTACCTTTGTCATTACTGTCATCCCTCAGTGACTGAGATTACAAATCAATACGTATGGAAAGATTGTAAGAAATTCTGTGAAATAGTAAAGCATAACCTCTATTTTCAAGCAACAAAATCAAGACATTGTTACATCAACAGCCATAATTGATACATAGTCAATGAATCAAGTCCTTGTATGGCACAGGCTTGTTTCACAACCTCTATTTTCTCAATAACAAAATCAAGACATTGTATGTGGTTATTTCCAAAAGGAAACTGCGCTCTAATTTGGAAGAGGATCTTATCAAAAGACATGGATTTATTCAAAGATACAAAGCCTAATGGGTTACTGAAAAATAAGTTGGAATATGGGATCATGATACTTAAATTGCAAAAATATGCTTTCCTTTTAGAAACATTACAGTTATACAATGTTTTTTGAAAGGATTAGAATTTGAAATTGGGCCTTTCTATCAAGACAAATTTTCATTAACAGAATGTCCTTTCCTACCTAAAATGTTGTAGATATCAAAGAAAAACTTGAAAAGCATAAGAGAACTTAGCATAATGTACTTTCTTTCCTTCCTTAAAATTCTTAAGGAGTTGAGGTTCCCCAAGTCATCAGGTAACTTTCGAAGGAAATGACAGTTAGTAATAGTTCAATTCACAACTGAAAATGTGTCACAAATACGATGGGGAATCTCCTCCAAATCACAAAAGTGCTCCAGGTTAAAATCTAGCATTATTGGAAGCTTAATGCTCGGCTGGGTGTTATTGAACCCAGACATTTTTCCAATCTTCACTAAAAACTTAAAGATAGCTTCTCTAAGTTCTACATGACTTTACTATGCTCTTGAAGTGGGCGCACATGTAGCCTCTCTAAGTGAATAGTCTTAAACTAAGTGAAGATAAGACCGATAGATCATTTATTGTGGATCTCTTTAACCCATAATTGAATACTATGTCTCTCTTGAACCCATAATTGAATACTATTAGGACTTTAAAAAATTTCATGGAACTCAAAAATGTTGGAAGAAAGTATTTTCTTCCAGAAAAGAGTAAAAATAAAGCCTCTGCTTGAGGACAATTGATGTCACACCACTAATACTTCTCCATGGAATCTATATAGGTAAACTAGAAATGCAGAATTCCATTAGAATATTGTGTTTATTGAATACAAAAATGAAATCATTGCATTTCTTTAAATATCTTTTGATATCAAAATTACTGAAATTACATATCGATAACCTAGTGGGTCTAGGATAAAATTCACCTGTGTCATTCATAGAAAGAATGAGAAAAAACCTAATACTATATATAAAACCAAGAAAAATTCAAATTCATCACTTCTAGGGACCTCGTAACCACCTTGCCAATACACAAGTATGTTCCTATTTGCAGTTAGAAAAATTACCCAAATTACAATCTGTTTACTCTAGCCTATGTTGGAAAGTTATAGAAGGATGACTAGTGCAATCAATCCATTCCTTTTAGCCCTGGATTTGTTTCATTTTAAAACAGAACTATACAAATATACTTGTTCAATGTCTATGCTTTAACCATTCACCTTAAGATGTTTTTACAATATAATTTTCCTAAGTCTATTTAATATGTTCATTGTGATAAAAAACAACCTATATCCATCATGACTCCACATATACCACTCTTAGGGGGATGAAATCTATTTATCCCTCTGAGCACTTAGTAGACCCAAAATTAAGATGGATCTAAGATGATAGAATTTCCCCTTTAAATAGTATATTCTCACATGAATACTATGGTATTACCATGGGTCAATACCATGGTTTATCATAAACCTGGAGCTTAAAAATTACTATTAGTAATTTATAAAAATTAATAAAATTAATAGTTGATTTTTTTTTATTTTTTTTATTTTAACCAAGCTAAAATGTTTAACATACATTAAATTACAACATCCATTTTTACTCTTGATCCACCAAGCCCCGAGAGGGATCAAATATTTTTTCACTCTATGCTAGTTTGCGTATCACGGTATTTGATACCTCTCGGGGGTTAGTAGATCTAGAGTAAAGATGGATCTATGCTGGTTTAATTCCCCCATTTAAATAGGCTACATTCCAGGTCAATACCATGGGTCAATACCATGTGCCATTTTGGTGAATACCATGGGTCAATACGATGTGCCATTTTTATTTTTATTAATACTAATATTAGGGTTAATAAAGTTTTTTTGCATGGTATTAACAATAATCTAGCCCATGGTATTTGTCCCATAGTATTTTGCCCATAGGTTTCACCTAAATATGACACATTCTTTGAGTGTTCGTAAATATAAGGTGACTTATGGAGTAAATATAAAAAAAAGTTTTATTTGTTTACCATACCTCTCGTTTATTTATATTTTTATTAATTTACCATACCAATTTTACAAATATGGTATTCCCATAGGATTCACTTAAATACAATCTCTTTTTTGAGCCTTCATAAATAGAATGAGGGTTATGGACTAAATATAAAAAGAGGTTTTATTTGTTTACCATACTTCTAGTTTATTTATTTTTATTTATTTACCATACCTTTTGAGTAAGTATAAAAAGACGTTTTATTTATTTACCATACCTCCACTTTACTTATATTTTTATTTGTTTACACCCTTTGCATGTATATATGGAGACTTATGGAGTAAATATAAAAAATGTTTTATTTATTTACCATACCTCTCATTTGTTTATATTTCTATTAATTTACCATACCTCTTTTATAAATCTGATATTTGGCCCATAGGATTCACTTAAATAAAACCTATTCTTGAAAATTAGGGCAAATGGAAGGTTGTAACTCCTTATTTCAAGGGCTAAATTTACCCTTTTTACCCTCTCCCTTAAAACAAGGTGGGCTATTTTGAGGTGATTTGTAAAAATGTACTATCATACGAAATATTTGCCCACTAAAAATTTAAAACCCCTTAATTTCGCCAAAGGGTGAACATTCGCCCATAAAATTTTCCATGTAGCCACTCCAAGAGCAAGACACACATTCTCTAGTCAATCCTCTTCTTAACAACTCTTCCACTGCAATCTTCATTTTTTCCTTGATACCAAGATCTTCATCACTTCCTTGAAAACATTATTTCCTTCATGAGTCCTTATCAAAGAGATGATACCTTACCACAACAGTATCATGAACAATATGTAGTTAAAATAAACTTTTATTTCATCAATAATTCCTTAATGCACTTTTGGTGTGACATCGAGACATAGGTACACTTCACTGCAGGGTAACATCTAGTTGCCCCTTGATCTTCTTTCGACTAATTCATTTGAACTTCTTAACTGCGATTATATATGCTGCCACTATGACCCAAGCTTTAGTCTTATTTTCACTGTGATTTAAGATTTAGAGGGATATGATTTCCCTTCAACACTTTATCATCCCATATATGTCTTCTCATATGTTATTGTCTATCTGAAATATAGAGAGACATACAAACGATCTTCTTTGTGGAGATTTGAACTGCCTTTCTCTCTTATCCAGCGAAAACCTCAGAGGTATATCAAACTTGTGAACTATACTAATGTGAGCACCCTTCACTCCTATTTATAGGTGTTGGTGCATATAAATAAGTTGACATATCATTTCGAATAGGTGTGTCTTAATAGGGTGAGCCGACATGAGTTCCTTTATTCATATTGAGGCCAACATAGGAAGAGGGGGATTGTGCTTGTCTTTTGGAGTGCTTCTAGACGCCTTTATAGACTTATATACATTTGACACATGCCCAAGAAGGGATTTTCATACATGGGATTGACTCTTTGAATCTAATGATAAATCCTAAGGCTCTCAATGGGAGCCACTAACATACAAAATATATTGCTAACGAAACCCAAGAGGAAAGGCATTATAAAAATAAATTTATTTTCTTATTTTCATCATTTACAAGGATCATAGTTACATCTCATTATGAATACCGAACCTAGTTACATTTCACAACACCCGCGCTTAACTAGGGATGTATTCATAATGGTACTTTGGCATTGTTAGTCTCAAGAATTTCTCATAAGAAGAATCGGATTAATAACCCATGTGTATAACATCATATCAACCAACATTGTAAAATAGCAAGTCCTTGACTAACAACTCTATCCACATGATCAGAGAACAATGCTAGCAAGAGCAATGATTTGTAGACAACATAATCACTATCTCTTAAGTTACATACTCCACCCAGGTGTTCACAGAGTATGACCTACTTTGCACTATTCTTATCTTAGATATCCAATCCTAAAAAAATATCAGTCCACGAATACTCTTATCTTGGATGCGTTATGTGATCCTCAAAGAGTATCAGATACCAGATGATTACCCAATCCTCCATTCTATCTTCCTAGGTGAGTACCATAATGATGTGTCTATCTGTCCTTTTAAATTAGGGAGGACATATCAATTCAATTATGGAATGTAATCATTCCTACAGAAGGAATGTACCTAAGCTCCTTCTTGGTTTAATAATTTCCATGTTTCTTCCAAGAAAGAAACTTATTTTTAGTCTCCCTCTTAATTAGGGACGTACAACATCTCCTCAACGAGCTTCATGAAGAGCTCCTTCCTTCGATGTCATGATTTTTTTTGTTAAGAAGTATTCATCCTTTTGAGGCTTGTTCACATGGCATAAACCATCCATTACATTCATCCATGGGTCAGTCATGTCATTATTCCTTTCACCAGAAAGTGATCTATTAGTCTTCATCTGATCTTGCTTCGTGTCATGTTTCCTTCTGCATGCCATATGTTCCGAAAGGAACTTACATCCTTCTATATGGTCCTCTTGGAAGTCATCCATAGTTATTCCCTTTGGCAATCATGCATAAGCCCATCCAGATATTTGTTCAAAATAAGAAATGAACATAGAAATACAAATTACCTTTATGATGGTCTTTCATCAACATCTTGCGTACATGTTGACATATCTCCCAAATATATACATTGTCAAGGGTCTCCATCTTTCTCAGACTTTCGTTTGAGTCTTCATATGTTTCTGGGAGATTTCCTAGTCAAATATTTTATTCCTTGGATGTTGATTTCCCTTTCCATGGTTCTATAGTCCATAATCTCTTCCTTCCTTCCTTCACACGTAATATTCCCAGGAACTTCCAATCAGAGTTCCTCTTGTTGCTGTCAACCAACTAATTTCATATCAGAACATATTATGTTGATTTCATCTGGTGTCACCTATGTCATCCTACATCCTTTTAGAGGAGGAGATGATTTTCCTTTGATCATGCTTCTCAATATAGAGCAATGATCCACATACATCATGACTCTATAATATTTAATACAAGCATACATACTTGATTTACCTTTCTGTCATCTAGGCATCTTTCAATAGCTTCCTCAATTGAAAATATCTTCAACCCCTTGATTTGCTTCATCTCTTATACCATCATACCTTCATCCCAAGAACTCCAGAAGTTGTAGTTCCTGATGAAACACTTGCTTCCACTCTGAATCGATGAATCCTTCGATGAGGATTCCTTCAGAGAATGTTGAGGATCTTGCAGTAGATGTTACCTTTTGACTTGATGAAACTTCTCCTGGATGACTTCTTCCCTTTCTTAAGTTTCCAATGAGGTTCTTAAGAGCTATAACCTTCATAGTTCACTATTATACATATTACATGTTTCCTAATATCACGATCTCTTACCTCTAATGCTTTTCCTCTTCCTTGGACTCCCTTCTTTCAGCTTCCTCCACTTCTTCATTGAAATGGAATTATTTTCTATATTCCTTGTTATTTCCATTTTTAAGTTTAGGATGATACTTCCTGTATATCATTGATTCTTAGCTATGTTATTCTTCCCTTTTGGAAAATGTCTGAATACTTTTTCCCTCAACCTATCTTCTGCTATCTTGCATAGGAACCACAAGTTGTTGAATGGGATAGTCTTCCTATCCTCGTAGACATTTTTTGCGTTTTTCATTAGTTAGTGGAAGAATCTCATCTCATCTTAGTTCTTTCGATGTTGATCTTATGAGGATAAACTTTTATCCTTTGATAGCTTCAATTTGTGTAGATCAGATCTAAGTGATGTGACCTTCTTTATCGCAACTTCACAGGATAGTTCTACCAACTTCTCATATATATCTCTTTGATGTCTCCAATACTGCTATATGAGGGGACATTTCATAACAATCCCTTTCCAAGTATTCATACGAGAAATTTTCATTGATATGTTCAATGACTTCAATTTCTTCGAGGACTATGTCTATCATTCTTTTTCATGCAAGGAATCTTGATTACCCAACAAACTTATAAATCTCCTTTCAAAATGAAGTCATTTTACCAAATTTGATTATAGAATGAAAGATACTTACTTAACAAGTGAAGGTGAAATATTCAACTTGATCACTTTGATGGAGGTTGAAGAAGATTTAATAGTTCCCCTTTTGGATGATATTGTTTCAAATGAAAATCCCTTCTTCAATAAAGGAGATTTCTCCTTTTATGATGTCAATACCTATAGATCTAGCTTCCTTTGTCGATGGTGATTGATAATGATGTTTTTTGTGCTTCATTGGATGATCTTATTCAAGGATAAGGAGGGGATCCTTGTTGCATTGATAGGGAGGTTTACTTATAGATTTTTAAGATGATAATGCCTTCTCACCTTCAAGATAGTTCAACTTCTTTGGTAGTGAATGAGTGCAAATCAGAAATGTTTCTAGGATTTCAACTTTCTCTGAGATGATGTGATCTTTGTCTTTATATTACATCGAGCTACGTTGCTTTGTAGATAACTTGATTAGGGTCTCTATGGTCCTTTTATGATGACTATAAGATCCAACACTTTTTTTGGTGTAGGCTTCTAACTATTTTGATTTGTACATCTATTTTCCTTGAGTAGAAATAAGGATTTTGGCCTTGATTGACGATCCCAAGACTTATTCTAAAGTATACTTTCTTCTTTGATCTAGGACTTGATTCTTCAATGTATATCTTTAAACTTTCTCTTTGGTGTTCATCAACTTGTTTTGATGCCATTATTGAAACTTTATCCTTGAGTATCTCTTTGATTGCATGCTCTTTTGACTTTGACACCTTAGTTGTGATACCATGTTCAGATATATAGGGCATTAACATTAAGTGATTTCTCTTCTATTAGTGAGTGCTTGTGAATGATTTTTACTTCTTTAGATTGGGATCTTCTTCCAGTTATATTATTAGAGTTATCCTTCATCAAATAGTAACCAATGCATGAACATAAATAGACGAGAGACACAACATGTAGGATATGAACTAGGGCCAACACCTCTCACTCTTTGAGAGGAAAACCTGCCTAAATTCTTATTATAGTGATTCCAATTGACAAATACCAAGACCAAGATACTTGACCTATTAGCCAATCCAAGAACAAGACACACCTTCTCTAGTCAATCCTCTTCTTGACTCCTCTTCCATATAGATATTCATTATGTTCTTGATACTGAGATATTCATCACTGCCTTGACAACATTGTTTCGTTCAAGACCCCTTATCATAGAGATGATACCTTACCAAAATAGTATCACCAATAAATTGTAGTTCGAATGAACTGTTAATCATCGATGATTCCTTACTGCACTTTTTATTTGACACCGAGACCAAGGTACACTTCACTATAGGGTAGCATTTAATTGCCTCTTCATCTTCCTTCAACTAATTCATCTAAACTTCTTAATTGTGATTATATTCACTACCAATCTGATCAAAGATTTAGAAGGATTTGATTTCCATTCAAAACTTTTTCATCCCATATATGTCTTCTCATACGTTACTAACCATCTAAAATATAGAGAGACATCTGAACTCTCTTCTCTATGTATATTTCAACTGCCTTTTTGTCTTGTCCGCCAAAAATGTCAGAGGTATAGCGAAATTCTAAACTATACTAATGTGAGGACCCTTCACACCTATATATAGTTGTTGGTGAATATAAATAAGTCAAAATATAATTTTGAATAGGTGTGGCTTCATAAGGTGAGCCGACATGAGTTCCTTTATTCATCTTGAGGCAGATGTAGGAAGAGGAGGACTACACTTGTCCTTTGGAGGGCTTCTAGACACCTTTATAGACTTATATACATTTGACATATGCCCAATAAGGGCTCTTGATACATGAAATTGAGTCTTTGAATCTAATGATAAATGCCAAGGCTCTCAATCGGAGCCACTAACAAATAAAATCTCTTTCTCATGAAACCCATGAAGCAAGGCATTATAAAAATAATGTTATTCTCTTCTTTTCATCATTTAAAAAGATCATAATTACATGTAATTATGAAAACTGAACCTAGTTACATTTTACAATAGGGTCTCATTATCTTCATGTGGTGTAGGTAAATTCTCAGTGCGGACACCAAAAATTCCTCTAGCCTGAGAGAGCAGGTCTAGCCACAAAAAAAAAATCGATGGAAAATATCCTTAAGATAGAATCAATTAACAGGGCCTAACTCTAAGAACATTATTGCTCTTGGTGATGATCCTGCTTCCTCACTCTAATTATCTTTGGTTTCCTTCCTTCGAATACCTGAAACAAGCAAACAACAAAAAGCATGATAGCATACAATATTGTATTCAGCCTACTTAATAAGTCAAGGAACATTAAGACATAAAGATGTGAAATCACACTTCATGTAGGAAATCAATCGATAGTTGCATTAATATAAATGAGAAATAGATTACAACCGATGCCTTGACATTGTTGGTCTCCTCCGATGTATCTGGGTTCCCACACTTATGCTAACACTTCATGGATAGCCCCAACAATGGAAGTTTTAAGGCCTTTTTCCTTTTAGTCTCAAACCAAACCAAAATCAAATTATTATCCCTCAAACATACACTAGAAAGCTACAAGCTATATATGACTTCCTAGTTATTCAAACATGCTCCAAAACTCCAACTAGCTTTTGCTTGGGAAAAATAGAGGTTTATATAGCTTGGATGGATGGGAGATGGTTCCTCTCATCATGGGAGAATTTATTATCTATTGAGGATATTCCAACCTAATAGGGGAAAGGAGCCCAAACTAATTTCCTTGGCTCTATATGGCCCAACCATCTACTAGAATTTGGTTACGAAGCTTCTAGAGATGGAAGCTTTAGCTCCTTATTTAAAAAACCTTCCAAAAGAGTATCAACACGACTGAAAAAGGGCTCAGTTGCTCTGATCAGTGTGAAGACTAGTTTTAACCTCTATAAATCGGCGCGAGGAGAAAACTGGTCAGTAGTGCCAGTCTTGTAAACTGGGATATAAGAAAGTTTCATGGGAAATGGCGGAAAGGGTAATTACTCTACTCATGAAGAGGGATATACTGAGAGTTTCTTCATGATGAGAAATCATGTCGGGTACACTTTAGAGGTCATCTAGGATTGTAGATGGGGAGTACAGGGTTAGTGACAAAATGTTATGTAAAAGATTCCCCCTAAAGCATGGAGGTCGAACTAGAGTGAGGCGTGAAATGCTTTACAAGTGGAAGCAAGGAAACAAAGTCTGTCATTAGAAAACCTGCAAGCAAGCATAGATACATATACATCACTGAAAACTCTTAATAATGATACATGAATCATGGTATGGACACAACCATCCAGAGAATGATCATCTAAATAGATCCAAGGCATGGGCATAACCATCTAGTAGTAAGGATCATAACAAAACCAAGGTATGGTCGCACCCATCCAATAATGACAAGGATCACATTTAACATCTCACGGTATGGTCGCAACCATCCATCTGAAAGAGACATGTATATCAACATGACCATGTCACATCACCTTGCAACCTAGACTTATGTAATCTTAGCCTAGGGTTTTGCACTCCAAACAACTTGATCAAAGTACAAATCCTAACACGTGAATGAATGTGTTGAAGTCAAACATGTTGGGAAGTTGCTTGATTACTGGTCAATGATGTGAACCGTTAATAAGAATGAGAGAAACCACCAATAATGACAATGGCTCTCAAGGTACTGGCAACACAGTTCACAGAATGTGAATAAATAAACTGATGTTGAACACCCATGAAATCACCTGATCAAAAGCCAATGATGTGAACTTGTCGCTGAGTGCGAAGAACATGCCATTAGGGTATGCAAGCTCTAAGGTACTAGAAGGGAGTCTCTCAGTCAACTTCTTGGATAATGAGCTAAAGTCAACAAGAAGTGACCATGTCGACGGAGGGCCATGATGTATCCCACATCATCGACGTGAGACAGAGGAATGCAAAAGATTTCAGATGATACAGAAAATCAAGAGTAGGTGTCACTACAAAAGCACTGACTCTTGAACTTATTGGTGACACGATTCCAGAGTTTGGCAGCTTTTGGATCCATAGGATTGGTGGTCATGATGACGTGGCAAAGATCAAATGGAAGGAAAAACTAAGCAGCCAAACCCATGAAGGTCAAATGAAAAGGAGGATATCCCAATCTGACATGAAGCAGAAAGTGTCATGTTCAAGAGCAATCTACCGACATGACTGATAGAATTTCCAAATTTCCCCCACCATTTTTGGCAGGTACACCAATTATTTTTTATCGCAAGCTTGAAGGGGATAACATATGCTTGTGCTTTAAGTTCATCCTTTGGACAAATCCAACCTAGTAAGTGTAATGAGCCCTAGGATGAAGAAGCTCACGTTCTTCATGGTGATGAATCCAATGTCCTTAAATGTTTTAATGATTTCGACAAAGGGGCAACTCAGTATCTTTTTCATGTTTAGAGAGTTTGAAAAAGACATGGAAAAGAAAAATCCACATGGTCTTTCTTCGTACATTTGAGTCTCTCGAGCCCAAAAAGGTAGAAAACGATACTTCAGAGAACCACTTGACCATTTCAGTCAAGCAGTACCCTTTTCATAAATAGTGCATCCCAGACTAGAAAAGAGGTAAATGTATATGGGGTGCAAAACGTTTTGTAGCATTTAATGAGTTCAAAAAGACAAGGGCTGGGCAATCTTTTCATGTTTAAAGAGTCAGAAAAGAGATTTAAATAATACCCCCCATTTTATTCTATTTTATGAGTCAAAAGGGAAAAAATACTCGGCGATCTTTTATTTTGAGTTTTACGAGTTAAGAAAAGAGCTTAAAGGTGACTCGTCCTCAAGGAACGAGTGTTATAAGTCGTAGCAACTAGTTCTGGGAATGGTGGAACTGCTCAAAACATGTCATGGTCAAGAGGTTGGCTAATAAAACAACTCGTTGTTGGGTTCCTTAGGAAAGGAAAAACAACCAAGTGAAAGCATATGATTGGCTAAAGAGATGGTGGCGATTGAATGAAACAGCCAAGGCTCATCTAGCAGAAATTAGTTGATAAAAATGACAATCACGAGATGTAAATTGGGCATGGGTTCATTTTTACACAAGCTTGAACCAAGGAGAACTCTTCTTGGATTCCGTTTCATGTTTAATCAAAGACTCGATTTGGACTAGGGATTTGTTTCATTTTTTTAATGAGGTTGACACAGTAAAAGAACTATCCTCGAGACCCATGTTTCATTTCTTAACAAGATTGACACAAAACAAAGAACTATGGTCATGACCCTTGTTTCATTTTTTAATGAGCTTGACACAAGACAATGAACTATGCTCACACATGTATTTAAGAACCATACGAGAACATGTCTCCCAAGAGATCTTCACTAGACAGAAGAACCACACTCTGGGAGGAATACATGTCATTTGGAACCAAAGACAGATCGGGTTCCAAAGCCCCTAGTACATAATGTACTATACCATATGCGTGATCATCAGAAGATGTAGAGGTGAAACGAGTAGCCACAGAATTGACCTGTGGCTGGGAAGGTACTACTTGCAAGAAATAGACGATAGTGGATGATGGTTGCAAAGGAGGCACTTAGTGACAAATGAACGGAAATTTATCAATGGTCACTATTTTCCCTTCATACAGAAAACAAACCACACGGAAAAGTGAAGAAACAAGAGCTCCCATGACATAAACATAGTCACATCGAAGGACGAGAAGATTGAAATATAATGGACCTTGGACTACCATCATGTCTATATAGATGGTCTTTCCTCCCAAAGTAATAGGGAATTTCAGAAAGATCCCTAATGGCTGACTAGTTCCTCCATTGAAGGCCAACATATTCTGGGTGACAGGCACAAGTTGTGGGGAACCCAAAGCTTGCCAAGTAGTATAAGACATGATGCTAATAGACACACGTTCATATAATATAGTTCCATGTACTACCATATTATAGGCTTATACTGTGATATGGAAAGGCACATAATATGGAAGGCAGAATGCAATCAATTGGATCCAATCAAAAGAAATGACATAAACACTTGGTCGGGGTATCATATGATTAACCCCGTGCCCTGTAGGAGAAGGAGAAGGACTCTCCTGAACAACTGGGATGATAGGGTCACTCCTCAATTCATAAGAATCTGAGGAGACGAGAAGAACTTGAGCAGTATGATCACCACACTCTTCGAGAACATAGTGAATAACTGAAGCCGGAGCTAAATCGACACTCTTTTAGACCAGTGGTTGGTCAAGAACAGGCACAAGAGGGTCATGCTCAGGAAGAGCAGGATGGGAAAGAGATGAATCCAAGTCAATCTCTTTACCAACTAGGACAGGGTTAGAAGAAAGCCTTTGATAACCAACAGGAAGTTGGGGTTAAAGAGCTGCAAGGTTTTCCAAAACTTTCGAAGCTTTATCCATAAGAGGACATAGGTGAAGAAGATGCTCTCCTTCACATAACATACATGGGAATCCAATCTTCCCTTTCTTCTTACCATCACTGACCGAGGGTACAACATCGACATGATCTCAAGAGGTTGATGGGGATCGATGACCAAGATTTTGAGACCATACCTCTAAGACTCTGGGAATGCCAGGACAGTCTCGAAGGAGATGGTCACCCTTACACAACTTACAAGGGAATTGGACTTCTCACAGAGGATTAGAAGGTTTGTTGACGGGAAGCTAATTTAGAGTAGTAGCTGCATGGTTGGTCTCTCACTTATCTCACTTTTTCTTCTTCGCCTTCTTCTTCTTCTTCTTAGCCTCCTAGTTATTAGATTGAAACTTTCACTGAGCGAAGTAGAAGAGGAGGGTGAAGAAATGGGGGAAGAAGGTGAGGGGTTAACATTAGAATCATCATGATGTGATTTGAATGAAGGACATGTTTGGACAGGAGTCAGGACACTCGGGACCACCGACGTCGAAAACAACCAGACAAGTAGACCAATGGCTAAGCCAGGAAGGGGAAACCTCACCATATAAGGAGCACCACTGTTTCCAAAAGAAGGAAAAGGAAAAGGATTCCCATCTGAGGGGAATCCTTGACTGGTAGATTCTCGAAATGTTTCCATTGGAATCGACCCTAAATAATTACTAAGAAATATAACTTTAACCAGGAATATTTCGTGGGAAGTTAATTTTAGAACACTGAAACAAAAGTTTTCCTTTTCATGCTTTAAGAGTCAAGAAAAGGACAAAATGTGACTCTAGTCGCTTTCGGAATTAACGAGATCAAAAGGACAATTGCTCGATGATATTTTCAAATTTAAAGAGTTAGTAAAAATCAAAAATGACTACTCAAGGTACTCTAGGTAGAAGGGATTACCAGGTAACTGTGAACTGTGGAATACCTCCTGGCAAACTGAGAAGTACGAGCATGCTATCTCCCATAATGCTATGTTCAGTGTATCATGTTTACAAGGCGACAAACTCAGCTTCGTATGGATAAAGGATTACAAACCTAGTGGGGTATCCCTTTATATACGCAATGGTACAGGGAGCACAATTCCGTACTAGCGATGTCTAGTGCCAAAGCAAATGACTACTGCTAGGTTTTAAGACACCGGAACACATGTCTAGCCTAGACCTTCTAAGATGTTATCATTAGATTTCAAATGCACCTTAGGTTAATTAAGTACATTTTAGAGTTTATCTTGAAATTATGTCTCGGTTTTCAAGCCTTATCAATGTGACTCAAAAAAACCTATATGCAGCTAAATGAGACAAGACCTTTGAACTCGATGAATTGTCTACACTAATGAGAGTAAGAAACACACTCAAATACAAGAAAACAAGAAATTGAAAACAAAATGAATTTTTCACTATTTCTCCTTTTGAAAACAAAAATGATGAATTTTTTTTTCCAATTCCTAACTTTCCTATGAAATGCACTTCATGTAGCCCTTTCACTAGTAAAGAGAATTCATTTCTTTTCCAGTGAAAGTGGTGATGCAACTCTAGCCTTCAATGGTAGTAACTAAAGTAACATATTGAGTCAAGAAACTAGAATTATGTATTTTTCAATGAAATGACGGAATGAATATTTCACAAACACTTCAATGAAATATTAATAATACAATCAATCACAAGCAACACACAAAGCACAAAAGAGAATTCCTTCCAAAACTAATGAAGCAAAGACTGAACCAAAAACAAGATGGAAAATGTGATTTATGCCCAAAAAGAGACATTCAAACACTAAACAAAACTTTTCAAACTTGTTAAATGGAAATCAAAGCAACAAAAAGACTAATCAGACGAAATGCAAGGAGCAAGTTTGACTATTGACTTGACTTTCTGAGCGGGCGAGCAAGTGAATGGGTGATGACCTAGATGTCGTAGGGTTATACACCATCGAAGAACTCAAGAAACCAAGTGAAGAAAATGCAAATCAATCAATCATAAAAACGAAGCTAAAAGAGCTTTCCAGCCAAGGAGAACACAGTCAAAACAAGCTGAGAGACAGAAATCAGAAGGGCAAGACACATTGGCTATGTTCTAGGGTAAACCATGAACTTCACCTAGAAGAATTAGCATGACTGCCTAACTAACAACACATGCCAAAAGGGGGTTGGCGGGAATGTTTTTTAGAAACTCACGTTGATCAGCACAAAATTCAGAAAAATAAATGTGCTAACTGAGGATTCAAGGAAAAAAAAAATTCAAAGGTTAAAACCAGACTTGGCACTGTAAATTTCAGGCTCAGAGCAGTAAACTAGGCAAAGCAGAGAACATTGAAGGGAAGTGGTGATACTAGAAAAGGTCACACAAAACCATAAAATGACAATCAATGAAACAGAAGGATTGGCTCCCCGGCGGATTAGCTAATATGTGGTGCAGGTAAATTCTTAGTGTGGACACAAGCAATTCCTCTAGCCCAAAAGAGTGGGTCTAGTCACAAACAAACAATCTATGGAAAATCTCCTTAAGCTAGAATCAATTGAGATGGCCTACCTCTTAGGATGGTATTTCGGTTGGTGATGATAATGCTTCCTCATTCTAGCTATCTTCTATTTCCTTTCTTCGAATACTTGAAACAAGAAAACAACAACAACAAACATGATAGCATACAATATTGTATTCAACCTACTTAATAGCTCAAGGATCATTAAGCCATAAATATGTAAAATGACACTTCATGTAGGAAATCAATCAATAGTCTCATTCATATAAATGAGAAAGAGAATACAATCATTGCCTTCACGTTGCTGGTCTCCTCTGATGTATCTGGGTTCCCAAACTTTTGCTAGCATTTCATGGATAGCCCCAACAATGGAATTTTTAAGGATTTTTTCCCTCCAGTCTCAAACCAAACCAAAATCACACTGTTCTCCCTCAAACATACACTAGAAAGCTACAAGCTATAGATGACTTGCTGGTTATTCAAACTTGCTCCAAAACTACAGCTAGCTTTTTCTTGGGAAAAAGAGAGGTTTATATAACTTGGATGGATGGGAGATGTTTCCTCTCATCATGGGAGAAGGTATTATCTCTTGAGATTGTTCTATACTAATAGGGGAAAGGAGCCCAAACTGTTTCTTCGACTCTATCTGGCCCAACCATATACCAGACTTCCGTTATGAAGCTTCTAAACATGGAAGCTTCAACTCCTTATTTAAAAGAACTTCCAAAAGAGGATCGACGTGATTAGAAAAGGGCTCAATCGCTCTCATCAGTGCGAGGGCTAGTTTTAACCTCTGTAAATTGGTGCGAGGAGAAAATTGGTTAGTATCACCAGTCTTGTAAACTGGTATAGAAGAAAGATTCTTTCAAAATGGTGGAAAGGGGAATTATTCTGCTCATGAAGAGGGACATACTCGGAGTTTCTTCATGATGGGAAATCATGTCAGGTACACCATAGAGGTCCTTTAGGATCGTAGACAGGGAGTACAGGGTCAATGAAAAACTGTTGTGTAACACTTCAAAACATAGAATCTGTTTAATTATGACACATAGAAAACCCAAAAATATTCCAAAACCAACTAAATTAACAATAGTCGATAGTGAGTCCTCTTCTTTAATTATCTACCACAATTCTCATAGATGTTTCTCATCACAAACAACAAAACAAATACCCCAAGCATAGTGACAAGTGGTTTGAATATTCACAAAATGATAGGATTCAACTACAAATTAATTCTATAACTAAATTCATTGTACACAAATTTCTTATCATTCAAAAAGGTCATAAATATCCTCTATGTGATAATTCATGTCATTGCTAGATGCACGCCTTTTTTAACCATTTAAAAAATATCACACTTAAGAAATTTGATGTCAAAATATAACTAAATTTCTCTAATTTTCCATGGGTAGTGATTCTCCATGGTGGAGGGGTAACCTCCCTTATGCATTGTCTCCCAAAAAAATATTTAGTAAACCATGCAGGTTCCTTTCCATCATTTTTAATCCCCATATCTATCTTAGATTCACATTTCTTCAAGCAAATATTAAGGTTTTTCAATTTGAATGTGTATGTGTGAATATTTCCATTGCATTTTCTATTGGAGTTAAACTATATCTTTTGAAATGTGAAGGGTCAGTGAAGTATCCATATTCAATACAAAGCGTGGACATAGGTTCTATGGAAATATTGTAAAGGAAATTGAATGCATGGTATTTATAACTAAAACTATGCTAAAACCTAGCATTCCTCTACCACATCCAACTGGATGTTTTTCATACAAAATAGGGTGTAATGAAATCATATCATATTTTCCTAGAGTTATATTTGGAACCTTATTGTCAATATTACCCCATAAATATTCCCAATGAATGGAAAATATTCACATGTACAAGACTTTAACTTATAGAGGAATGCATAGGAACAATCATGTTTATTGTTAAAGCGATGATATTTGATTTCCAACGCGATTAAAATTTTATTGGTGACAAATAGATGAAATGACCTTTCGTAGGAAAATTTTAAAAGATGAAAATTTACATTAAAGTTTAGAAGCGTCAACCAAACTTGCTATTCCCTAATATGAAAAAAGTAAAATATTTGGCTATATTTTTATAGAAATATTCAAATTTATAATGGTTTTATATATGTTCTATAAAAGTTCAGTGATTTACAAGGTAACAAAATTTTATACTCTATTATTTGGGTGAATTATTTTTAGAAAAAAATGAAAGTTTACATTTTTTTTTCTTTTGGAAAAATCATGAATTAGTCGACTTATCAATATTAGCCTCTAAAATTTTCCATGAACTTTGATGTTTTCCTAGAAGAGATGTGTAGAAACTGTAAATATGTTAGATCATGTCTAATTTCATGCATTCTTTTGTTAGATTATTTGGTGAATAATAAATATCAGATCTTAATTGTCAAGAAAATTTTAAAGGGCATGCAAAAATATATAGTGATAGGGCATGTTATAGATGACGTAAAGTCTTCAACCCAATATGATGGGTGTATTTATAAAAATAATATAGCCTAAAATGGTATGAAGGTATTGATGCCATATAGAATTGATAAATTGGTTGTAGTTAGAAAAGATAAATAAATATTATTTCTGATAGTAAAGTGTTGTAAGAAGTTATTTCTTCAATGTGTGGAAAGGAAGGTGTTGTCACCTTCTTAAAATAGACTTCTAGTTGTACGAAGAGGGTAAAAGAGGAGAGAGGAGGAAGAACAATGACCCATTTTTAACTCTAGCGATGTTTCCCATTCCGCTTTGAAATGTTTTTAAACATTCAAAAATCATGTCGAAACCTATTAAGACACGAGACCCACAAACCATAATCGCAATTGGCCCTTTCCATTTTTTGTGATACTTATCTTCTCATCACCATTCCTTTTCAATTCCGGTGGAATCCTTCCTCCGCTGATATCACATATCACAGTGTTTCCCCATTGTTCACCAAATCCTCCAGTCACCACTCCTTCTCGCCAATTACAATAATTCCCCCTGCCCGCCGCCCCCCCAGCCCATTTGTGATATCACAATCAGGGATCTCATATGATAAAGTCCCTCCTTCGCTAAGGTCCCTTCTAGCTTGTGATTGCGATATGTGATAACCCTCTGAATGCGATATTTTATGTATCATTCCCTATTGAAGTTTCACATCGAGACAATTGGCAAGCACTATGAAATGTGGTAAAAGGGCCCTCTCCTTTATTGTGAGTGTAATATCCACAGGACTGGACCAATGACCCAATTTGAATTAGCCTGGATCAATGTCCCACGTCAGCCAGCATTAAGACGTCTATTTCACTTTCGCTCAATGATATGGCGAGGGTAATTTTCAGTGTATATCTGGCAGAACAGTCATCAGACAGAGAAAATGAAGCTAATACTAGGTAATGGCTGATTTCAATATCCTTGGTGGGCCCGACCCCCACATATTGGCGATCGCAAGTGTTAAGGGGAGGCTCAACCACTTAATTGAAAACCCTAATGTGATAACTCTGCGATAAAGTAACAGAAAGCTTTAAAGGCATGATGGGTCGATAGCTGATGCATTGAAATAAAGGAAGTTCAACATTCAAAACTGACATGGGTTGAACCAAAAAGGCCCTATGTGACATGAAACCAGGGTCGATGAATACAGAGTAAATGAAGACATGGAAGGTCAGGAGGACTTGATTATCCAACATGGTGCTCCATGTATAGGGAAGATGAAGTACCACCCAAGCGACCTCTGTTTCTGTACTATGGCATTAAAATGATAGTTGATCGCTCAAAATTTTGAAGAACGAGCAATCCGAGCAGTGAAGGAAGAAGTGACGGGAATCGATTGAGCGATGCAAGTGTGTAGACTATGGGCAAGCAACAACCTGATCAAAGTAAATCCCAGGGATGGGCATGGAGAGCTTTTGTTGGCATTTCCATCTAATTGTTGATTGGTTTTCTTATCATGTAATGTTTCGATCATTTAATGAAGAAATTAATCCTTTGTATCCATTTTTAGGCCACAGAGCCATCCCAAGATGAGACAGCTATTCGATCTCACAACTAAGATTCGACTGAAGATATTTTTTTGTAATTACTATTTAATGCTCCCCTCTATGGATAAATAAGCAGAAGTAACACTTTACAAAGGTTCATAATTCTAAAGAAAGAACCACATGTTATTTTCAGACTGTATGACTTTATGATATGTATAT
Source organism: Pinus tabuliformis (assembly GCA_031772625.1). Taxonomy (NCBI): domain Eukaryota; kingdom Viridiplantae; phylum Streptophyta; class Pinopsida; order Pinales; family Pinaceae; genus Pinus; species Pinus tabuliformis. The sequence continues at coordinate 87,757,633 of CM062811.1, read as the reverse complement.
TTCGAAATATTAAGGAAATGGTGGCGATTCCTCTTTCAAGTACTACAATATGTGATCCCTCTATTAGATTCCATTATGTTCATGTTTCTTCTCTGAATTTATGTAATCGTAGCTGCTAGAAATTTTTCACACTTTCATACAGATTCTTTTGTATTGATTTCTTAATGCATGTGCTTCTATGGATTACTGACATTATGTATTCAAAATTTATCTCCATGAATCATCACACCCATCTCTATCTCATTCATCACATTTGCTTGTAACTCAGATACGCATAGAAATCCTTGACGTTTCAAGCTCTATGTGAGAAGTATAGAATTCTTTATGCTTCAAGCCCTATGTGATGAGTTACTCCTTCTCCTTATCCTCTCTGATTTCTCTATCAGAGCTCATTAAACTGTAGGTCCTTGAACTGCTTGGCCTCCACTATTTTATGAAAATATATCCATAAGTTGTATATGGGAAGAAGTACTAGAAATACATGGCTTACGCCTTTAGATGATTGAACCAACCGATGTTGTTATATATATATATGTGTGTGTGTATGTATGTATGTATGTATGTATGTGTGTGTGTGTGTGTGATGTCTCTAGTTTCCTGAGAATCATATGAGACACACATAATATAGATGTGCCTAGCCACTGTTCTTGTAAGCAATGTGAGGCTACCTTTGGGAGAGACAACATCTTCTGGTGCCATTCCTGAGGAATGTATTTTAGGATTTTTCCCTTGGGATACGACAAGTTAGGCACTCTTTGTGTAGGTGAGAAAATACTTTCAGATGGCATCCTCATCACCTTGGAGACTCCACAAATCCCATTATCATTTATCATCTTGACTCTTAGAAAGTCTCACACTCGCTCAGATACCTCTCAGAAAAAAAACCCATTCCTATCTAACCCAGAGAAATTAATTTTCAGGCAAGTCTAGAAAGAGAAAACTCCTACTGCCTATGCTACAGTCTCATCATTCTTTGAAGCTTCCTCATGCATTTCTGAACCCCCTATCACTCACTACTCAGAATTTACTCCTAAGATCCTTACATACCTTTCTCTCAGTCCAACCACTTCAACCACTATAGTTTTGTCCCAGGTTCCTCATGTAAATCTGAACCCCTCTCCATTAATTCAGATGGTTGTTCCGAGTTTCTTATTAAATAAGTATGCCCCTCTTAATTTACCGCAACCTCTAAGTGCTATTCCTCAGGACTACCTAAATATTTTGCCTAGGTTCAATGGGGAAGATTAAAACACCGCACAAAGACACATGAAACCTTATGTGCTTTTCTTGAGATTCTAAATGTAGAACAACTAGATGTGGCGTTGAGAATTTTTGTACAATCCCCTGATGGAGAGGTCAAAAAATGATTTAAATCTCTACCTAATGAATCCATCACTACCTAGGAGGAACTCAAAAAAAATTCTCACAAAAATAGGGTGAAAAGGGAAGTCATGAGTATGTCCTCATAGAGTTCAATGTTATAAGGAAGAAGCCTGAAGCGGATATTTCACAATTCATAAAAAGATCTAATAAGAAATATAACCTACCGGTTGAAATAAAGCCTCCTCAAGTTGCTGCTCATGTAATATTTGTGGGATCCTTTGAATCCGACCTTGGTTTTACCCTAAGAGAAAGGAAGTCTCGCACATGGAATCATCTCCAATTTGATGCCCTTGAGGTAGAAGCAAATTTCACCTTGGCGGGGAGTCAAGAGGTAAGGATGAGCCTACAGAGAAGAAAAGGGGGGGAAGAATAAAAATCCTCCTCTGCTAAAACTAAAGAATCACTAGATACAAAGTGGGAAGAAATGGATAAACTCATCAAAAGTTTATCACAGAAGGTGGTGAAGCTTCAGATGGAAAACAAGGGTCTCTGGAAATTGTATGCTCAAGGCAACAACCAAGGTTATAACCCATAGTACAGAAGACCACCATTGTAGATACTTCCAAGGGAAGGAAAACATCAACTCAATTATATCCCTCCCCCTTTATATTTAGAAGATGATCCCGATGAACAATCATCAGATACTCATGCGATGAAGGGAATCTTGTATTCCTCTTTCTCTGAATAAGAACATGAAAACATGGCTCACCAGGAGACAGACAAGGAAAGAGAGGAAACAACAAATGAGAAGGATAGGTGATTATTTTAAACAATTAATGATTTCATTCAAGCACAAATACACCAAAGGTATGATCTAATATCTTCAAGAAAGAGGTAAAGGGAACCATAACAGCAAGAGGGAACTTTTCCCTTAGATATTCCACTAGTGCCAGATAAAGGGAAAGGTAAGCTGAATCCTGACTCATCCAAGGTAAAAGTTTCCTCAAATAAGTAATGCAATAGCTCTGAGGAACACACAAAAAACATGGCACCTTCTCTGATAAAAAAATACCAATGATAATGAAAGAGAAGCAGAGCTAGGAGGTGTAGAAAAGGGCCAATCTACATTCAATCTTCAGAAGGAACTTGAAAATTAAAGATTCATGTTCCTCTTATTGGACATCTAAAGCAGCCCACTTATAAAGCTCAATTCTCTCAATTCATGCTTCCATCCACCTCAACACCAACCCACGATTGTTTAAACCTTCAGGAAGAAAGACAAATGGTTGTTTTCGGGCATCATGTTGAAGAACTTGATCCTTCCACTGCACCCTTATATGTAACCCTGGTAACCCATGACCTCTTATTGTATAACCTCATGTTGGAGTCTAGAGCCTTGCATAACCTCATGCCCTTAGCCGTGATGGAAGAAGTTGGCTTGTATATCACCAGCCCCTACAAGGACCTATACTCCTTCGACGCTACAGGGTCAAATGCTTGGGAATGATAAAAGATATAGTGGGAAACCTAGCCCAGATCCCTGTGAAGAGTGTAGTGATGAACATCATAATGGAAGATATTCCCCCTTGATTCGTCATGATCCTATCTAGGTATTGGGGTTACAAGGTGGGGGGCTCTCTCAAATTATATCTAACTTATGTCGTTATTCCCACTTTTTGAGGTGAAGAAAGGAGGTTTTACAGAGAATCTAGATTTATCAAAATTGTGACCCCAGTTGAAGGTTCTAAAAATTCTCTAGTGTATGGAAAAGAAGGTGACCTCTCCTCGCTATTCCTAGAGGAATATGACACCATCTTAGAAGAAACACCAGTACATCTAATGATGCAGTTGGAACACCTGGACACAGATGAAAAAAAAGTGTGGAAATTATACTTTGACGAAGCAAATTCCAAAGAGGGAAATGGAGCAGGAGTATTGTTGGTATCTCCAGAGAATAGGCTAATACCCCTCTCATTCAAGCTGGAGTTTGAGGCAACCAACAACATGGAAGAGTACGAAGCATTTCTCCTTGGGTTGCAAACAACATGGAATATGAATATTGAATTCTTAACTGTGTATGGATATTTCGATCTAATTGTAAAGAAGATTAGAAGTCAATACCAAGCTAAACACCCTAGATTGAGGGCTTACTGTAATGAAGTATGGCATTTAATTGATAACTTCTTCCTAGCCTTTAATATCTAACTCTTGCCTAGAGAAGGAAACATAATGGTTGATTCTCTTGTTGTAATATCAAGCAATTTTAAACGCCCACAAAATCCACTCCTCATGTATGAGATGGAGGTCAGATATAGACCCTCTATACCTGATAATGTCAAGCACTAGCAGGTGTTCGAGGATGATGAGAAAATAAAACGGTTTATAAAAGTAGTTGGGGAGTTCCTTAACTTAACCGTTGATCAAGGAGAAGAAAAAGAGGTACACCAAGAACAACCTTTGTGGGAAGACACAATGGTTGGACATAAAATGCTACAACTGAAAGGGAATAGTATTCCTTGTGGGCTAGTGCCACTAGAAAGATTATTCAACAAGGATGATATCGCCTCCAAACCAATGGCTTCAGAGATAGATGGACAAGTAGAAGAATGAAATATCAACTCAGAGATTGAACCCCATATGGTCAGACTGTCAAAAGGAACCCCCTTGCAATATAAACAAAAGTATTTAGACTTATTCAAAATCTACAAAGATGTTTTCGCTTGGTTTTATGACGATTCAAAATCATTTGATACTAACATCATACACAATAATATTACCTTAAAGAGTGGAATAAAACCATGGAATAAGAATCTCAAGCAGATTAATCCACTCTTACTCCCCTCCATTGAAAAAGAAGTGGGGAACCTCTACAGGTTAAAATCATAGTTCCTTTAAGGTACTCAGAGTCGGTAGCCAACATAGTCCCAGTCCAGAAAAAGAATGGAGAAATAAGGCTATGTGTAGATTTTCATAACCTTAAAAGGGATTTGTTGAAAGACAACTACCCTCTCCCTAAGATGGATTACATATTGCAGAAGGTGGTTGGCTTGTCCATGGTGGCTGGGTTCTCTGGTTACAACCAAGTGGCTATCCACGTTGATGATTGGAAAAAGTCTACTTTCACCACCCCGTGGGGAACATTCATGTATGCTCACACTCCTTTCAGTATTATTAATACAGGGTCCATGTTTCAGAGAGATATGGATATAGATTTTGTAGGGGAGAAAGGCAATTTCATAGTGGTATATTTGGATGATATCACAGTCTTCTTAAAGACCAATGAATAACACATCCTCCACTTGAAGCTCACCTTTGAGAAATGCAGGAGGTATGGGATTTCCTTGAATCCCAAGAAATCTTAGTTCGCCCTTAGGGATGGGAAGTTACTAGGACACATAGTAGCGCAAGAAGGAGTGAAAAATGATCCTAAGCACGTCGAAGCTATCAGTGATATTCCTCTACTCAAAAATAAGAAAGAAGTCCAAGCCTTTTTGGGGAGAATCAATTTTATAGGTCCCTAGACTACTAGTGTAACCCCTTATTGTTATTAGTACAACCCCCCTTATTATATTGTTGTTCCCATGTAGTCCCCATATTTTTATTATTGTGCCCCATAGAAGCCCACTATCATTATTATTGTGCCCTTACATTATTATTGTTATGTCGCCTCTGATTTATTATGACCCCTTAGACTCCTATATATAGAAAGGAGGTCTTGTCATTTGTATCATCCAAGAATTGTTCATTTGTGTAATGTAAAGGAGGTTTCCCCCTCGAAGAGGCTTATTTCTAAGGCGTTCATCTATCTTTACTATCTTTTTGTGAGCTGGATTCATACATTTGGTATAAGAGCTTTGGATTCTACGGTTTTCACTGCTCCAAATAGGTCATCGTGGAATTTTTTCTATATCCTTTTTTCTGGGATGTTTCAGAAGATAAAAACAAAAACCCATTTGAGACAAAATCTTACTAAAGCTCGCATCCAAATTTCAGAGGTTGGCTCGCTATATCTTCGGAGATATGATCTGAGGAAGTTAGGGTTTTTTCACACTCCCGAATTACATTCCAAGCATGTGACTTGGGGAAAATCATTATAACTTTTGTTCTCAGAATTGGATTTAAATTTCATAAGAAGTTTCAGAAAAAGGACAGATTGTAGTTTCCTGTGTGTATTTTTCAGATCCGAAGGTAAAAAAGGTGACACGTGGCACTTCCTACAAGCATGCTCTTCTGAAAAGCTGTATAATCAGGTCACGTGGGAGATTAGACATAACTCTTTCTTGTAGAATTCAATTGAAATTAGAATTGTCGAGTTAGAAAGAGGACTGAAAGGGATATTACAGGCTGAAATTACAGAACCTAAAGATCTGAAATTACAGAGTTACAGTCATTTTAAGATCGAGCTCCTAAAATCAACAAAAATCAAGATGAGGAAGTTTGATCGCAAGGATCCAGTAAATTGGATACTACAGATGGAGAAATACTTTGATCTACATGGTGTACCATTGTTACAAAAGGTATGTATTGCATGTTCATATTTAGAACCTGATCAACTTTTATGGTATAAAGGGATTTGTTCTCGTAAACCACTTGTTACGTGGTCAATTTTCACAGAGGAAATGATAGCACATTATGAGGATACAAAGAGAAACGCCTTATTTAGCCAATCGATAAATGTCAAACAAAAGGATTCAATGGAAGAGAACAGTGAGGACTTTCAAAAATTGAATATAAGGGTAAATGATATTCTAGAGAAGCAAAAGATAAATAGTTTTCTCTATGCCATGAAAGTTGCTATCGATGGTATGAAAGCATATTGGAATAAAGGCATGGAAGGTTTGAAGGGAGGTGGGACAAAGAAGCTACAAGAAAGTCATCCTAATGATGAAAATGATCAAGAAACATCGAAAGAAGAGGATATACACTGGGAACCAACCCTAGAGAAAGAACAAATGAGTCTGGCCATATCTTGTACTGCAATGGTAGGAATTACCACTCCTCAAAGTCTAAAGATAGAAGGAAATATCAAGAAGAAAAAGGTTCAAGAAGTGAAATATCACATTGAGAAAGAAGAAATGAATCCGACCATATCCTGTGATTCATTGGCCAAAATTACCACTCCTCAAACTATCAAGATAGAAGGACATATCAAGAAGAAAAATGTTAAAGAAGTGAAAGATTACTTCGAGCATTAAGAAATGAATCTGACCATATCTTGTAATGCATTGGAAGAAATTATCACTCCTCAACCTCTCAAGATAGAAGGACATATCAAGAAGAAAAATATTCAAGCAGTGAAAGATCACATCGAGCATCAACAACAAGTTCTCCAAGTTTTAAAGGATAATGCCACTTTGTTGCAGAATCAAATGAAACAACAAGCAAATCAACATCACAGTGAAAGAAGTTTTGATGTAGGTGATTGGGTATTTTTATGGCTACATGTCAAGCAAGCTATTTATGAGAATGAAATGTTTGAAATACTACATGCACTTAAGAAATGGCGACCTTACATAATGGGAAGACACTTGAAGGTAAAAATGGATCATGATAGTTTTAAATACTTTTTAGAACAAAGATTATCTTTAGAAGAATAGAAAAAGTGGGTCACAAATATGTTGGGTTATGACTTTGAAATCATCTATAAAAAAGGGAAGAAAAATTTTGTTTCATATGCACTCTCAAGAAAGGATGAGGATGTGGAAGCATTGCTTTGTGCTATTTCTATTATCCATCCGGATTGGATAAACAAAGGAAGGGATGAATGGAAGAAGTACGAAGAAGTGTGGCCACTCCAGGGAAAATTTTAAGAACCCCCCCTCAATTTATAAATATAATAAATGGGCGAATCTCCATGGTATATAGGAAAAATGGAAGGCGATTTTATCAATAATATAATATGTATATATAATTTTTTGGCGAATCTCTCACAAGGCATGGCGAATATTTTACTCAATTATAAAATCTTGTAAGATCTTGGCGAGTCTTTCACCAAATAATAAAAAAATTTAAAGTCCTAGTGAATCCTAGCATTGTGAACTCTTAGAGAATTTTTTGAAAAAGTATAAAACCATATATGACAAGAGCCACATGGTGGCAATATCACTATTTTTTTTTTCATGTTTCCACAACATGGAACTTGTTTATAAAGTTATAAAAAAGCCAACCAAGTACCTTATAATATGTAGGTAAGCTTATAATAGAGTCTGATACCTCTACTATGCTTGTCTTCATTCAAGTGTCATATCTGCTATACTTAACACTGTGAATCACAACTCTCTCAAAACTCAACTCTATAGTGTAATTAAAACCTTTGGAAATTGAATCTGACAACTCTATAAAAAGGATTAGTGAAATAGAAGCTTTTGTGAATGAGCCCACTAACTATCACTGCTAAACAATCAATCTAGACTATGAAGTCTTCCATCTTGATCACAATCGTGCTCACGATCAAGGGAGTGCGACCACCTGGTAGACCCAAAATTAAGATGGATCTAAGATGATAGAATTTCCCCTTTAAATAGGCTATGCTCACATGAATACCATGGTATTACCATGGGTCAATACCATGGGTTATCATAAACCTGGAGCTTAAAAATTACTATTAGTAATTTATAAAAATTAATAAAATTAATAGTTGATTTTTATTTTATTTTTTATTTTAACCAAGCTAAAATGTTTAACCTACATTAAATTACAACATCCATTTTTACTCTTGACCAAGCCCCAAGAGGATCAAATATTTTTCCACTCTATGCTAGTTTGCATATCACGATATTTGATACCTCTCGGGGGAGTAGATGAGTAAACATGGATCTATGCTGGTTTAATTCCCCCATTTAAATAGGCTACATTCCAGGTGAATACCATGTGCCATTTTGGTGAATACCATGGGTCAATACCATGTGCCATTTTTATTTTTATTAATTCTAATATTAGGGCTAATAATGGTTTTCTGCATGGTATTAATAACAATCTAGTCCATGGTATTTGTCCCATAGTATTTTTCCCATAGGTTTCACCTAAATATAACCCATTTTGTGAGTGTTCGTAAATATAAGGTGACTTATGGAGTAAATATAAAAAAATGTTTTATTTGTTTACCATACCTCTCGTTTATTTATACTTTTATTAATTTACCATACGTCTGTTACAAATATGGTATTTGGCCCATAGGATTCACTTAAATAAAACCTCTTTCTTGAGCCTTCATAAATAGAACGAGGGTTATGGACTAAATATAAAAAGAGGTTTTATTTATTTACCATATGTCTAGTTTATTTATATTTTTATTTATTTACCATACCTTTTGAGTAAGTATAAAAAGACGTTTTATTTATTTACCATACCTCCACTTTACTTATATTTTTATTTGTTTACACCAGGTGACTTATGGAGTAAATATAAAAAATGTTTTATTTATTTACCATACCTCTCATTTATTTATATTTTTATTAATTTACCATACCTCTTTTATAAATATGGTATTTGGCCCATAGGATTCACTTAAATAAAACCTATTCTTTAGAATGGGCGAATGGATTCACTTAAATAAAACCTATTCTTGAAAATGGGCGAATGGAAGGTTGTAACTCCTAATTTCAAGGGCTAAATTTACCTTTTTTACCCTCTCCCTTAAAATAAGGTGGGCTATTTGAGGTGATTTGTAAAAATGTACTATGATACAAAATATTCGCCCACTAAAAATTTAAAACCCCTTAATTTCGCCAAAGGGCGAACATTCGTCCCTAAAATTATCCTTGGGCCACTCATTCAAAAGTTGTAGAATATCCCAGTTCAAACGATATTGTTAGAACTTGATGAGGAAGGAAAAAAAATATTGGAACTTGGAGCAGGCCCAAAAAAAAGAACCCGAAAACTATGGAATTGATCAATTTCAGAGTATCTCATCAAGTGGAAGAACTTACCCGCTGAAGATTCCACATGGGAGGACATGAATTTTATACAGAATCATTAAGAACTACTAAAGTGTTGAGGACAACACTTTTTGAAGGAGAGGGGCATGTTAAGTCCCTAGACTACTAGTGTAACCCCTTATTGTTATTAGCACAACCCCCCTTATTATATTGTTGTGCCCATGTAGTCCCCATATTGTTATTATTGTGCCCCATAGAAGCCCACTATCATTATTATTGTGCCCTTACATTATTATTGTTATGTCAGCTCTGATTTATTATGACCCGTTAGACTCCTATATATAGAAGGGAGGTCTTCTCATTTGTATCATCCAAGAATTGTTCATTTGTGTAGTGTAAAGGAAGTTGCCCCCTCGAAGAGGCTTATTTCTAAGGCGTTCATCTATCTTTTCTATATTTTTGTTAGCTGGTTTCATAACAATCACTTTCTTGAGGAGGTGCATACCCAACTATGCAAAAATAGTGAAGGGCATTACATATATGCTAAGAAAGGAAAATGAAGTCAAGTGGAGCCCTATCCCCTGAGATTATTTTACTATAATTAAAGAAGCTTTGGCTGAAGCCCCAGTTCTAGTCATCCCTGACTACTTTGTGCCTTTCTATATCTGTTCTTTTTCTTCTCCACGTACTATTGCCATAGTTTGCCTACAAAAGTATAAAGATGTCTATGAACAACCCATCACCTTATTCAACCAAGTCTTCAGGGATGTTGAGATAAAATCCAACATCTTTGAGGAACAAGCCTATGCACTAGTCAAGTCTTTGAAGGCATTTCGAGTGTAGTGCTACAATCGGAAATCACAACATTTGTCCCAACAATAGCAGGCAAAGACATCCTTGTTCAAGGAGACAGTGAAGGAAAAAGGGGTAGGTGGATAGCAAAAATAATGGAATATTAGTTAGACATAAATCCAACTAAGCTGATAAATGAATAGGGGTTGGCCAAGGTTTTATCAGAACCTAATTATCGAGCTTTAGGGGAAAAATTGATCACAGAGGAAGGCAGACCAGAGGTTTAGCACAACGGGATTAAAACATTAGAGAAAAAGATCTATGCTAAATATGAGGGATCACCTTGGTATAAGAATAGATAAATCCCAATAGAGAACTCTAAGACTGCAAGATCAAAAGTATACCATATCCAATGGTCAACTCTACTGGAAGGACCCACTAGGAGTTTTTCTGTTATGCTTGGTAGAGGGAAAAAGTCATAAAGTGATTGAGGAATTTCATAGAGGAGTTTGTGGAGGTCATTACGACTAGAAGGCCACAACTCACAAATTCCTCAAGGCAGGATTGTACTGGCCTACACTATTTGGAAATGTTCATTCCCAGGTCAATTCATGTTAGAAGTGTCAAGTGTTTGTTGAGAGACAACAAATTTCTCCTCTGCCCCTAATTCCAGTGCATGTTGAAGAACCTTTCATACAGTGGGGACTAAACTTTATAGGAGAAATAAACCCACCTTCCAATGGCCAACACAAGTGGATATTAAGGGCCACAGATTATTTCACCAAGTGGGTAGAGGCCATCCCATCCAGAAACACTACAACATCAGTGGTAATCAAGTTTATGGAGGGAAACATATTATCTCACTTTGGTCATGGTATCAAAATTATCACTGACAATGCTCAAGTTTTCAAATCTGTAAAATTCACCAAATTCTACCAGAAATTCAATATCATCATCAGACACTCCAATACTAACTATCCTCAAGGTAACATCTTGGCATAGTCCTCAAACAAAACTATGGTGAGAGTTTTGAAGAAGACCATCACTAAGAATTAGAGGAACTGGGACTCCCAATTGAAGTTTTCCCTCTGGGCTAACCAAGTAACTCCTAAACGATCCACTGGAAGATCGCCTTTCGAGCTAGTGTATGGTAAGGATGTAGTCTTCCCAATCCAATTAGAAATTCCAATGGTGAAGTTACTACAAGAAGATGAGGAAGAGCTAAGTATCTTGACACGAAGGATAAATCAACTAGTCAAACTTCATGAAAATGAAGAACATGTGGGGGCTAAATTGGCAAATTACCAACAGAAGATGAAATCCATGTTTGACAAGAAGGCTAAGGATCGACCTCTCCAATTGGGATATTTAGTCCTTCGATGGGATGTCCGACAGGAAGAAAAGGAAAACATGGAAAATTCGATCGACTCTCGTTCGACCCTTTCAAAATTTCAGAAGAGAAAGGAAATAACACATACCTGCTTGAAAATATGCATGGCGAATCTTTGGAGATGCCAGTAAATGGTCAGTTCCCGAAAGTCTATTTCCAAAATTAGAGGTACATGTCTTGCACTAATTGTAAATATCGATATGTGTATTTTAATTATTATGTGAAATTTCTAGTTTTTGTTGAAAATTCCACTTTCAAAAAACTATCATTTATTTAGAAAAGACATCATGCCCAAAAGAGAAGTTCAGAGTCTGTAGGTTCTTGACGTATTACAAGCCAATGCTCTATCCCCAAAGGGATCCAATGTTTCCACCTTATGAAAATAGATCTCCAGTTGTACGAGGTAGGAAAAAGAACAGAGAGGAGGAAGAACACTGACCGATTTTTAACTCTAGTTGTCTTTCCCATTCCCCTTTGAAATGTTTTTAAACATTCAAAAATCATGTAAAAACCCTTGTTAAGAGTCAGGACCCACAAACCATAATCGCAATCGGCCCTTTCCCTTTTTGTGATACTTATCTTCCCATCACCACTCCTTCTTGCTGATTGTGATGGAATCCCTCCTCTGTCAATATCACATATCGCAATGTTTTCCCACAATTCGGCATATCCACCCATCACCAATCCTTCTCGTTGATTGTGATAATCCCCCCCCACCCCACTGATTGCGATATTGCAATTGGGGATCACATTCGATAAAGTCCCTCGTCTGCTGAAGTCCCTTCCAGCTTGCGATTGTGATGTGCGAGAACCCCCTAGTTGCGATATTTTATGTATCATGCCCTATTGAGGTTTCGCATCCAAACAATCGGTGGGAACTATGAAATGTGGTAAAAGGGCCCTCTCTTGTATTGTGATTGTGATACTGATAGGCCCAAATCAATGACCCGGTTTGAATCTGCCTAGATCAACGACCCAGGTCAGCGAGCATTAAGAAGTCTATTTCACTTTAGCTCAGTGAGACAGAGAGGCTATTTTTCGGCATATATTTAGTAGCACGCTCATAAGACAGAGAAAATAGAGGTAATACTAGGTAATGTCTGATTGCGATATCCCTGGTGGGCCCAACCCTCAGATATCGATGATTGCAGGTGTTAAGGGAAGGCTCATCCTGTTAATTGAAAACCCCAATGTGACAACCCTACGATAAAGTAACACAAAACTTTAATGTTGTGGTGGGTTAGAAAATGAGGCATTTAGAAAAGGAAGTGTAGCATTCAAAATCGGCATGGGTTTACCCATAAAGGCCCATTGTGACACGAAACAAAGGTTGACGAAGATAGAGTAAATGAAGACATGGAAGGTAAGGAGGACGTGATGATCCAGCATGGTTCTCCACGTAGAGGGAAGACAAAGTACCACCCAGGCAACCTATGTTTACATATTATGGCATTAAATTGATAGTTGACATCTCCTAGTTTTGAAGAACGAGTGATCCGAGCAGTGAAGGCAAAAGAAATTAGAATCGGTTGAGTGACATAGGTGGGAACATTGTGCGCAAGCAACAACCTGAGCAGAGTAAATCCCAGGGATGGGCACGGAGAGATTTTGTTGGCGTTTCCATCTAATTGTTGACTTGTTTTAATATCCTGTAATGTGTCAATAATTTATTGAAACAACTAATCCTTTGCATCCATTTTTGGGCCACAGAGCCATCCCAAGTCGAGACAACTAGTCGATCTGACAACTGAGGCTTGACTGAAGATATTTTGTTGTAATTACTATTCAATTCTCCCCTCTTCGGATAAATAGGGGGAGGCAGCACTTTACAAAGGTTCAGAATTCTAAAGAAAGAACCGCATGTTATTTTCAAAGCGTAGGACTTTATGATATACATCATTTGGAATATTAAGGAAATGGTGGTGATTCCTCCTTCGAGTACTACAATATGTTATCCCTCCGTTTAATTCCATTATTTTCATGTTTCCTCTCTGAATTCATGTAATTGTAGCTTCTAGAAATGTTTCACACTTTCTTACAGATTCATTTGTATTGATTTTTTAATGCATGTTCCTATGTGGATTATTGAGATTATATCTTTAAAATTGTGCTCCATGAATCATCGCACCCATATGTCTTTCATTCATCATGTATACTTGTAACTTAGATAATCGTTGAAATCCTTAATGTTTCAAGATCTATGTGATAAGTGTAGAATTCTTGATGCTCCAATCCCTGTGTGATGAGTTACTCCTTCTCCTTATATTCTCTCATTTCTCTGTCAAGTCTTATAAAAAATGCAGGTCCTTGAACTACTCGTCCTCCAGTATTTTATGCAGATATCTCCATAAGTTGTATATGTGAAGAAGTACCAAAAATACATGGCTTACACCTTTAGAAGAATGAACCAACGCATTTTGTTTAATATATATATGTGTCTGTGTGTGTGCGTGTGATGCCTCTAGTTTCCTGGGAATCATAAGAGAGACACAAAATCTAGATGTGCCGAGGCACTGGTCTTGTAAGCAATCCGAGGTTGTCTCTGGGAGCGACAACAGAAGATAATCATAAATGCTAAAAATTTTATGGAAACAAGAAATATGAATGATTTTAGTGAATTTGGATTGAAATAACTTCTTCCAAATTCCACCATGTAAAAAATTCATGTGCATCACCTATCTCCTAGTGCTATGAGAGAAAAGGACACCAAAATTGGTGAAAAGGTTATTTCTGAGAAAGAAGGATATGAGATACACAATATTCCTTAAAAAAACATTTTATAACTAGTAGCATGGTTTTGATTAAGGAAATAGGGAAATTATTTATGGTAAAACATTTATTTCATTAAATTTGGATTACATAGGAAAAATCTATACTACACCATTATAAATTTGAATTCAAAAAGTGCCAATATCACCTTTTTTAAAGTAACAAATTTTGGTGGAGAGAGTGATATTCTTTTTCAAAATTCTTTGAAAGTGTAATTATAATAGTTTTGAATTAAAAAATATGTAATTATATTACAAAAGTGTAATTTTTTATTCCAAGAGTGCATTATTTGATTCCAAACACAATACTTCCATTAGGAAACTATGGATTTTGAAATCAAATCCACCAATTTCATTTCCAAATGTGTGAATTATGGTCCATGACTGCAAATATCTCATTTCTACAATTTGAATTTTTCTAAATATCTAAATCAAGATTTATTTATAGTTGTGAACACACAATTTTTAGATTTACATGTAGAGTATGCAAATATATAATTTCTACAATTTGAATAATTGTTTTCTTCTAAATAGCTAAATTGATATTAATTTATATTTGTGAACATATCATTTTTTAATCTACATGTAAAATATCATAATGACACACATTACTAAATATACCAAGATTGAATAAATGCGATAAACTAAAACTAGTGACAATCATCATTATATTATAGAGTTCTACTTCTCGGAAAATATTTAAAGAAAATATACTCAAATAAAGTCCCATTAATAAAAACCACTCCAACTCTCGACATTATGTTCCATATGTTCTGGTTTCCCTTACTTGTTACGAACCCTTATTAATTACATTAAATTTTTCTTTGACCAAGCCCATATGATGTTATTAACATCATTGAACATATTTTATTGTGAACAAACAACCTATTGGCATTTCGTATCTAAATATTCAAATAACATCAATGAAAATATTTTATTGTGAACCAACAACCTATTGACATTTCGTATCTAAATATTTTTTATACAGTTATTTATTAGTCTTTTATGTTCCAATTGGATTCCATCATTGAACCTCTATTTTTTGCTACGTAATCGTAAAATCTAAATCTATATAAACACTTTTCCATGCCCAACCATTAAACACAAACTTGATCTAGTCGTTGTAATAGTAAAATTTTTCCCTATATAACAATATATTTTGAAGGGAATGCATCCCTAGAGTTGCTTCATAAAACTCTAATGTGGAAATTCTCAATTTTGACGACAATTTCCATCATTTATACTTCCATAACTTCATGGAATGACATTATAGGAGTATTGTTCCTAATTTCCTCCACTAACAATGGGATGAAATTAGTTGTTGAGTGCTCAATGGGATGAAATTAGTTGTTGAGTGCTCAATTATTTGAGAGGGAGTGTATAAATATTCATATATAGTTTCTTAATAAATTATCTTGCAATTTAAAAATAGTCTCATAATAAATTATCTGGGGAAATATGACTCTCGTGGGGTGAGATTGAGACATGGCTAGTAATGAGGAATAAAAAATAAAAGTAGCTAGAAGATTACAATGTGTTTTCTTGAGAAACAGTGTGCAGGTATATATCACTCTTGCGTGTTCATCTATTGTTTTTTTATAAATTGGTTAAGTATTATTAGTAGGGTTATGAAATTTCAATTTAGAATATCTTGCGATAATTTTATCAACGTGAACATCTCCCCATCCATTGATATGAATAAAGAGTATCGAGTCATTTTAATTAAAACCACCATAAGAAACCAAGCAAACTATATTGATCTCATCAATTCTAAAGTGATATTGCAAACCAGATAGAAATGATAACAAAAGACACCAGGAATTCAAATTATCACCCAACCATAAGTGGATAGTTTTAGGAAACTAAGAAAGCTAACTTATATTAACATTAAAGTAGATGGAGACTTTGGGTCCCTTCCTACTTCCATTTATTTCCATATCACCATCCTTATTTTGTTATTCCTTCGTGACACCTTAGAATGCACTACTTTGAAAAGTCATCTTACAATTCAAATAAAAGTGGTGATGTGATTTAAAAATAAGTGTGATATCACTAGCATACTAAAACAACATCATATTAAGAGAATTATGCTTGATGCTAACTAATGCAACAATTTAATATTTATGACTAATTCCAATGATATGTAGTCAAGGGAATGAGTAAGGGAATGAGTAAGGGAAAACACGCTACCACGCAAAGGAGAAAAAATATATTTGTGAATGGATTATGGAATGCAACAATTTAATATTTATGACTAATTCCAATGATATGTAGTCAAGGGAATGAGTAAGGGAAAACATGCTACCATGCAAAGGAGAAAAAATATATTAGTGAATGGATTATGGAATGAACTATTAAGAGGGATGTTTATTTTTTTATTAATGACAAGTTGTAAGCTCTTGATAGCTTAATCATGGAAGTTGTACCGTTTATGCGTATAAATTTTATCATTATGGAATATAGAAAAATACAACATTACATATGTGGAAAACTACCATAACTATGAAAAACACTAAATTAATTTGGATATGAAATAAAATTTGAAACATTATGCTTATGTTTGTGCCATATTTATATTATTTTTGGTAGAAAAAGTGAGGTATGATTCTCACAACAACAAATGTTATCATATGTATGGAATACATGAAGTAAAAAAGGTATGGAATTTCTCTTATATGTAGAAGGTGAAGAGAGGGTTAATATTACTAGAATAGGCCAAAGACAAATAATTCATTCCTAATAAATAATTTACAATTAATATCAATCAAATCAAATATATGGCATACATGGAGACTGACATTTATGGAATGCCACTTATAATGTAAAAGGTGAAGCAAACGGCTGAAATTATGAGGATGGTTCAATGCTCCTAAGCGTAAGCTTACAATCAGGAAAAATGCAATGAGGTGGGTAATGCTAGGTTCAAATCTTATAAAGTTTGGGTTAGTTGAATACTATAAACAGGTCAAAATTACCTATGCCTACAACCAATGCTAGGTTCAGACCTTATAAAGTTTGGGCTAGTTGAATACTTTAAACAGGTCAAAATCACCTATTCCTATAACCAATGAACAAGTTCCATATGAGCCCACTAATTTCTAGTGAAAAAATTGTAAGTGAAGCAAAGATTAAGGCCATGTGACCCAATGCAAATTACATTAAGTCAATGTAAGCGTTAATGAAAATATTGGGCCATAATATAATGAGAGAGGTCTTGTGACCACAATTATTATGCCCATAAGAAATAAGAGAGTTAGAATATCCAAATGAATATGTGGTTAATCCAAAACTAAAATGACTCTAGCATCCACAGGCACATGACATGCAAGGTTGAAGTGTCATGGATTAGTAAGGTCAACAAAGAGTCAAAACGGGAGTATGGATACAAACTATTCATGGAAAATTTAATTCTAGATAACTAAGTATGTGTTAGTGTGTTATGGAATTTTAATATGTTAACATATATCTATTTTTCCAACCATGGAACTTAGGCCAAAACTACCTCCATTAAATTAAGCAGAAAATTTTAAAATAAAGAAAGCTTCAAATAATATAGCCAGGATAAAAAGTAATCTTCCCATAAAATTAAAAATTGAAATATATAGTTTGTGGTTTAGCCACAAATTAAATTTTCAACGCAAACAAAAAATATACCATATAAATATTAAGGAAAAACAACGCATAGAGTTATGGAAACCATATATATTTATCTTGAGGAAAATAAGGGATACTATGTGAAAATAACTATGAAATTCAAAATTATCAAAATACGAAATAAACCACCTTTTCAAACCAACAAACAAAAACTCAACGATGCAATTGCAAAGATACTTATACTTAATCATCCGCGGAAGTGGAAAACACTTAAAACTTCACCAAATACCAACGCAAAAAACGCTACCTATGGTGTTCTATTAAAGGCCAATGTATTCATTAAATAATATCTGACGACGATTATAAGAGAGTGAATATGAAAACCTTAACAAAAAGATCACAAGAATATAAGCATACAAAGAGCTAAAACGGGTGAATGAAAGTTAAAGGGAACAATGGTTAAGATCCCTTGGATGAAAATTATAATACCAAGGTGGACAAGGATTTATTTCCATTCATTTTACAACGCGCAATAGGAAAACTATGCACAAATTTTTTAGGTGTTGAGTGCATCATTGGTCCATTTGCTTCCAGATCCTACCGCTCACTAAAAACCATCATATCATATCCACAATGAAATGTAAGAGCGTAATATCATGCGTGGTGCTATTAAATTTCTAATGCATGGAATGTTGGCATCAATTCAAAACCATATATTATACAACATATTGACAATCAACACCAATTCCCAATAACATAACATATGCTAATTATTATGTGAGAATCACATATACTAAGTTTCATTCCATAATTGAAGTTGACAATTATTATCACTCAACACAAAGTGTTGCTTTGTGTCAACCTTCAACCTAGACTAACTATTTCAAACCACTTCGACTAGAAGTTAGACCTTCCAATCTGAGAGGGCTCTCTCAAAACACTTATCAAATTCACTTTAATCAACTCAAAACTAAAGATGGCTAACTCTGATTTATTTTTATGTAGTTTTAAAGGTGAAGGAGAATGTGATGGCTGCCACCATTGGGCATGGAGTCACATAAAATAAAATCATTGGCAAACAACAATGTTTAATGGAAACTGAGGCATTTGTAGTTTCAAAACTAATGCCAAATAAAAATTCACAGTCATACATAGAAAACCAAGGAAGTTGGAGCACTTTGACATGAATTACAAGTAATGAAAATACTTTGAACACTGATAGCAAAATAGAAAACGTGATAAGAACTCATAAATCCATAACATGAGTATGAGGTATAAAAACAGAGTTGCTACAATATATATTAGCTGGATCAAAAGTTTACATATATTCTGCTTCTCACATTATCGATCCACCTTCTTAGAGTCAAAAATTTTCACTTATATAGAGTAAGACCACCATCATATCATTAATTACAAAAATATTCCACTTGGGGCTAGATTCAATCAATAAGTTTAGAGACCTTATCCTACTTGACACCTACTGAGAAACCTTACGGATTTTTGTTTTTGCAAAATTTGAATACAAGTAGGACTCTTCCAACATTAATGAAATGAACCAAATTTTGTTGATAGAGCTTATCGAACCCAACTAATTTTCTGATTACGCTAGAGTTGATGATGGGTTTCATGCCACGTGGATATTCACTTGGTTGACTTTGCTGATCTAGACCTCAACTAAGTTGAATTTCAAAAATGCTGCAACAAATTTGGCTCGAAAAAATTCTTTAAAATATGCCTCCAAGATAACAACATATCTTCCAAACCCTAATGTATGTGTAAAAATGGAGAGAGGCTTTTGTAGATGAGCTCATGTTGAAAAAAAATCCTTTAGATTTCCAAAATTCCCTTCCATTTGGTCAGAAATTGAGCTCAAAGTTGAGTACTAAAACAGTCATTTCCAGAATTTCTGTAGCAAATTTTGGTAGAAAATTTAAAAACAACACCTATTTGCTAGCTTTTTGACATTTCTCATAGTCCTGAAATCTTCATTGATGTTTATTACTAAACACATGCCTTTAGAACTACCTTAGCTGATATTTTTACTTGCATTCTCCTCCATGAAAATCTATGGCAATTTCGTAGCAAATATCTAGCTTAACTATGGGGAGTTGCTACGAAACTGTGAAATTTCTTTGCTTTTTATTTTTTCGTCATTTCTTGTGCCTTCTTATTACTCCTAATATACTTTTCAACTATGCACAATGCTGAAACTATTAGTTAAACATAGTTTATGAAAAAATGAGGGTTTTACCATATTCAAGGAGTGCCATCTACTATAGAAAAATTCTTAAGATTTATCTTTAAGAGCTCAACTTTGATCATTTGAATTTGATTTTCTAATGCTTTGACTTGTCCCTGAGAAATTGATAGCAAAGCCTTTGTCAATTTGACCATGGTAACCCTGCAGCTATTGACATAAATGAAGGCAGAACATGTTGGCAAATTCTTGAGTGAAGGCAAGGTCTTGCACCAATAGTTTCCTATCCATTTGTTTATATATCACAATTGAACCTCCGTTATATTATTTTTTATGTGCTACCATAGCTTCAACACATTGAGAGCTACTTCTCACCTACAAATTACCCTAAATACAACTAGACCTACTTTGACAATAATGGACTCTTTCCTAAAGACAACAAGACCAACTCATATGACAACAAAACTAATCTAAAGTGAAAAGAAAATGAGGTAGGAATGAAGCTATATGGTGTGAATGTTTAGGGGATAAAGGCAAACAACATGTATTCATGACCCACCGTGACTTTGACCCACAACGTGTTTAAAAAAAGAGTATCATTACCACAACAACACAATTCCATAGTGGGATAGGTGTTCGAAGAGACATATCTTCTACGGAAGTGTCAGGAACTTTTGTAGAAAACCCTTAGTTTCCCTAACTGGGTTGGTATGAATTTCTACAAAACTGTCAAAATGCTAATCATGAACAAATAAGCCCAACACACATGGAAGTTTGGATTTTAACCTTTATGATTGACCCTATTTAAACTCATATTGACCCTACATAATGACAATATGACCAAATGACACTTTGTACATGAACTTTTATTTTGAGAAAATTTAAAACCCTAGCTAATTTGACCAATTGACTCAAAAAATATTTCTAAGTGTTATCATGGATAATAGTGGCTCCATTGGGGTTGATGTGCCCTTGTGGTGCAATAAAGAACCAACAGCTCTAGTGCCTAACCATTTGGCTGATCCTAATTTGAAGACTACATTCCAACACACTCACCAAACTAAAAATAAAACTGCAAACCAACTGGAAACCCATTACTACTACTGTAATGTGATACCAAATTGTTGTACAAACTAAAACTGACAACTACAAAATGTAGCCTAAAGCTAAGGGAAATGCCTGCCCAACAAGCTTATTTATATACCAATAACCCTACTTGAACATCTGAAAATCCACCTTCTTAATTCAACCAATACAAAACCTCTAGTATAACTAGTCAAAGAGTTGATGCAACAGCTCATCTCCTTGACTGTTCTTAAATGGACCATATATTGGCAACTCAAAATAAAAACTACATCCATAACCTAAACTTATGAATGAAAGAAACTCCACCTTCACTAATGGCTAGAATAAACTTACCAAACGATCTTTATAATCATGAAAAATCACCTTTTCTTAATGAGTAAAAACATGAGGAATGAATTCATTCATAACTGATGGCTTCTTTCATCCTATGTACTCAATTCCAATAACATCATTAAATAAAAAGGAAACAATAGATTTTTCTTCCCTTCCATGTAAATCAACAAAAACATCCATACATTCTTGAACATCTTCAAACATGACATCCATATTGTGTGCATCAAAACTAATCTTTTTCTTATAAACCAATTATGAATTCACCTTTGGTAAATTTTCTTGAGGACTGTCATCTTGATTCTGAACAGTAACAACTACTCTATAAACAACTTTATGCATATCATCCATGTCATTTTGATGATCCTCAAATAGAATAGGTAAAACCTGCATATTTAGCTCTTCATGTAACTCGGGTTTACCTAAAAGTGAAATTTCATGTACTTTAACGGGGACAACATCATCATGATTTTCAATGGAAAAAGGTTCTTGTCTAGGTAGACAACTTTCATCACCTGTTACCTAACTATTATGAATTTTCATGCATGTATTTCCAACAACCTTATCTTGAGGAGTTTCTTGACATTAAATATCATAGCAAGAATGGGATGAGAAACAATTTGAATGATTTGCCTCATACCCTTGACTGTATATACAATGACAAGGCTACAAATTATCATAAATTTCATGTAATATGACTTGCTTGTGAAATTGTTGATCCAATTCATCTTCAACTAAAGAAGAGACATCTGCTTGTTTGAAAACTTCTTGATCATCATGACAACTAGCTTGAGAAAAAAATTGATAAAGTGCCTCTAATATCTCCTCATCATCCATACATTCTACATCATCATCAATACTTTCAAGATATTGAATGAAACGCTTACAAAAATTACAATAATATTGAAACAATGGTAAGGAAGGATGATACTTCCCATAATGTCCAAATAATATTCTATGAAAATATTGAAGAGAACACAAGCATCCTGATTGCAACCCTTCATGCCATACTCTAGCTTTGTCTTCTAGTGTAGCCAAAAACTTCTTCATGAGACAATCCTAAGGAAACTCAACGCTCAGTATACATACATGTATATAAAATCTAACCAACTGCAGAAAAACATCATCTTTCATTTCATCTTTGCACATGGGAGGATGTGTTAACCAATCAACATGAGGCATAGGATTTGGAAAACCATAAGTATGATATCAATCCATAGGAGAAGACCTCGCATATATTCTTGGAGTAGAACTCATCCTAAAACTCCTTCAAGCTACTGATCTTCAAGCAGTGGAGTCACCTTGAAGCTTTTATCTTCTAGATATTTTGAGCTTGGAGTTGCCATGGTAATGTCACAACTGTCAGAAACTTTGGTTTCCTGTTACCCTCAGGAATCAGAATGAAGAGACTCAAAGAAAATCCAAGAAATTGATCTTTTCAACTCCCGGAAGATGCACCAAAATGTTATCACTGAGCTAAAAAGGGTTGGGTTGTGTCAACCTTCAACCCAACATAACTATTTCAAACCACTTTGACTAGAATTTAGCCCTTCAAATATGAGAGGGCTCTCTCAAAACACTTATCAAATTCACTTTAAGTTAGAGAAATATTTCGGTGAAAATCACATGGAATCTCATTTGTCGACGTGTTTCGAACCAACCAGTGTGGTTCATCGTCAGGACAAGTTGAAGAAACAGATCTAGCTTAGCATGTTAAATAGACCGAGCAGAGCCTCCAACGGCTCTGCTCGGTCTATTTAACATGCTAAGTTGGATCTGTTTCTTCAACTTGTCCTGACGATGAACCACACTGGTTGGTTCAAAACACGTCGACAAATGAGATTCCATGTGATTTTCACCGAAATCTTTCTCTAACTTGATATGGATCACATAAGCATAAACTCGATTAAATTCACTTTAGTCAACTCAAAACTACAAATGGCTAACTCTGATTTCTCTTTATGTAGTTTTAAAGGTGAAGGAGAATGTCATGGTTTCCACCATTGGGCATGGAGTAAAATAAAAGAAAATCATTGGAAAACAACAGTGTTTAATGGAAACTGAGGCATTTCTGATTTTAAAACTGATGTTAGATAAACATTCATAGTCATACATAGAAAATGAAGCAAGTTGGAGCACTTTGACATGAATTCCAAGTAATTAAAATACTATGAACAGTGATAACAACATAGAAAACATGATAAAACACATAAATCCATAACATGAGTCTCAGGTATAATAATAGAGTTGCTATAGTATATATTAGCTTGATCAAAAGTTTACATAGAGTTAGCTTCTCTCATTATCAATCCACCCTCTTAGTGTTGGAAAATTACACCTCTCTAGAGTAAGACCGCCATCATATCATTAATTAAAAAAATCTTCCACTTGGGGCTAGATTCGATCAATAAGTTTAGAGACCTTATCCTACTTGACACCTATTGAGAAATCCTAGGGATTTTAGTTTTTCACAATTCGAATACAAGTAGGACTCTTCCAACGTTAATGAACTCAACCGAATTTTGTTGATAGAGCTTATTGAACTCAACTTATTGTTTGAATGCGCTGGAGATTATGATGTGTCTCACGCCACGTGGATGTTGAGTTGGTTTACTTTGCTGACCTGGACCTCCACCAAGTCGAACTTTAAAATTTCTGCAACAGATCTGGCTTAGAAACATTAAATAAAATAGGCATCTAAGATAACTTCATACCTTCCAAACCCTGATGTCTGTGTAATACTTGAGAGAGGCATTTGTAGACGAGCTCATTTTGAACAAAGACCTCCATACTTTTAACAATCTATTCCATTTGGTTAGAAAGAGAGCTCGAACTTGACTACGAAAAGAATCATTTCCAGAATTTCCATAGCAAATTTTGGTAGCGAATTTTTAAAAAGCACTTATCTTCTAGCTATTTCACCTTTCTCATAGTGATGAAATATTCATTGATGTTTATTGTCTAAACACATTCCATTAGAATGCACTTAGCTGAGATTTTTACTCGCATTCTCCTTCATGAAAAGCTACAGCAATTCCGTAGAAAATATCCAGCTCAACTATGGGGAGTTTCTACGAAACTATGATTTTTTTTTTCATGATTTATTGTGCCTCCTTATTACTCCTAATATCATGTTTAACTATGCACAATTCTAAAACTATTAGTAAAACATAGTATAGGCAAAAATGAGGTTTTTACCATATTCAAGGAGTGGATCTAGTACAGCAAAAGGCTTGAGATTTCTCTTTAAGAGCTCAGCTCTAATCATTTAAATTTAGGTTTCTAATGATTTGACTTGTCCCTAAGAAATTGGTAGAAAATTCTTTGGAAATTTGACTATGGTGATCCTGTAGCTTCTAACAGAAAGGAAGATAGTCGAAATTGGGAAATTCTAGAGTGAAGGCAGGGTCTTCCTCCAGTAGTTTGATATCCATTGGTTCATATCTCACAAATGAGCCTCCTTTATATTGTTTTTTATGTGCTACCATAGCCTCAATACATTGAGAGCTACTTCTCACCTACAAATTACCCTAAAGACAGCTAGACCTGCTTCGACAACAATGGACTATTTTATAAAGACAACAAGACCAACTCATATGACAACAAAACTAATCTAAAGTGAAAATAAAACAAGGTACAAATGATGCTATACAGTGTGAATGTTTATCGGATAAAGGAAGAAAAAATGTATTCATGACCCACTGTGACTCTAACCCATAATGTATTTTAAAAAAAGTTTTGTTACCACAACAGAAAAAATTCGTAGTGGGATAGGTGTTCAAAGAGACATATCTGCTACGGCAGTGTCAGGAACTTTTGTAGCAAGCCCTCGGTTTCCCTAACTAGAGTTGCTACGAATATCTGGAAAACTGTTTAAATGCCAATCATTGATCCAAAAATGTAAAAAGGTATTATAGAATTTATGTGAAGTTTTCTTATGTTACTTACTGCAACCGATCGAAAATATTGCGAATAACATAAACACAGAAGCAAAGTGAAACATAAACATACACATCAAAACAATGACAATTTGATAACGGAGTTCACCAAACTTCCTGGCTACCTCTACGGGTCTTTAGCTTCCAGTGTGACCGCTTTACTAGTCTTAAAAATGATTTTACAGACATGAGCTCAAAAATAGAGAGTCAAATAAGAAAAAGGATCTCACCATTGTGTTCAGCTCAAAATTTCGAGTCAAACGAGTATAAACATGTCCGTATTTGGCCTATGTTCCCTCTAGACCCCATGGAATGTGAAAACCAACCTCTGCCTTATGCAAAACCACTTTCCGGTGAGAAAAACCACCCTCTGTGTTGTGGAAACAACCTTGGCGCACACACCCTCGATTTGGCAAGTTCTGCTCTACAACAAGTTAAAAGGATTTTGGTTCAGCTTTGTTTCAAGTCTGAATGTATGGGCATATTGGTTAGCCCGAAGGTGTAAAGGCATGGTATATATTACAATGTTGGAGGTCGGCGGGTCGAAACCCCCGCCCGACACTCTGGCATTTTGATATGGATTGATATACATATATAGTAACATATATCCGCATTAAACTTTGGGTGACATGTATCTCCGCGCTCCGTTGGCTTATACATTGGATATATGGTAATATATACCATATATGGTTGTCTGTTGCGGTGGATGTGGGATAATTCTGTAACCAAATAAGGGGTCCAGCAGCCGTGGGGTTGACCCTGGTTGTCGGCCCTTTTTTTCGACGCCTTCAATCCCGCAACAATAAATATAAAATCAACAAATCTGTTAACAAGCACCTCGGTAGCTTGACCGGTGAGCAGATTCTGGCGAAGTCTTGGCAGTTTCGCGAGGTCAGGGATTCGACTCCCCTTGACCCCAAATTTTTGGGATTTCATGCCAACATTAGGCAAATCTAGGTTGACATGTTTCAGCACCAGCTTGGCCCATTCTGTCCAATCACGTGTCGCCACATCATTGCTATTGCTGACATCATCCGGGACGGGTGGCGTGTTCCCGGGATGCCATGTGTCCTGTTGATGTCACCCTGTTTTCAATGTTGACTTTGACTTTGAATTTTTGACTTTTTTGCCATTTGCCTTAATTTTTTCCAAAAGCTTTGACTGGCCATAACTTCTTCATCCGAACTCGGATTTATGCGTCGTTCACACTGTTGGAATCATATCGATAGGAACTTTGATTTGGTTCAAATTTCGACTACATTTGAAGACTTTGATCTGGAGGCAAAATTGAATCCATTTTGGATCACTCCTCCCCACTAGAAGCTTTTGGACCACCAAAAGTTTGGTTTTAGCTATCGAGTAAGTGAGGATAAATTTCCTTCACTTTTCCAATCTCGATCCATCGTTCTTTACTTGGATTTGTACCTTTGAGTCCAACTCGAAGATACTCAAAATTTCCTCATCACGAAGTCCTTATCCTCCTGTCAAGAACTGTGTCCTCCTATAGCTCAATGAGATACTCGAGCAAAAAATCTTTGATGGAAGGTAATTGACTTTGCTCTTTGGGATCTTCAACCATTGAAGGCTCATACAATCTCAAGTTTTCAACATTTACGATGGAATAGATCTAGATATGCACTGGTAGATCTAGGCGGAAAGCATTTTCACCAATTTTATCAAGTATATTGAAAGGACCATATCTAATTGGTTTCAACTTCTTACCTTCCCCTTGTAGTCTTTATTTGCTCATGTACAACCAGACTTGGTCACAAACTTGAAAACTATGCTCAACTCGATGCTTGTCATGCCACGATTTATACTTTGCTTCGCTTCTTTCCAATTGTTCCTGTATTACCTAGTGAATGTCTTGTATTTTTTCAATGAAATTTGTTGCCTTGTCCACATCACTTTGTCCACCAATGGCTATGTATTTACCAAAGAAAAAATCCAAGGGAGACTTTGGTACAAAACCCAAACAAGTCTCAAAAGGAGATCTCTGAATAGAAGAATGTTTTGCATGGTTGTAAGCATGTTGCACATAACAAAAATCTTCATCCCAAAGCTTAGGATGCTTGCTTCAATATCCTCGAAGCAATTGTATCACTATCCTGTTGACCACTTTTGTCTGACCATCTGTTTTCGGATGAAATGCCATGCTCTTCTTTAACCTAGTGTCAATTAACTCCCATAGACTTGAATAAATTTCCCGAAAAATCGAGAATCTCGATCGGATACAACAGAAGTGGGAAACCAAAAATGAATCCATACATTTTCAAAGAACAAATTTGCAGTTTGTTCAGCTGTGACTTGCTTATTACATGGTATCAAAATGCACATCTTACTCAACCTATCCACCACTACATACAAATAGTCATGACCCCTTCTAGACACTGGCAATCTCCCAACAAAATCCATGGAAACACTTTCCAAGGACAAGACGGAATTGGTAATGGAGTATACAAGCCTAATTTTCTATTACTTGGATTGCTTGTAGCATACATAGTACATCCTTTAATTTATCTAGAAACTATTTCATTCATTCGTGGCCAATAGCAATACCTTTGTAATTGTGCAAATGTTTTACTTACACCAAAATGACCTGATATGAGAGAAGTATGTGCTTCTCGAATTATATTAATTCCTTCAGTTTGTGGAATGCATAACCTTCCTAAATGACATAAGATTTTGTCCTTTATGAAATAATCCAATTCTTCTACCTCCTTACCATGACTTAATGTTGCATATACATCCTTAAAATCTGTATCTTGAGCATTTTGTTCAACGTTACTCTCATGAATTACTGAATTATGCTTAAGTATAGTGGATGCATTTATGATTGGACTTGATAACATGTCTGCAACCTTATTATGTATGCCCTTCTTATATATGATAACAAGATGAAATTGTTGTAGAAACCCCATCCATCTAGTTTGTGAGTGTAAGTATTATAGTGGCTGAAGATCTATATGTATTATTGTTTCTTCACCCATTATGTAATGTTTCCACTTTTTAACACTCTGTACTAATGCATATAATTATTTATCATATGTGGGATAGTAAACTATTTCTGATGTAAATGTCTCAGAATGAAAGAATATGGGCTTTCTGTGTTGCATCAACACTACCCCCATGGAATATTCACTTGCATCTGTCTCAATATCAAATGGATGTTGAAGATCTGGCAGTGCTAGTATTGGCACGGTACTAATCCTTTCTTTAAGTGTATCAATGGCTTTCTCCAGTTTGCCTCCCCACTGAAACACCTGTTTCAGACTTGTCAAAGCGTGTAGAGGTGTTGCAATCAAAGAAAAATTAGAAATAAAGTTCCTCCAATATTGTGCCACCCCTGAGAAACTTCTAAATTTTGTAGCAGTATTGGGCTTAGGCCAATTTATAATGACTACGACCTTAGAGGGATCTGTCTTCAATTCACCACCCCCTACAATATAACCCAGATAATTCAAAGATTTCCTACCAAATTCACATTTTTATAGTTTTACATAGAGATTTTCTCTTTTCAAAACATCTAAAACCTACTTTACATGCTTTAAGTGTTCTTCCCATGTCCTACTATAAACAAGAATATCATCTAAATAGACTATTACAAATTCATCAATGAATGGTCTAAATACATCATCCATGACTCACATGAATGTAGCTGGAGCATTAGTTAAGCCAAATGGCATAACCATCCATTCAAAGAGTCCTTGCTTCGTTTTAAAAGCAGTCTTCCATACATCATGTTCTGAAACTCTGATATGATGGTAGCCACTTCGCAAGTCCAATTTAGAGAAGTAAACTGCATCTTTTAATTGATCTAATAAATCATCAATGCGAGGAAGAGGATAACAATTCTTTATTGTTATTTTATTTGGTGCTCTAAAATCAATGCACATTCTCCACAAACTGTCTTTCTTTTGCAATAACACAATCGGTGAACCACACGATGATGTGCTTGGATGAATAAATTGTTGATCGAGCAACTCCTGTACCTGCTTCTTTATCTCTTCATTCTCTAGCGTTGATAACTTGTACATTCCAATGTTAGGTATTTGAGCATCTTGCTGTAAATAAATTTCATGTTCTATCTTCCACTTGGGTGGAAGCCCTTTAGGCTCTTGAAACAGAATATGATAATTAGAAACAACTTTAACTAGATCTGCTTTCTATTTAGGATTACAGCCTTGGAAAGATTGGATTTATCAATATCCTTTTCTTTTAAAATCATAAGTAAAAAAATTTTACTTCCATTTACAATTCTTTTCATCTATCTAGAATTTATGAGAGAGAAGTTATCTTTGAGTTTATGAGCTCTTACAATATATTCAATTCCATCCTTAGTGAGTTGACACTTATTTTGAGTTTGATAGAAGATAGCATTTCTATTGTACAAGTATGGACTTCCTAACACAATTCCACATATGTCCAATGGGACTATATCTAACTCTAACTCATCTACAAACTTCGACCCAATAGCAAAACGAAGTTTACATTGTTTCGTAACTTGTAGCTTAGTTTTATCACACACCAAACCTAATGGATATGGCTTTTTATGAGGCTTAGTTTCGATACCCAATTTCTTTACAATTCCTATAGAAATAAAATTAAGTTGTGAACCACTATCAAATAAGGTATCAATTTTAGTATGCTTGGAAATGACTCTAATGTGAAATAGCTCATTTCTTTTCCTCTCATCATTATCATTATCAACAGAATGCGAAGAAGTACTTGTAGATGCTTTAGAATATTTAACTTTTCTACCTGTAGCTGTAATCATTGTCTCGTCACCTGAATCTAATCCCAAGTCCTTTTGAATAGCAGTAACATTCTTCAGCTCCTTACTCCCAAACTTCTTAGGCTTCAATTCTGGATGCAATGACCAGCAGTGTGCCTCATCATGGCCCTCATTTTTACAATGAGTACACAAATGTTTATCTTTCTTCATGGTGTTTTCTTTCTTCTCCTTCCATTTAAGTTTCTTCTTGTCTTTATTCTTGCTTTCAATAGGTTTGGATGATTTCCCAACATCATGGGTTACATTTTTTCCTCTAGCTTCTAGATGAGTTGCTTGGACCGATACATCATCTAAGCTAGTTCGATTAAGCATAAGTATAGTATGCCTCAAATAACTATGAAGACCACCTATGTATTTTAACAATGTCTCTAGTGAGTCTAATGATATGCCTAATGTTAAAGCTCTCTTACAGATTTCTTGAGTATAACTTTGAACACTTTGACCTTTTAATTGATGCAATGTTTGCCAACTCATCATTGCTTGTTGCATATAAGCCAATAGATAAAATTTCTTTTTAATAGCATAAATAAATTCATTCCAGGTGGAGATAATTTTACCATGTTTCTTAAGATATGCTTATGTCTTGCCTTCCCACCAAACAAGTGTTGTTCCTCCAAGTCGAAGGCTAGCAAGCTGGATCTTCTTCCTTTCAGAAACCACTTTCTGTACCCTGCAATAAACTTCAATTTGTCTTATCCAATTGTCAAGATTTTCAACATTAAGTTCTCCATCATAAATTGGCAAATCAAACTTTACATCTAATTTGATCAAAGAGGACTTCTTCTTCTTCTTTTTAGAAGCACTAGATTTATGAGAAGAAGATGATGATGATGGCGATGGTGGTGTCGATGGAGGAGATGGTGGAGGAGGTTTTTCTTCCTTTCCTTTATCTTATTTGGGTGATGAAGTGCCTTCATCCTTTCCCTTCTTAAACTCGCGATACATCTCTTCCACCATTGCGCGTATCATCATGAAACTATCCAGGAATTTAGATTCTGATCTAAGTGGGTTTTCATCTGTCATCCTTCTTTGTGAAAAGACCCTTCCAATCTCTAGATTTGCCTCAACAATTTCACCTTCACCTCGTTCGAGCCTCAACCTAGTAAGCATTCAAATCTTCACACAATCTTGTCAGACCTTAAAAACCTTGCTACTCTGATACCAACTTGATCCGAAAATGTAAAAAGGTATTATAGACTTTATGTGAAGCTTGCTTATGTTACTTAGTGCAATGAATCGAGAATATTGCGAATAACATAAACACAGAAGAAAAATTGAAACATACACATACACATCAACACAATGACAATTT
Organism: Pinus tabuliformis; assembly: GCA_031772625.1. Classification (NCBI taxonomy): domain Eukaryota; kingdom Viridiplantae; phylum Streptophyta; class Pinopsida; order Pinales; family Pinaceae; genus Pinus; species Pinus tabuliformis. The sequence goes on along the minus strand of CM062811.1, from coordinate 87,726,231 downwards.
GATAACGGATTTCACCAGACTTCTTGGCTACCTCTCCGGGTCCTTAGCTTCCAATGCGACCACTTTATTAGTCTTCAAAATGATTTTACAGACACGAGCTTAGAAACAGAGACTCAATTGAGAAAAAGGGTCTCACAATTGCGTTCAACTCAAAATTTTGAGTCAAACGAGTATAAAATTGCCCGTATTTCACCTCTGTGCCCTCGAGACCCCATAGAATGTTCAAAAGCACCTCATCCTTATGTAAAACCACTTTCTACAGACAGAAACTGCCCTTTGCACTATGGAAACCACCTCAGTCCGTGCGCCGTGGATTTTGTGTGTTGGGCTCTGTAACATCTTAAAAGGATTTTGGTTCGACTTTGTTTCAAGTCCGAATGTATGGGCATATTCTTTAGCTCGAAGGTGTAAAGGTGTGGTATATATTACAATGTTGGAGGTCGGCGGATCGAAACCCCCGCTCGACACTCTGGCGTTTTGATATGGATTGATATACATATATAGTAACATATATCTGCATTAAGCTTTGGGTCACATGTATCTCTGCGCTCCATTCGCTTATACATTGGATATATGGTAATAAGGGGTCCGGCGGCCATGGATTTGACCCTGGCTATCGACCCTCTTTTTCCGGTGCCTTCAATCCCACAACAATAAATATAAAATTAACAAATCCGTTAAAAACCACCTTGGTAGCTCGACCGATGAGTGAATTCTGGCGAAGTCTTGGCAGTTCCAGGAGGTCAGGGGCTCGACTCCCCTTGACGCCAAATTTTTTGGATTTCATGCCAACATTGGTCAAATTCGGGCTGACACGTGTCAGCGCCGGATTGGCCCATTATGTCCAATCACATGCTGCCACATCATTGCTCCTGCAGACATCATCAAGGATGGATGGCATGTTCCCAAGATACCAGATGTCCTGCTGATGTCACCCTACGTTTACCGTTGACTTTGAGTTTGACTTTTTGACTTTTTTTCCATTTGCCCTAATTTTTCCCAAAAACATTAACTGGCCATAACTTTTTCATTCGAACTCGGATTTACGCACCGTTCACACTGTTGGAATCATGTCGACGAGCGCTTCGATTTGATTCAAATTTCAACTATATTTGAAGAATTTTATATCAAGGCAACATTGAATCCATTTTGGATCAATCATGTACAAATAAAACTGACACACATGGAAGTATGGATTTTAACCATTATGATTGACCCTATTTAAACGCATATTAACCCTACATAATGACAACATGACCAAATTACACTTTGTACATTAACTTTTATTTTGAGAAAATTTAAAACCCTAGCTAATTTGACCAGTTGACTCAAAAAACATTTCTAAGTTTTATTATGGATAACAGTAACAATCAGTAGAGAAATTTAGAGGTAAAAAATAGGCCTCAAAGTAAAAATGTATAAAAAAATTCAACTTTATATGAACCAATAAACAAATAAAAATATTTCTTTTTGAAGTCATATTTTGAACTTATCTCCCTTTGCATTTACTCAAATTTCAAGTGGAAGCACTCGTTGGATGCGAAATTTAGTTTTGTATCGAAGGATTACCATGTTACATACTTTTATGGACACTACTACATGAAAAATGTGAAATACATGAAAAAACATGATTGAAATTACACTTTTCATGTATTTCACATTTTCCTTTAGTACGGTCCACCAAAGGTATGCAACATTGGTTCTTCTTGGATGAAAAATTAAATTATGTACCCAATGAGTGCTCCTAATATAATTTTGAGTAAAATCACGGGGATATAAGTTAAAAGTACAAGTTAAAAAATTATTTTTTTCTTTTACGCCTCTGGAATGTGATGAGGTAATATAATCTTATTTTATTATTTTATAATATTGCTAAAAAAATCCATTTTAAACTTCAAAATTTCTCAAAAACTTAAACATTAAAATTATTTGAAAAAAGTTATTACAATACATAAATTTCATTTCAAAAACTTTATCCTAAACTCATTCACATATATATACATTACAATAATTATGAAACAATGCCCAAATCATAAAGCAAAGTGTGTAATTCATTGAGTAATTTATCATTTCATCTACTTCTCTTCATAATATTGTTGCAACCCATATGTGCACTCCAACTAATGCCATCTCTTTTTTCATAAAGCAAAGTGTGTAATTCATTGAGTAATTTATCATTTCATCTACTTCTCTTCATAATATTGCTGCAACCCATATGTGCACTCCAACTAATGCCATCTCTTTTTTCATAAAACATCAATTTTTTTGAATATCGATTATAGAGAAGCGTAGTGAAACATACATCATAAGCTATTTTTAATCATTAAAAGAAAAAGAAATTACAATATTTTATAATTCTAATATTATCCATAAAAATTAGGGTAATACTAACTTTAAGTTAGTTTTTTAGAATACATTGTTTTCCTCGTGTTTGGTCAAATAATATCGTCATTTTGATATATCCATATATGTTTTTCATTATTACTTTTTCTGGTTGTTTATAATTGATATATAGCTAAATATTTCCCTCATTCTTTTTAATGCAAGATGAAACATGAATGATGTACTAATTATATGTAAGTTTTTGCGTTTACATTTCCCACTACATTAATTAGGGTTACTAATACTCTAATATACGTGTTGAATACTAGTGGATCCCCAGGTAAAGGGTCGATAAAAATAATATTCATTTTATAACAATTTTATATGGAAATACATTAATAACTTATAGGTTAATATAGGATGGTCTTGATGTTTTAAACTTTTATCTCCTATTGATACTAATACATGGGCTACATATTACTTTCTTTATTTTCCATTGATATTAATATATGGGTTGTATGTAACGTTTTTTTTCGTTCAAACATTTCCTCAAATATAACGCTAAAGTATAGTAGAAATAACTCATAGAATGTCGCTTATTTTCCTTGCTTGAGCAATATGGGTATTTGTTAAATAAAATCTATATTTTCCATTCTCAAACTCATATACACAACTATGTCTTTAGAATGGCTACCAAGACTTTATTTTTTTGTGTAAGTATGAGCGTAAAGTTACTCTTCTGGGTTACAGATATGGTTGTCTAAGGTTCAACCTACATACATCAACCACTTAACAACACAATAATAATTTGGCTAATAAAAAAAATACTCCATAAATAATCTTTCATTAAGAACTTACTTTTTCTTTGGTGGAACACTTTACATATTGATATCCAAGTGAATTAAATCTATTAAGATGATCAATGCTAAGACTATGATTTATTTATCATTATATGGACATAAAGGTTGTACTTAGGCTTGGGTTTAAGGATTTTTTATTATTTTGGTACCATAGGCAAACAACAGCCATTAATGGTTCCAAGTGCCTCTACTTTTGTTACTAGCAATAGATCAACCTCTATTTTGTTAAGATAATAATACATAGTATTTGGACATGTTTCCACACAAAATGAACAATGCTACCATATTATTATGTAGTTTTTAGTAACTAGTAAAGTCAATAGAATCGTCTCTCAAATGTAATTACCATATGAATGTATGTCAAATTTCAATTCAAGATTTAGTACATGCAATGCTCGTCTCTCTAAGTATGCACACTTCCCAATGCCTTTACTAACATGAATGGAGCCAAAATGAATTTACCAACGCAATAATGAGTTAGTGAAACTGGAAGAATATTTTATTAGTTAAATAAACCACGCAAACAAAAAATGTATTGATCTCATTGAGCACATATTTCTCTATCTTGCATGTGCATATAGATTAATCGTAAATTAAACCAACATTTAGGTATTTAATTGTTGTTGATATTTTCTTTCAAATTTCACAAGGATACATATATATCTTCTTTTTGTCAACCCAACAACCAATATCATATCATGCTCAATTACCTAATGATTCGTTGATGACAATTAAATTTGGCACTATTGTAACCATGTGAACATTCCAATGCATGGAATCTTTCAATTAATATGTGGATAATTGCATCAACCAGAAAAGAAATAAGTTTGAAATTATTTGAATATAAGGAAGTAGTTAATGTTTCCTTTGTTTAATTAAATAAGTTCAACTTTCAACCAAACATATAATCAAAAGAGATGATTACATATTTCTTGAATGTGTAGAGAATATATGATGGTTCTAAGAAATGATGTGTACTATATGTGGAGAGGTTTCAATTTCTCCTCGTGTATTGTGTTGATAATGCAATGCCTAGATAGTAGTTGAATCATAAAAAAAAGGCCTACGTTAGAAATGCTAAGCAATAATGGTTTTCCTTCATCCTACAACAATGAATTAAATAAAAAAAATTAATTAGAGACTAGTTCTAAAACAATGCAATAAAGGTAAAGGTATCATCTGATTGAATAATCTTGAATCTTAGAAGGAAACCAATTATGTGCATTCCATAGATGTTGAGATTATTTTATGATCAATAGGAATGAAAACATGAGAAAAAAAAACTAAAAGAATTTCCATTAAATGAATCTCCATGCCATTGAAGTTACCAAGGTGGCCATTGGAATAAAGAGTATTAATAGGAAAACAAATTTCTAAGAAAAAATAACATAAAAAAATGGAAATCCTTCATTTAAACCATGAATTCAATTGTGAGAAGCATATAATTACAAATTACCAAGAACATAATAAATCATACATGGTATCTTATCACTGTAATTTTAAATTTTTACTATTAGCAAATTTATAGAAGCACCCTAAACAAAATAAGAGCAAACATTTATATAGGAGTTACTTTACAATCATATAGAAATATATACACAAAGACACTATGTTCTTTAGGCCTGATGCTCTCTTTTTCCAACAATCAGCCAAAGACACTCTAAGACTAAAATTACAAGAATAAGCACAAAGGCCTAACCATTCATTTCCCATTCATTAACCTTTTCTCTCCTCCTCTAATTTAATGTTTGTTTTTCTATTTTTCTTCTCTTTACTTTTTATATTTGTATAATTTCCAAAATGGAGTTAGATACTCATTCTCGTTTCTATTCACTTGTTCAGATCCATTTTCAATTAAATATTGTAACCAAAAATCTTATTGTAGGAGAGAAACTTAACTTAATATGTTTTCAAGAAGTCCATTAAAATAAAAATATTGTAAGAAACAAGTACAAAAAATTCTTATATTTAACTATAAAATAAATCCATTCAATTATAATGCAAAGCTCCCCACCATTATACTAAGAAAAATCCATTCAATTATAACCAAAAAAAAACTCTCAACCATTACAGTAACCTTTCTCTTAGTACATGTGGGTAGTTTAGATTTTTTAAAACACAAGTTTAAAATTTTTTAATAATAACATAGAAACACAAGTTTCAATAATTTTAAGAACATAAATTCACAAGTTTCAATAATTATAAGACTAATACAATTATGATTATAACTTGAATCATTTAAAATGGATATAAGTTTCTTTAAAATATTACTATCCGTTGTAACTATATATGATTGGTTATTGAGAATAGAAACACTGCAACAAAAAAGATCATTGGTGAGGGTCATGCCTATGACGGACCTTTAAGGTCCATCACCAATGTCACATATGGTGACGGTCCTTAAAAAAGCATTGTTGTAAGTGTATATAGTGATGGTCCTTAAAAAAGCATTGTTGTAAGTGTATATAGTGATGGTCCTTAAAAATGCATTGTTGTAAGTGCATATAGTGATGGTCCTTTAAGGTTTGTCACCAAAGTCATTTTCAATGATACTTTTGGTGGGAGTCGTTGAAGGCCCATCACTAATTATCTCTTTAGTGACACTTCTAGTGACAATCATTCATTAATCCTCACCAATGCCCTTTTTGGTTACTTTTAGTGATGGTCAAAAAATTTTCATCATCATCGATCACTCCAATGAGTTTTTGGTGAAATTATATGATTTTTACTGTACTTTTTGTCAAAATATTACAATTTAAGACCATTGGTGTGGAGTCCTTTTCATTATGTGTCCAATGCTATATTGGTTAGAGTCAGTCAAATTGTTAAGAAGTCATTACTATGTATGATTTCCCTCAAGTAATGAGAATATAGCTTTCCTATGAGTCAACACATGATTCATCTCTATTAGGCTTATTATCTAGCAAGCTCCCTTTAGATCAACTTCCACTAATGTGTGTAGGAACTATATTATTTAATGCATAATCAATCTACGTCAATTCTATTAATCAGAGATATCTAGCATCCCTCAATAATCTTGGCACACCTTAACATGCTTTGGCACACACTAAAATTCCTTGGCACCTCACATGTCTTGGAACATACTTGTACCTAGAACATCTTGCAATGACTAGGACACTCAAGCACATGTTGGCATGCCCTAACACAACATAACACTCTCCTACCATGTGTTGGCATGTCCTGTAGTCCCTAGCATGCCATGGAACACCTTGGCGTGCATTGACATACATTAGCACCTGGAACACATTGGCACTTTGTATGTATTGGAACCTATTATTAGTGTCCCTAGCATGCGATTTTAAAAAAGATAAAGTCCTAGTTTATTAACCATATTATGCGTTCATTTACTTGTATTTTAGCTTGGTTCTTCATTTTTTTACTTTGGTACTCCTTCACACACATTAGCATACCCTAAAACCTTGCACATCCTAAAATTCCTTAGCACTTGACATGTCTTGGCATGCCTTGGCACTATTTGGCACATGTTAGCACACTTTGGCACTTCTTGAAATTCCCTAATATTCCCTAGCATGCCTTACTCATGCTTATCATACCATGTCACTCTCTTCGTGGCATGAAATATAACACTCATTGAAACTCCCTAGCACACACTCATATTCATTCACTTCCATGCATTTTGACCTATTTCTCCCTTGTGTTGTCCTAGTACTCCCTACACTCCTTATCGTGGATTGACACTCTCTAGCACACCTTAGCACTCTTCGACATGCCATTCCACTTCATATAATGCATAACACTCCCTGACACACATTAGCACTTGACACGTGTTGGAGCTTGACAAGTCTTATCATGTCTGGCATGTGATGAGATAACTTGGTATGCTTTGGTATGGTTTAATATTAAATTTATTTGAGATGAATTATTGGAAAGCGGATGAGAAGCAACAAAGGAATATTTGGCACTTAGAATGCACTAAGACTTGACACTTGGCATGTGCTGGCACCTAGGATGAAGGAAAGAACATCGAGAGAGACATAACTCATTTGATCAAGGAGGCCAAGAGGGATGTACTCCTAAAGTAGGAAGAGTTAGAGGGCTAAGTAAGGGTTCTTAAAGGGAGGACATGATAATCCACCCAGAGCAAGACCATCATGTGCGGGTTCACAATAATGTTGCATACCTTAATGGATTTGAGCTAGGAAGTAGGATGGAATATTTTTGGTTGTCATCTGGCAGATTGAGCTAAAGAGAGGTTTCTCATGAGAATTTGGGCATGTGATTTCAGTGGTGTCTCTATGTGAAGTCCACATCGAATTCTGAAATAATAGAGAAGGTTGATACCCTACCATCTGGTGGTTAGTAGGCTGCAAGGTATGTGATAAAGACCAACAAAAATGGAGGAGAGACTGCACTAGAATTTAGGTCCAAAACTCAAGTAGCCAAATGTGTAATATTTACTGACGTAACCCTAGTTTGAGGGTTGTAAAGATCTAAAGTTCATGTCAAGATTCAACCAAAGAAATGCCCAAATTTATGGATCCATATGACATAGGTCGAGTCTCTTATGGAGTCAAGAGCTGTTGTTTTTTCTATGGGTGGATCGGGTTTGTTCAAAAGAAATTATAATAGAAGTATAATTCCATAATAGGGTGATTTCCTGGCATATTTAGTCCATAAGGTATGCCCTTAAGACTGTGAGAAATATATGTAGAATAAGATGGGTTGTGACCCTTATAGCGAGGTTTATCTTTGCAATATAGACCAAAAATCTGGAAGATGGTTTGTAGAAGTATGTGTGGAGATAGAAGATCCAAAGGAGGGTGGAAGCTAAGAAGAAGAAATGTTCATATGAATAATGGACTGACATTAAGAGGAGTTTATTTTGGTGGACTGTCCATAGAGTTTTTGACAGGGAGCTAAAGTAGCCTATAAAAAATTATTCAATGGAATATTAGTGGCCAATTTGTGACCCTAATTCAGTCATCTATAGATTTTTAGAAGGATGATAAACGGAGTAGTTCATATACATTCATAGATTGGAAAACAAAGAAATTCACACACAAGAACATTGATCTTGACAGGACTCAAATCATTGTTAGGTGGCAGATTTGAAGAGCCGTAGATCAAGGTAGTGTTGTGGGCCCTAGATCAGTAAAAGAATTAACTTTGGTTGGGTATATTAATGGTATTCCAAATACAGTTGGAGGGTTGTTAGGAGACTTTCAAAGAAGATCCCTAATTCCTAAACTTGTGAAGGACAACAAGAGTGGTAGAAGGGCAGGTGTATTGAGCCTAAGGATGTGCATACCTTTAAGGACTAAATTAGTATTCAAGTGGACTATCCAGTTAGCCCTAGTTCACTATATTACATAGTATTGATTCAATGAGAAGAAGGGTTTCCTCGATATGCCTATAATTCTTATATTGGAGCAGTAGTATGGAAAAAGTGGCAAAGACAAAGACATATTCACAAATAGAGTTGTGAATAGTTGATCGAAGACCCTAAGTGTTAGATACCTTGAATGGAAATGGAGGTAGCTAGAGGGCAAAGTCTTTTGAGTTGAGTTTATTAACCTAAAGAAGTTGATCTCATTGATCGAGGTAGATTGAGGAGTTGCATAATGGGAGGCACGAGGACCTGCAATATGTCGTCAGGACATATGGACTAAAAGGGTTTTGTGTGGCCACCATTAGCAAGAAGGTCAAGTTTTGTCTTGTTAAGGATAGATTGGTTGTAAAAGGACTAACACCAAACCCTAGTTGTATACGTTGTATCATTGTGATTGTAAAGGGCCGTGATCCCTAGTATAGGAGCTCTATATTGTTGTGTTATAGTTTGTAATATAATGAAGAAGGGTTTGAATGTTGCAAATAATATTGGGGGGGGGGGTGAATTAGTATTAGTCAAGTCAATAATCGTTTTCCTGTTCATACTCAATTTCATATATGCTACTTCAATGAAGGTAACTCATGTGTGCACACAACTGTGTTTAAGGAAAAAAGCGTATATCCAGAAAACTAATGATTCAGTTAATTCATCATATGTTGATCTTTAATCTATGCATCAGTACTTTATTAAACATTAAACAATAACCATGTGCAGTTAATAACAAAAAGAATGCTAGGTCCCTATAATACTAGTGATTAGCCCATTACTATTGTAGTTGTATCCCTTATTAATATTCTTGTGCCCTTATTGTCCCCATATTGTTATTATTGTGCCCCATAGAATCCCTCTATTGTTATTTTTGTGCCTTTATATTATTATTTTTAGGTCGGTTGGGTTATATTGTGACTCCTTAGACTCCTATATATAGAAAGGAGGTTTTGTGGTTTGAATCATCAAGGAATCATTCATTTGTGTAATGTAAAGGAGGTTGCCCCCTCGAGGAGGCTGAATTCTAAGGTGTTGATCTATATTTTCTATCTTTTTGTGAGCTAGTTTCATAACATTTGGTATCAGAGCTTTTGGATTGTAGGGTGTTGCTGTTCAAAACAGGTCATTGTGGCATTTTTGCTATAACTTTTTTTTCTGCGACATTTCAGAAGCAAAAAAAAAACCCATTTGAGATGAAATCACACTGAACCTCAGATCGAAATTTCAGAGCTTTTTTCTCTATATTTGCAGAGATATGATCTGAGGAAGTTGGTCTTTTTGTAGACTCCTAAATTACATTCCAAACAGGTGACCTTGGGAAAATCGTCATAACTTTCTCTCTAAGAATTGGGTTGAAATTTAGTAAGAAGGTACAAAAAGAGGACAAAATGTAATTTCTTGTATATATTTTTCAAAGCCAAAGGTCAAAACAGGGACACGTGGCATGTCGTACAAGTTTGATCTACTGAACTAGTCTATGATCAGGTCACTGTGGGAGATTTGGCATAACTCTTCGTTGGAGAATCCAATTTGGATCAGACTGGTGGAATTGGAAAGAGGGCCCAGAGGGCTACTGCAGGTTGCAATTTCAAAACTATATGATCCGAAATTACATAGATACATCGGAGGCAATATCGAGCTCCTACAAAGTGAAAAAAGGTGTGTAGATTTTTTTAAATTATTGCTTAAGCTTGGTTTGAAAAATTATTTTGAAGGAATTCAAAGGGCATAGTAGAGAATTATTATCGATAACTGATGCCTCGAGGAAATAAAATACAAATGCCTAGTAAGCAACCTGAAATCTCTAGCATGACTCATGAAGAAGAGGAAGAAATGCTACATGATATATCAAAATTACAAGACCAAGTGCAATAAATGTCACTCTCATAAAAGCTAACAGAAGCTAAGATCAATGGCATGGAAGCTAATATGAATGGCATGCAAGCTAAGATGGACAATTTGAAGATAGATTTAAACACAAATTTGAAGACAGGCATGGTAGATTTGAAGATAGATTTGACAAATTTTCTACAAGAAATACTTACTAATGGTGAAAGGGTAGTAAAGGAAACTCATGATGTGAAGAAAAGAAATGTTAATCATGATTTCATAGACTCTAACGTTGGATGGAAGACTGACCATATTCAAAAAATTGAAATGAGGAAGTTTGATGGCAAGGATCCCGCAACATGGATATTACAGATGGAGCAATTTTTCGATCTCAATAATGTGCAAAACACACAAAAGGTACATATTGCAACTAAATATTTGGAACCAAATCAGTTTGTATGGTATCAATGCCTTTGCTCTCGTAAACAAATTATCACTTGAGCAATTTTTATAGAAGAATTGACAGCACATTATGAGGATACAAAAAGCAACACTTTTTTTTGCCAATTGATAAGTCTCAAACAAAAGGGTTCAATAATGGAGCACATTGAGGAGTTCCAAAAATTGAACATAAGGGTAAAAAAATATTCCAGAGGAGCATAGGATTGATGTGTTCATAAGCACTTTAAAGGATAATATCCAACATGATGTTCACCTTTGGGAACCTGATTCATTAGAGAAGGCATTCAGGTTAGAAAGAAAAATGGAAAGCAAAATTATGGCAACCAGGAAGCATAACACTCACAACTATAAACATGGAAGTGTTGTTGCCCCTAGTCTTCCACAACCTATAAGGTTGACACCACAACAATTGGAAGAAAAAAGAGCAAAAGGGCTTTCTTATAGTTGTGATAGCAAATACACTAAAGGTCATAAGTGTGCTGAGAAGAAATTATTCTACATAGATTGTGAAGAGGAAGAATAAAAGGAACAAGAAAGGTCAAAAGAAGAGGATATACTCCAGGAACAAAGTTTGGATAAAGAAGAAATGAGTCTGACCATATCTTGTAATGCATTAGCTGGAATTACCACTCCCCAAACCATCAAGATAGAAGGACAAATCAAGAGGAAAAGGGTAATAGTGTTGATTGATTCAGGGAGTACCCACAATTTTATTCATTGTAAGGTAGCAAAAGAATTGAATTGCTTCCTATATCCAGCACCAGAGTGTCAAGTGATGGTTGCAAATGGAGGAACAATAAATTGCTTTGGAAAGTGCCATAATATCAAGCTATCGATGGGAGAATATGTATTGACTAGACCAATGCTTTCCATTCCAATGGGAGTTGCTGATGTTGTACTAGGGGTCCAATGGCTACAATCCTTGGGTACAATAGCTTTTAATTTTCAAGAACTTTTCATGAAATTTTCTATGGAAGGAAAGAAAGTTGAATTAAGGGGTATTGCAGGGAAACCAGGAAAGATAATCAGTTCTAACGGTATGACAAAGCTTCTAGAAAAGGAACAAAGAGGTGTAATTTCACAATTATGTTTGCTAGATGTTTCCTCATCGAAATCATATATTTCTCCAAATCTCCAAAAAGTCTTGGACAATCATTCCAAGGTATTTGAGACTCCCAAAGGTCTCCCACCTATTCATGATCATGATCATGCTATTTATCTGATTCCAGGAAGTGTTCCTCCAAACATCAGGCCATACAGATATCCCTATGCCCAAAAGAGTGAAATTGAACGTACGGTTGCAGAAATGCTAGAGGCTGGTATAATTCAACCTAGTCAAATTTCTCTCTCTGCTCCAGTAGTATTGGTGCACAAGAAGGATGGATCATGGTGCATGTGTCCGGATTCTAGGGAGCTCAACAAGCTCACTATTAAAGATAAGTTTCCCATTCTTGTCATTGATGAATTACTAGATGAATTGCATGTATCAATTTACTTCACCAAGATGGATCTTCATTCAGGATATCATCAAAGTAGAATGAAGACTGAAGACATTCCGAAAACAACATTTAGAACTCATGAGGGTCATTATGAATTTGTGGTCATGCCTTTTGGCCTTACCAATGCACCCTCTACATTTCAAGGTTTGATGAATTCGATTTTCAAACCCTTCCTTAGAAAATTTGTGTTAGTATTTTTTGATGATATACAAATCTACAACAAGTCTTGGAACGATCATGTTGAACATGTTGACAGGGTGCTACAACTATTGGAGGAGAAACAATTATATGCAAAAAGATCCAAATGATTCTTTGGAGTACAAGAGGTGGAATATCTGGGTCATATTGTATCTCATGAAGGAGTTAAGGTAGACCCTAGCAAAATTAAAGCCATTAAGGAATGGAAAATCCCCACATCCATAAAGCATCTGCGAGGATTTCTCGGGTTGACAGGGTATTATCGCAAGTTTGTTAAGAATTATTGGAGAATAGCAACACCTCTAACAATATTATTGAAGAAAGATGCATTTTCATGGACTCCAGAAGTAGCAAAGGCCTTCGAACATCTTAAAGAAGCAATGTGCCAAGCACTAGTCTTAGCTAAACCAGACTTCACAAAAACCTTTATTGTGGAATGTGATGCTTCAGGAAATGGAATTGGTGCTGTTTTAATGCACGATGAAAGAACCATTGCTTCTGAAAGTCATACAATCGAGGGAAAGCTTTTACACAAAGCTATTTATGAGAAGGAGATTTTTGCAATACTACATGCACTTAAGAAATGGCGACCCTACCTAATGGGAAGACACTTCAAGGTAAAAACAGATCATGGTAGCCTTAAATACTTTTTAGAAAAAGGATTATCCTCTGAAGAGAAACAAAAGCAGGTCACAAAGATGTTGGGTTATGACTTTGAAATCATCTACAAAAAAGGGAAGCAAAATGTGGTCGCAGATGCACTCTCAAGAAAGGATGAGGATGTGTAAGCATTGTTGTGCGCCATTTCTATTATCCAACCAGATTGGATAAATAAAGCAAGGGAGGAATGGAAGAATGATGAAGAAGTGTGGTCACTTATTCGAAAGTTACAACAAGATTCCAGTACATCTGATACATTTAGCTGGCAAAATGATTCGTTATGGTACAAATATCGCTTATACCTCTGTAAGAATTCCGAACTCAAGCAAAAGATTCTTATGGAATTGCACACTTCTCCCTTAGGAGGCCACTCAGGATTTTTGAAAACTTACCACAGGGTTAAGAAGGAATTTTTTTGGGATGGCCTTAAATTGGATATTCAAAAGTTTGTGGCAGAATGTTTGGTTTTCCAACAAAATAAAGTTGAAACAATTAAGACCCCAGGTCTATTACAACCTTTATCCATTCCAAGCCAACATTGGGAGGAGGTTTCAATGGATTTTATTACAGGTTTACCAAAGTCTGAGGGAAAGAGTGTCATCATGGTGGTAGTTGATAGACTTACAAAGTATGCAAACTTTTGTGCATTACCAAATCCATTTAAATCCAGTACAGTTTCTACTGCATTTATGGAAACAATTCAAAAGCTACATGGAAACCCAAAGATTATTGTAAGTGACAGAGATCCCATTTTCACTAGAAATTTTTGGACATAATTATTTTCTTGTCTCAGTACTCAGTTAACTCATAGCTCATCTTATCATCCTCAATCTAATCGGAAAAATAAGATAGTAAACAAATGTTTGGAAGGATATCTTCGTTGCTTTGTATCTAATAAACAAACATAATGGGTTAAAGGGTTGCCTCTGGCTGAATGGTTGTATAACACTTCCTTCCATACAGCAACAAAAATGACCCAGTTCATGGAACTTTATGGATATCAGCCACGATCCATCACATCATATTTAAAAGAAAATTCTAAGGTTCAAGCAGTGGAACATCACATCGAGCATCAAGAACAAGTCCTCCAACTCTTAAAGGATAACCTCATGTTGGCGTAGAATAGAATGAAACAACAGGCAGATCAGCATCGCAGCAAAAGAAGTTTTGATGTAGGTGATTGGGTATTCCTACGGCTACAACCATATAAGGATAATAAATTATCACCAATGTATTATGGTCTGTATGAGGTGTTGCAAAATATTGATACTATGGCATACAAATTGGTGCTTCCTACAACTTCTCGAGTGCACCCAGTTTTCCATGTTTCATGTTTAAAGAAGGTTATAGGTGACAAGCTCCCAATTCAAACAATATTGCCAGAACTTGACGAGGAAGGAAAAATTATATTGGAACCAGAAGCAGTCACAGAAACAAGAACTCGACAGCTACAAAATCAATCAATTTCAGAGTATCTCATCAAGTGGAAGAACTTATCTACTGAAGATTCCACATGGGAGGATGATAATTTTATACAGAAGCATCCAGAACTACTCAAGCGTTGAGGACAACACTTTTTTGAAGGAGAGGGGCATGTTAGGTACCTATAATACTAGTGATTACCCCATTACTATTTTAGTTGTATCCCTTATTAATATTCTTGTGCCCCTATTGTCCCCATATTGTTATTATTGTGCCCCATAGAATCCATCTATTGTTATTTTTGTGCCTTTATATTATTATTGTTAGGTCGGCTGGGTTATATTGTGACTCCTTAGACTCATATATATAGAAAGGAGGTTTTGTCATTTGAATCATCAAGGAATCATTCATTTGTGTAATGTAAAGGAGGTTGCCCCCTCGAAGAGGGTGAATTCTAAGGCGTTGATCTATCTTTTCTATCTTTTTGTGAGCTAGTTTCATAACAAAGAAACATCACACATAAGAAACACACATGAACACCAATATTTAAGGTGGAAACCCAATGTGGGTAAAGAAGACCTCCTGCTGTCGTCTCTATCCTCTTTTAATAATAATAAAATATGTTTACAACATTGTATTGGTGTAGACTCATACCAATATGTAGGCTTCTACCTGTAGAAGGTTACTACCTTCTTCCATTCTCCAGCCTCTACTAGAATGGAGCTACAACCCCCTAGCTCTTGTACTAGCCAATATGTTTACTAGAACGCTGGTGCTGACCTACAGAAGGCTACAATCTTATTTATTCCTCCAGGTACCACGTTTCATAAATTTTCAGACTGGATGCTCCTGGTACACAATAATACATATGAAGGCCTTGTTTCATCCAATTTTCATACCGAACCCATCAACAACATTGAAGCTCAAAATCAATCACCACTGTAATACAACTATCAAATACATATGCATCAACCAATCATTGAAACTCAATCATCACTCTCTGAATCAACCACAGCTGAATCAATCGCTAACAACCTTTGAACCTCTGACACAACTGAATCTACCAGTCATTCATACTTAATCAATTTCAACAAATCCACTAGAATAGATAGATCACTGTAACCAGTAACCAGACCTCAACCTAGAACACTGCATCATCATTCAGAACCAGTTGTAACCTCAAAACCATGCGTCAGAGTAGATACACAACTTGGAAGAGCCTAACCAGCGTGTATACGCAACTTCATCAAAGTGAACCAGCTTATAGATCTGAAAATACTTACTTATAACTTCGTTGCACTTCCAAACTTCAAACATAACCAGATCATCACATATAAAGGATAATACATGCGTTAGCAATCGGATCTATCCCATCAGATCACATAATGATAAGTCATTATGATCCTGATCCATTATTATATCTCATCCATCATCGCTAAAGAAAATCACAATCAGTCAATCTGAACACTGTTACCAGAATGCAGTCACCAGAACATAAAGCAAAACCTAGAACTCTGTATCAACAACCAGAACCAACTGTAACTTCAAACATCATAGTTCATAAGGTATACGCCACTTCGATGTGTCGAACCAGCGTGTATACCCGCTTTTACCCGCTTTTACCATAGACAACCAGCGTATGCATCTAAAAATATTAATTCAGAATTTTGTAGCTATTCCAGACTTTAGTTATACCCATATCATATCATTTACAGAATAATATACACCTCAGTATTCAGATCTAGAATATTCATGAGCACAAACACATAATGATAGTTCATTTGACACCTTAAGATCTCGATCCATCATTAGATCTAGTTCCTCATCATTCGCTAAGGTTCATCCTTGGTTTAGATCCAGCAATGCACCATAACCTAATAACTTACATACTAGATCTCACACTTCATCAGATATTTGATACATGCACCCCTGACTGAATGATCTTCTCCTTCTTTTATAGTTTTAGGCCTTTCTCAATGCCATGGACCAAATCCACTTAGGACCAATACCTTTGACTAAATACTTAGGTTCAATACCTCGGACCGGATACCATGGACCAATACCATGGACCAAATACTTTGGACCAAAAACTTAGTTTTCCAAGGTATACGTGTGTTTCCTTCTGTGAAAGTGTGTGTGTACATTATACGATCCTTTTGTTCTATTAACCTACGTGTATACACAACTTGGTCAAGGTGAACCTTTGTATGCTTCTCTTTCTTCATTCTTTGTAGTCTAAACTATAAATCTTTGTTGTTTACCTACTATATTGTGATCTTTCATCTGAGTAAGTTGCCTTCTGAACTGATTCCTTGAAACTGTCCTGCATTTCATCATATCTGTAAACACTATTGTTATGTATTCTGTCACATATGATATCTCTTCTGTAGATTCATCTAGTTACCATATACAAGTGAGTTGTTGTGCTACAAGTGGGTTACCATCAAGTATAACACATGCATCATAATGCCAACATCTCCCCCTTAAGACTTGATGGAAACCATCTTGGTGTTGATTACTACAAGCTGTAGAAACTATTAGAGATAACAAGAAACGCCAAAATACTCTCCCCCTTTGACATCAAGGGCAAGGGGAGGACCAGGATATTCTTCCCGTTTGATATCAAAGGCAAAGGGTTGACCAAAAAGAAGACTTCCATATCTGAACAGCTAAATATAAACATATATCATGCCCCCCCTAAGCACATGCTAAATTCTCTCATTAAATTCCCCCTTTTCTACATGCTGAGATGCACCATATCATCCATGCTCCCCCTGAGCACATGCAGAGTCTACAAATATTTTTCAAATGAGTAACATGACTATATAACTAAACTCAGTGACTTTGACCTTCTTATCACCAAAGACTCATACATACATCAATCTCCCAACCAAGTGGGGATATACCAATTGTTTATGATAGAAATATAATTACATCATCCATCCCATGCAAAGTGGGGATACAAATTACATCACATGACCAAAAAGGACTCTTTAGGAGACAAATTATTACATCATGGGTCTTTATATGACCTTTACATCAAATGATATACATGACATTTATAACAAAGACCACATATCTAATCAAGACCATGAAAGTCATCAGCAACTATCATACATCATGAATGATTTGCACCATAAGCATTTGTCAACAACATCTAGACATGTAACCTGTATAAGTCCATCATTATTTCCCAAGATATGATAGTGTAAATATCATCACCCTGTGACAAAGTATGTCTGCATATATCAACTCATCCTCTTGATCTCATCTTGCTTCGTTTCCTTAGTAGAAAGAGTGTTATCATAACCTTCCATGAAGCAATTAAACATATGTCATATCTCCAAGCGGTAGCAAAAAATCATTCACATTATATCATATGTATGTGAAAACACCATAGACATCATCTTATGATCTTTCACATCATCATCAAGAACTACATGATCTTTCCACAAGAACCTTTAATATATCAACCATGTATCATCACTAGGGAACATCCCACATCTGATAAGCATCAACCATGATAATCAACATATGTGAGTATCAACCTATCATCATAAGATAAGAACTCATCATCATTATGTGGTTATGTAAGCCATGTCTTCAAATATCCATGTCCTCAAATAGCTATGTCTTCATGCAGCTTGCAATAACACCATTCTCTTGGCCAACCAACAATATGCAACATAAGTAATCATCCATGTATCCATCATACTATATATCCATCAAAGGGATAGCAAATATGTATCTAGCAAACCATGAGCTTATGGTCATTTGTCAAGTTTTCTTGATAGCATCTACAACACCAATGCTCAACCATGTTGGAGCCAAGAACTAAAGGAATCCTGCATCATATCTTCACCATATGAACTTTATGCATCTTTGGAGGCATGATAATAGTAACATAGAAGAAATTAGTGGCTCATCATCAATTAATGAAGTTTTTTACTCAATATTTGTACTTCTCCTTGTCCTTCTGAAGATCACCATGTAAGCAACATATATGTACTGTATACATCATCCAAAAGTCATCCACATTTATCCATAAATCTGATTTGAGTAACAACTATGTAATCCCAATCAATACAAGTATCATCTAAGATTTCATCATGGGAAACTTATAATCATCACATAGCAAGATGTATGAATTTAAACACTTTAGCCACATAAGCATCATCATCATTGACAAGAATTCTAAACATAATGCCAACAATGCTTTGTTAGAATCATAGCATGTTCTCCCGCTGAACGTGTTCCACCTCTTCACTGTCAGATCTGATCATTGCATATATCAATAAGAAGTATCAAGGCATCATCATCAATCAGATATACATCAAGTTGTTAGGATCAAAACACTTCTAAATAATATCCATAGACTATAGTCATCTACGACAGAAAAGATAACTGATAATTGTCTGAATCATATCACATCAATTTTTCTGTGACTGTCCCACAACATTTTTCTCAAACTACATATATGCGACTGTGAATCTTTGAACTCGCGTATATACGCAACTGTGCATCTTTGAACTCGCATATATACGCGACTTGTCTTCATGAAACTTGTGTATGAGATTTAGAACATTGAAGTTTCATACTTTCGGCTTCTCTTGAGTCTATCATGTCTGTACACAGTTCCATGCCACATTTTTCTGACTGTAATTCCTTCTTCTTCCATATCTTCGAGTGTGATGATGTTTTCTCCTTTTGGTATGGTGCCCGACATTTTCTCCTACATTCCTTTGCTATATGTCAAAGCTTGTTACATGCATAACATCTTACACATTTCATATTTCTTCTATAGCAGTCAATGGCTTTGTGACCAAACATATTGCAAGAGAAACAATATCCCTTAAAGTACCTGTAAGTTGATGATCTTTCTGTGTGATGGTCTTGAACCATTCTACTTCCGCATCTTGCTGCAACATGTCCAAGGTTATGATATATAAAACATTCAACATTATTCATTTGAGCAAATAACCAACTATCATTTCCATGGTTAGGAGTAAAATATTTTCTTTGAAGAATTTCTTTCCTTGGTTGTTGATGGGATTGACCTCTCATCTCCTTGTTGAGCATTTCAGATTTTGCATTAGAGTTCCTTGCCTCACTTTGTGAGCTAGATTCACCTTCAATAGATTCATGAAAACCAAGACCATTTTTGATGGCAGGAGACCTTTGACTACTAGGAATATCATCCAAGATCTTAGTACTATCTTGATATCGTAAGAGATTATCCTTTTCTTCTAATTTACCTCTTAGTATATTTACCTCAACCTAATGTTGCTCTTCCTTTTCAAGATATTGCTTCTTCATGATTTCTTCGGCTTTTATTTCTTCTTCCATCTATTTCCTTAATTCAAGAGCTTCGTTTTCTTGTTCTTCAAGAGCTTGGAGTAGTTATTCATTCTGGTTATTTCATTTTTCAAGATCTTGTTTTAGCAAGAGGATCTTGGCTTCAATACCTTCATAGTAACGAGATCTATCTTTGAGTTTCTTGATTGTTGTGCTCCTTTCATTTACTTCATTTCTTAATAATGTCACTTCATACTGCAGCTTTTGACATTGATCTTCCTTTTCCTTGAATTTCTTCCTTACTTTGTTTCTTTCCTCTAGTTGCGCTTTTAGTTTGGTAGCTTCTTCTTTGAAAGTACAGTCCCTTTTGTCCAATAGATATTGTTGATCTCTAATTTTGTCTGTGAGCCTTTTAAATTCTACCTCTATTTGATATCTTTCTCTCTCACCCATAAGAGAAAATTCAGTTCTTTCGCTATTACTTTCATAATTTTCAAATGGATGGAGAAATGCATCACCTGAGGATAACAAATTCATACCTGATAGTTACTTTGCTTGTTCATCTTCATTCTAAGGTGATTATAAATTTGAAGAGTTATTTCCACATAATCCCCAAGCGATTCTCCCACTGTCATAGTTCCTTTGAGATGCCTTCTTCTTCTAAGGCACTTTCTTCTTTAGCTTCCTTCCCATTGTTCTATGGATCTCCTTCAAGCGATCAAGCTTCTACCAAAGGACCTGCTCTGATACCAATTGTTGGAAATAATACTGAGAGGTGGGGGGTGAATCAGTATTAGTCAAGTCAATAATCGTTTTCCTTTTCATACTCAATTTCATATACGCTACTTCAATGAAGGTAACCCACATGTGCACGCAACTGTGTTTAAGAAAACAAGTGTATATCTAGAAAACTAATGATTCAGTTAATTCATCATATGTTGATCTTTAATCTGTGCATCAGTACTTTATTAAACATTAAACAGTAACCATGTGTAGTTAATAACAGAAAGAACCATCACACATAAGCAACACACATGAACACCAAGATTTAAGGTGGAAACCCAATGTCGGTAAAAACCACTTGTTGATGTTGTCTCTGTCTTCTTTTAATAATAAGAAAATATGTTTACAACATTGTACTAGTTCAGACTCATACCAGTACGTAAGCTTCTACCTACAGAAGGTTACTACCTTCTCTAATTCTCTAGCTTCTACTGGAAGGGAGCTACAACCCCCTAGCTCTTGTACTAGCCGATATGTTTACTAGATCGTAGGTGTTGACCTACAGAAGGCTACAACCTTCTTTCTTCCTCCAGGTACCATGTTTCATAAACTTTTAGACTAAATTCTATTGGTACACAACAATACACATGAAGGCCTCATTTCATCCAATTTTCGTACTGGACCCATAAACAACATTGAAGCTCAAAGTCAATCACCACTGTAATACAACTATCAAATACATCTGCATCAACCAATCACTGAAACTCAATCATCACTCTTTGAATCAACCACAGCCGAATCAATCACTGATAACCTCTGAACCTATGACACAACTGAATCAACCAGTCATTCATACCTAACCAATTTCAACAAATCCATTGGAATAGATAGATCACTGTAACCAGTACACAGATCTCAACCCAGAAAATTGCATCATCATTTAGAACCAGCTATAACCTCAAAACCATGCATCAGAGTGTATATGCAACTTGGAAGAGCCTAACCAGCATGTATACACAAATTCATCAAAGTGAACCACCGTATAGATATGCAAATACTTACTTATAACTTCGCTGCACTTCTCGACTTCAGACATAACTAGATCATCACATATAAAGGATAATACATGTGTTAGTAATCAGATCTAGCCCATCATATCACATAATGATAAGTCATTATGATCCCAATCCATTATTAGATCTTATGCATCATCACTCAAGCAAATCACAATCAGTCAATCTGAACACTGTTACCAAAATGCAATCACCAGAACATAAAGCAAAACCCAGAACTCTGCATCAACAACCAGAACCAATTGTAACTTCAAACATCATAGTTCATAAGGTATACACTACTTCGATGTGTCGAGCCAGTGTGTGTACGCACTTTTACCATAGCCAACCAGCATATGTATATGCAAATATTAATTTAGAATTCTGCAGCTATTCCAGACTTCTGTTATACCCAGATCATATCATTTACAGAATAATATATGCGTCAGTATTCAGATCTAGAATATTCATGAGCACAAACACATAATGATAGTTTATTTTACGCCTTAAGATCCCGATCCATCATTAGATCTAGTCCCTCATCATCTGCTAAGGTTCACCCTTGGTTCAGGTCCAACAATGCACCATAACCCAATAACCTGCATACTAGATCTCACACTTTATTAGATATTTGATACTTGCACGCCTCGCCTAATGATCTTCTCCTCCTTTTATAGTTTTAGGTCTTTCTCAAGACCATGCACCGAAACCACTTAGGACCAATACCTTGGACCAAATACTTATGGTCAATACCTCAGACCAGATACCATGGACCAATACCATGGATCAAAATAGCATGGACCAAAAGCTTCGTTTTCCAAGGTATACGGGCTTTTCCTTCTGTGAAAGTGTGTGTGTACACTATACGCTCCTTTTGTTCTGTTAACCTACGTGTATATGCAGCTTGGTCAACGTGAACCTACGTATACTTCTCTTTCTTCATTCTTTGTAGTCTGAACTATAATTCTTTACTATTTACCTACTATATTGTGATCTTTCATCTGAGTAAGTTGCCTTCTAAACTGATTCCTTGAAACTATCCTACATTTCGTCATATCTATAAACACTGTTGTTATGCATTCTGTCACATCTGATATCTCCTATAGATTCATCTAGTTACCATATACAAGTGAGTTGTTCTGTTACAAGTGGGTTGCCATCAAGTACAACACATGCACCATAATGCAAACATTGAAAAAGTTAAAAATTGTCATGTGCACTAGTTGATTCCCTAATGTGTGCATATTTTTTTGTGCATTAAAGTATATGTGTTGTGGAACTTGAGTGTGTTTGCATCAAAGGCTCTAATACCAAACATGGGTTCTCATGTGCCATCGAAACTCAACATATGCCATGTTCAACTAAGAACTACCTATAACTCATCTTAGACTACTCATGTCCAACCTCAACTCATCCCACTTAACAAGTTACCAAGACAAGGCTCACATCAAACGGTGGTAGTAAAACAACTAAGCAACATAGATTACATCCTAACATGCCATAACATCTGGCACGTCTTAGAATGCCTCGGAACTGTGGCACATGTTAGCATCCCCTACATTCCATGGCATGATTTGGAACTCCCTAACACACACTACCACTCCCTGACATGTCGTAGAACTCTAACATGCCTTGGCATTTCCTAACATATAACCATGTCACTCCCTTCTTAACACAACCGAAACTCACTATCACTCCCTCCTTAGAACACCTCAAACTCAATGACACTCCCTATCACACATTCTTATTCATGCACTTCCATGCATTTTGAACTAGTTCTCTCTTGTGTTCCCGTGGCACTCCCTAACACTCCATGCCACACATTGACACACCCTGGCACTTGGCACATCTCGGCATGTCACCCTGACACTCTAGACTTCCTTGGAACTACAAATCATACATCATCACTCCCTTATTAGCACACCTAGAACACACTGAAACTCCCTTTCACGCACTCTCATTCATTCATTTCCATGCATTTGAAAGCAGTTCTCCCTTCTGTTTCCCTTACACTCCCAAACACTCCTTGACATTCATTGGCACAACTTGAAGCCTGGCACATCTTGACATGTTTCCTTGAACTCTATCATACCTTAGCACTTCCTAGAATACCTTTTCACTCCCTCCTTAGCACACCCAAATCTAATTGACACTTCATGTCACAAACTCTTATTCATTAATTTCCATGCATTAATTTTACCTAGTTCTCCCTTGAATTTCCCTTGCACTCCCTAACACTTCTTAGCACACGTTGTCGCACCCTGGAAGCTATCACATATTAGCGACATTCTACCCTGGAACTCTAGCATGCCTTAGCACTGCCTAACATAGAATGTCATTGCATCCTTAGCACACCTCGAACTCGCTAACACTAACTATCACACACTCTTATTTATTAATTTCCCTTCATTTTGACCTAGTTCTCCCTTGAGTTTCCATATAAGTCCATAACACTCCTTAACATGCATTGGGACACCTTGGCACCTAGTACATATTGGAATGCTTCCCTAGCACTCTAGCATGCCTTCACACTACCTAGCATACCTTATCACTCCCTCCTTAGCACACTCGGAACTCGCTAATATTCCCTATCACACTTTCTTATTCATTCATTTCCATGAAATTGAAACTAGTGCTCTCTTGTGTTTCCTTGACACTCACTAACACTCCTTACCATGCATTGGTGCCACACCCTACCACTTGGCACATATTGGCATGCCTTAGCACTTGTGATCTGTAATGCAAACTTGAAGGTGATGGATGAATTACAATTCAAATTTTATGTATTTTGAGTAATGGATCACTTTATAAAATACAAAAAATAATGTTTTTTAAACTCATTTGATAAAAATCACAGAGGAAATATACCATATCAGAAACACATAACATAAAAAATGATAAAGGATTCAAGCCCTCTCCTGGGCTATATCCCCTGGTCCAGTTTCCAATGTTAGGCCTCTTTCATTAACTATTCAAATTTGTGTTTACGTGACTTCACAATGCTCAAAACGTAAAAATTTTGTCTCCAATGGATTAAGAACAGTAAAAAATCCCCAACTGGGCTCTTTCTGCACCTTATTTCGCCAAAAACTGATAAATTTATGCTTCTCCCCAGTTTTCTATGTTTTTCATGGCAAATTGTCCTATAATTCACAATAAACCTGGCTCAACACTGAAAACCCAAAACTGACACATAAATTCTTCCTACAATCCTTCCTGATGGTGCAATTTGTCAGAAATTTTAAATGCCCACTGACCCTTGATTTCCAAAAATTTAGGTGGTATGGGGGCCACGTGCCTAGGGGATGGGGTAAACCGCCCACCCCATTGTCCAACTGCCATCTAACTGGCACTGGGTCACATTCAACCCCATGAAACAAGGGGATGATACCTTATTTTGTGTGTGTGCCTTTGGCTGTAGTATGCGGTCATATAAGGGCCATGTGGCCTACGGCCGGTCCCCTTTTCGGGTGCCTAGGGGTTGGCCCCTTCTCGTAGACTTCATCATGGTTCCATGGTCGAGGTTTGAAACCTAGGGCTAGGGATAAGCCTTGGCCCTTGGTCCTGTACCTTGCTTTTATGGGCATGGGGACTACGTTGGGCATTAGCCCTAGCCCAACCTCCAAACTTCATTTGTGCCAATGTTAAATACAATATGGGAGTTATAAGGGTTAAAAGTCACATGTTGAGGTGTAGCATTAGTGATCTGCACTGTTTGGTCGGAGGTCTTTTGTTCAACTCTCTCGGAGGCCCATTCGAACCATAAAGAATATTTTAATGCATAGTTTGGAGGCCACGTGGCAACCCTCTAGAGGCACACGTGGTCTCCATTCATTGGTCCCAAAAAATCCAATTCGACCAGTATAATAATAATAAAATCGAACCAATGAAATTAAGATTTTTTTTTTTTTAACCAATCTGTAGAGGCCAAGTGGCAGCCTACCATTGGCCAAAAATGTACAATCACTCTGTCAAACCTGCAATTTTTTTACCTGTTTGGGAAAACGATCAGAACATGATATTGGGAGCATACGATATTGGTTTTGAGTGATTCAAATTGCATTGGATTTAGGTCATTGAGATCTAATCACTTGTATAGGTCTCAAGCACTTCTGAACACTTTTAATTTTTAGCACTTTATTGATCCCTTGGATCACTTCTCCCCACTTGAAGCGTTTGGATCTCCAAGAGACTACTTTTAGTCAACAAATATTTGGGGATATAGTTCCCTCACCCTTCCAATCTCAATCCATTTTTGATTTTCTTGGATTTGTGCCTTTGAGTTCCACAGAAAGGTATTCCACATTCCCTCATTTTGAAGTTCTTTTTCTTCTGTCAAGGATAGTATATTCTTGCAATTCTTTAAGGAATTCTAGACATAAATTTGACTGAAGGAATCTGAATATGTTCTCCTTTATCATCAATCAATGGAGGCTCATATAATCTCAAATTCTCAAAATTAACAATTGCATACATTTGCATATATAGAGGAAAATCCAACCGGAAGGCATTATTACCAATCTTTTATAGAATCTTAAAAGGTCCTTACCTTATTGGTTTCAGTTCTTTATCTTCTCCTTTAAGCCTCTCCTTGCTAGTGTAAATCTAATTTGTTATGCAAACATCTCACAAAATAGAAGAAAAGATATGTCAATGCCTTCAAAATCAAACTATTTGAGAGGGAAACAAGACCTTGTTTCTATATATAGGAGTCTAAGGGGTTCCTATACAATCAGAGCCTACATAAAAATAATATTGTAGGGGCACAACGATAACAATAGTGGGCTTCTATTAGGCATAATAATAACAACATGGGGACTATATCAGCAGAGTAATGCAATAAGAAGGTTTCACTAATAGAAATAAGGGGTTACACTAGTAGTATAGGGACCTAACATGCCCCTCTCCTTCATAAGTTGTTGTCCTCAACACTTAAGTAGTTCTGTATGATTTTGTTTAAAATTATCATCCTCCCATGTGAAATTTTTAACAGGTAAGTTCTTCCACTTGATGAGATACTCTAAAATTTATCGATTTTGTAGCTATTGATATCTTGTTTTTGTGACTGTCTCAAGTTCCAATATGATTTTTCCTTCCTCATCATGTTCTAGCAATATTGTTTGAACTGGGATCTTCTCACCTATAACCTTCTTTAAGCATGAAACATGGAAAATTAGGTTCACTTGGGAAGATGCAAGAAGCTCTATTTTGTATGCCATAGTACCAATCTTTTGTAACAACTTTTACAAACCGTAATAATTTGGTGATAATTTACTGTCCTTCTTAGCTTGCTTGTGGGAGATTTATTTGTATGGTTGTAGTCACAGAAATACCCAGCCACCTATATCAAAACTTTTTTTGCTGCAATTTTGATCTGCTTGTTGTTTGATTCTATTATGTGCCAAAGTGAGGTTATCCATTAAGAGTTTGAGAACTTGTTTTTGATCCTCGATGTAATCTTCCACCGCTTGAACCTTAAAATTTTCTTTTAAAGATGATGTGATGGATGGTGGATGATATCCATAAAGTGCCATAAATGGGGTGTTGGGATGGGGTCCCCTCGGTTAGTTTTCGGGTTAAGATAATTTTGACACATTTTTGTAACTAATGTAAATTATTCGCGATTTGTGGATGTGGAGTGCATAGATGATTACAAATCAAAGGGGTTTAAGCCCCTTGTTTATGTAAAGTTTGAGTCATTTTTGAGATCCACCCATGGTCCGTGGACCATGGGATTCTATGAAAAGGGGTATAAATAGTTGTGTCTTAGGGAGTCTCGGGCATATAATATTGATATGTGGAAGCAATGGGTCAATGAAAGACAAGTGATAGTGAGAAGAAGTGGGTCAGATAGGAGAAGACAGGCTCTGTAGGTGAGTTCGTAGAGGCCTCGTAGAGTCTACAACTAAGTGCATGGAACCCCACAACTGAGTGCGCAAGGTAGTTTTGATCTTATAAATCTGACTTGAAGATCAATAAAGATAGTTACTGAATAATTACAGTATATATATGTTTTATCTTTGTTTCTGTTAATAATATATGCTGCCTATGAGTAATGCGTTTTATGGAATATTGATTGAATGTTGTGTGAATATGTTGAATAATTGGTAATTGATGTACTCAAGCATGTTTATGTAATTTTGTGAAGACTCCAATGAATTATTTGATGTTTATTAATAACTTAAGTAAATTTCTATGAACCTCAATTTAGGATTGCTTTTTAATGCATGTAAGTGGATATATTGACTAGTAAAGGTCTGGAAAGACCAATCGTAAACCTTCACGGAGGTCTAAAGGACATTTTGATAGAGTTGCAGTAGTGTGCCCTATGAGAGTATTGATCTACATGAAGGTAGATCCGAGGCGCTAAAAGACATCACACTAATCTATGGATGAAAAAACTTGGTTCTTACATCCCCCCATACTACTTCAGGTGAGACTATTGCTTGTGGTACACAGGCTGTTGCTGAAAGGGACAGTAGTGTAGGGATTTATTGGTTAGTGCAACTAACTCTAAACCTAGGTTAGGACCCCCCTAAGACAACAAATGGTTCTATTGTTGGGACTGGAATTTGCTTGAAAGAGGTGTGATGTCACATCACTAGAATCCGACCAAAAAAGAAATTGAAAGTGTTTGGATTGGAAGATTCACGAGTTCGCGGTGCAAGAAAATAGGAATTCGCACCTGTCAAAGGAAGAGTGGTTGAACAAGTATCTGTATACAAAGATACATGAAATCTTCTTCTGCACTTTTCCCATTGAACTGTAGGAGCGGTTAGCTAAATTTCTAGATGTCCAAGGAAGGTGGAAGCTTGATAATTCTATAGTGTGGACTCTTGAATTAGTGTGACAATTAGAAGCCTCTGAAACCCAAATCACGTGGGTTGTTGATCATTGGCTCGATCAGATTCTAGGAGGATTTGTTACATAATTCACAATTGATACCTCAGTCAGCTACAGCGAAGTGGAGTGACGATTTTTCAAAGGACCGCGAGGTAAGTATTTAAGATATTTGAATACTTGGATTAAAATCCTTTTATGTGAAAAATTGGTTATTCCATTTCCTCGATGTCCAGAGCTACGCGAAGTCGAAGACTCTTTATATATCGAGAGAGATCAGGTCCAGAATATAGCTCGTTGATCGAAACTCCTTTGAGTGACGATGAGGGGGCATATAGGCTTCACCGCGAAGTGTTGTCCAGCTGATAACATAGGGTCTTTTATGAACACATCATCTATCCACTCTGCCTTCACCTCCACTTCCACCGCATACACCTTCACCCACACCTCCACCTCCACCACCTCCATTCAACATGGAAAACACTATGAAGATGCCAATTTTCAAGGGAATTGAGAGTGAAGATACAAAGCAGTTTTGGTTTGTTGTGAAAGATATGTGGACAACGTAGCAGATTACTAATGGCAATATAAAGAAGGCACAATTGGTTATCGCTCTGCAGGATCACCAACAAACTTAGTATATTAAGTATTGTTCTAATAATCCTCTGGCATCTCTAGAAGAGACTAAGGCTGCTTGAAACAAAGAGTTTAGTAAGCCAAAGTTTTATTAGCAATCAGTAGTTGGATTTAAGGAAATCCTGATGAGGGTTGACGAGACACCTTGGGAGTTATATCAAAGGATGAAATGTCAAATTCGAGAAGCTAACGTGCAGCTCAAAAAAAAAAATATAGGAACACAGGCGGAGGATTTGGAAATCGTGATGAGGTTACATTCAACGCCTATTCAGGATACGACCTTAGGGGTATAGCAGATTCACTCTTAGTTACAGAACAGGGGTGTGTCTGGAAGTCTAGTGTCTAAAGTGCAAGAGTCAGTGGCATGATAAAGACCACTACCCCGTATTCACGAATTATATTACAGGAGGGGAACCAATTCCCCTGAAGCCAGAAGATCTAACAGGGTTGAGCATGGGGGCTGCGCTATTTGTCAGGTTGCTGGACAACATGCGATGGATAATTTCCATTTCCTTCAAAAGTTCATCTGGACACCTTAGCATTTGTTCTGTAACTTCTTCAAATAAGTGGGCCATGATGACTTGATGATGGAAAGAATGCCTACATACTGAATGCAAGCAGAAACTCGACCTCCAAATTAGGGCTCCAGGGGGGCGCGTGGAGGTTATTGGGGAAGAGGATGTGTCCAAGAAGGAGGAGGACCTAGTAGAGGCTGCGGTTAACGCATCTACTATAACTGTGGAACACCACGGCACTATGCCCGAGACTATCAAAATAAAATGCACCCATCATGTCAATACTGCAACCAGTTTGACCATACTATAGAAGAATGCCAAGTGTTGATAGCTAAAATGAAAGAGAAGAAAGAAAAGCCTCAAAAACCTACAAAAAAATTATAGATGATGATAATTAACCCCGCGAGGAAGATCAAAATGTGAATATAGTCTTGAGAAGTGGAATAATGAATGGTGATGATAAATGTAAATAGCCTGAAGAGGATGGATGGGTCCACAAGGCCCCAGAGAAGGAAGTTGGTTTTGATCTAAATCGCATGAAGGAAACATTTATGGAGGTGAGTAAAAGGTTAGCTAAGGCATCCACATCAGGAAGTGAGGACGAGATGCAAGGCACCAGTGCACCTACAGATGTTGATCCCTCTGTGGTTACTACATTTTTGGAGACCTTCATAAAGATTTTGCGCGATAGAAAAGTCATGGGAGGCCTTCATGAATTAATAAACAAATGCACCAATGAAGAGAAGGTCCTTGATGGACAATTGGTGGTCAGAAAAATCGGCAAGCATAAGTCGAGAACAAGGCACGAGATGAGGCTCATCATGTGGATAGGAGATTATGGATGGACGAAGTCATCTCGAATCTGGGATCTGATGTGAATGTGTTGCCAAAAAAACATGTAAAATGATGGGGATACTTGCACTGCAGTGGTCAGCGATCAAGCTCAGAATGGAAAAAAGGTAAAAAATCATCCCCATGGGAAAATTATATGGAGTTACAATTGATATGGAAGGTACGAGTGCAATCTCTGACCTTGAGGTGATAGAGATCATTGATTATAGTAATCCATATCAAACACTCTTGGGAATTGACTGGGCCATTGATATGAATGGGGTCATCAATTTGAAGAAAAGGACAATGTCGTTTGAAAAGAAATCGCTTCGGGTTGTAGTGTCGTTGGACACTGTACAAGGGGCGCGCCACATTGAAATAGTCTGCGATTATGAAAAAGGTGAGGATGAACTAGATCAAATCTACAAAATAACAACACGAGATAAGGACTCGATCAATCTGAGGACAGATGGATGGATCACATGGGACCAGGAGAGTTCCTGCACCTCTGATTCAGACGAAGAGTTGGAACATTCGCAGAATCGATTGCATGAAGTATCCATGCTACGATGCAATATGATCACAAAGTCGCTATGCTACATTTCATCGAAGGTAAGGAACTCACCCTATTATGATGGGTTAACTGACATGGATAATTTTTGTATGCGTTTGAGCATGAAGTCCCTAAGGATCACCACTTCCAAGCATTAGATTTGGTATTGTGTGCTACGCCTACACGATGGTGGGAGACACACAAGAATAGATTTAATGGATGGCGGGATTATAGAACAATGATGAGATTATAGTTTGGGCACACTAACACTCGATTGAATGAGAAATATAACGGGAAGGATGATATGCATGACCACTTAGCAAAATGGACTAAAGAATGGGAGACAAAACTGCAACCAGAGTGGGTGCACATATTTTTCCATACATTGGATACAATTCCCATGAACTAGTATCTATAAATGGAGCTCTGCCATTGCACCACAGAGTGGGATATATTGAGGGAAGGGTTTTTATCTACCTTTAGCTTTGAAGATTTCTTCGCCAGAATCGGTGAATCTCTATAGGAGATTAAGGAAATTATCTTCAAAATGCTGCAAGAACCTATGTAATAGATCCAACCAGATTGGAGCACCCACCTGCACCATGAGCTAGAATGCTATAATGTGACTGCTAAAGAGGAGGATTAAGATCCGAGAAACATTAATATTCCAGTGGCTAAATAGAATCACGAAGTTAAGGGCCCATGAATTGACAACCTAGAAATCACCTCGTTGTTGAAGAAGAAGCAAGTCAACATTAGTACTTAAGCAGAACCAAAATTTGCAAAGGTTGGAGATTATTGGGATGACGATACGATGGATAAAGTTGCTGAGTTGCTCCGCAAATATCAGGATCAATTCCCTACCAAGTTTTTGGATTTCAAGGGAATATTTGGAGATTTGGGCGTTATGAAGGTCACCCTGAAGCTAGACACAAAGCATATTAAATAGAGGGCCATATCACCTTAATCCTAAGTACAAGGAAAAGGTTCACCTAGAGTTGCATAAGATGGGGGAAGGAGGCATCATAGAACTGGTTGAATAATTTGACTTAGTGATCTTGATGGTGGTTCGGGAGAAGAAGAAGAAAGGTGAGATAAGGATTTGAGTAGATTTGTGGAATCTTAATGATGTGTGTGTCAATGATCCATTCTTGAAGTCCTTTACTGATGAAGTACTAGACAATTTTCGAGGGCAGGAGGCCAACTCATTCACAGATAGGTTTTCGGGGTATCATCAGATTAAGATGGCACTTGAGGATAGGAGAAAAACAACCTTTTCAATGGAGTGGGAGTGTTTTCAATACACTACGATGCCATTTGGACTGAAGAATGCACATGTGATATTTTCTCGCGTAGACATCGCAACGTTCAAGGAGTTCATTCATAAGTTCCTGGAAGTGTACTTTGATGAATAGATAGTGTTCGGATTAGTAAAGCACCATGTAGAAGTCTGTGCCTGATGTTGGATACGTGTCACACAAACTAGATCATGCTGAATTTGAATAAATGCATCTTTTGTGTTCCTTTTTGAATCATGCTGGGTCATGTGGTATGCAAGCAAGGGTAGATGGTGGACCCTGCAAAGATTGCAGTAATTGTAAATTTGGAGGCCCCAAGGAATGTGAAGCCACAGTATGTGATGCTAGGACCTATGGGATATTACAGAAAAGATATCAAAGAATATGCTCAAATTAATACGCACATGGAGAAACTACTGAAGAAGGATGCACCCTTCTGTTGCGATGAAGAATGTCAGCGCAACTTTCATGTATTGAAAGAAAAATGGTCACTGCATCGATCTTGGTATTCCATGATTGGAAAAAGGAGTTTCGCATACATATGGATGCCTCTTGCATTGTGTTGGGTGTAGTGTTAATGCAAGCCAATGAACGAAAAATGGACCATCCTATAGACTTCACGTGTATGAAATTATCCAAGGCTGAGAATAATTACTCAATGACTAAGCGTGAAGTTTTGGCCATGGTGTATGCGCTGCAAAAGTTCAAGCACTATCTATTAGGAGGGCATTTCAAAATATACACAGATCATTTTTCCTTGAGGTACTTGGTCAATAAGCCTGGGTTGGGGGTAAGATCTACAGATGGATGCTAATATTCAAGGAGTATGACTTTGAAGTAATTGTAAAACTAGGGAGGTTAAATGCAGGGCTTGACCATCTATCACAGATAAAAATAGAAGAGGAGCCCAATAATGTGGAGTAAGGGTTTCCAGATGCACAACTCTTTTCGGTGGGAGTAGTGGATAATCATTTTGCATATATTATTCACTCTTGACTAAGGGGATTGCACCAGAAGGGTACACAAGTCAGTAGAAGAAGGAACTAGTAGTGCGTGCAACAAATTTTTTAGTTATTATAGGGCATTTGTATAAGATGGGTGCTAATGAAATATTGCCAAGATATGTTCTAGATTTTGAGAGGGATAGCATTCTTGCTGAAGCTCATGGAGGGGCTGCAAGAGGTGATTATGGAGGAAAGGCGACTGCACAAAAGATTTTGTGCAGAGGTCTATGGTGGTCAATGCTGCAAAAAGATTCCAAGGCATATTGTAAGGCATGCGATGCATGTCATAGAACTAGTAGACCATCATGAGGGGATGAATTTCCATTATAGGCTCAAGTATATTTGCATCCATCTGAAAAGTGGGAAATTGATTTCATTGGGGCAGTTCAGCCCCTAGGGAAGAAAACTAGTGCGTGTTATATCATGACCGTGACAGGATATCTAACTAGATGGGTAGAGGCACAATTGGTTAAGAATTATATATGGGCTACAACAACAAATTTTTTGTTCGAATATGGATTAAATAGAGTTGGCTGCCAAAAAGTGTTGATGAGTGACAGAGGCACGCACTTTCTAAATGAAACGATCAGCACTTTAAAAGAAGAATTCCATGTCTACCATCATAAGAGTACACCGTATCACCCACAGGCCAATGGAACTATTAAAGCTTTCAACAAGATTTTGGAGAACGTTCTGATGAAGATCTGCAATGTCCGGCGAAATGATTGGGATGTGCACGTACCTACGACACTATGGGATTATAGGACTACTTGCAAGAAGCTGACAGGGCAAACACCATTAAGATTTGTCTATGGTGTAGAAGCTATAATGTTGATGGAGTATATTCTACCTCGTCTCCACATAGCAGGTCTCATAAGTGTGGTGGATTGCGAGGCCTTAGAGGAACGACTCCCATAGCTGATGGAGCTTGAAGAATATTTATTCTTGGCAGGATTTCGTTAGCAACTACAAAAGGAATGCGAGAAATCATGGAACGATCACCACATAAATCTTCGCATGTTCAAGGTAAATGATCTTGTCCTATTATATGATAGTAAATTCACTAACTTTCCTATAAAATTCCATTTCCATTGGCTAGGGCCATATATTATCAAGGAAATTACAGATGGAGGTGCAGTTTAGCTCACGAAGCTAAATGGAGAACCTTTTCTGGGGAGAGTGAATGGGAGTTGATTGAAGCTATATACAGAGGATCATGCACAATGACTATATGGTGGCAGGATAGTATTAGTGCTCTAGGAAGTTGCAAGAGAGCGCGGGACTATAAACTACACAACCAACTTTGGAGGACTACGAAGCAGGCAGGCCACATGAAAATAGTACAATTACAACGTAGGAAGCGTTGCATAGGAAGCTGCGCCATGGAGGAAGGCCATGGAAAATTCTAGGGGCTAATGCTCACCCAGTGGGCTAATTTTACATGATTTTTCCACAAAAAATATTCTCGCCCAAATTTTAGAATATAAAATTATTTTACCTTAAAAATTGCCAACATTACATAGAGACAATATATAAAATCATTATAAATTTGAATAATTTTACAAATATATCAATATACATTTTATAGTTTGCATATTAGGGATTAGTGAGATTTGCCAATATTTTTGAACTTCAAGAAAATTTTCCATCCTTAAAATTTTCCATAAGGGAGGCACTGCACAGCACAACAGAAAAGTGATCGATGGAGTCACTAGTTATGACTTGACAGCCAAAAGATGGTAAAGAGGAGCGGGCTGATGGAATTTAAGGGAAAAATATTTGAATATCTAGCACCAAAAGAACATTAATTGTTATAATTTTGGGGGAAAGGTCAGATTTGAATTCAAAAACCCCTATAAATTACATGTGTTGGTTCAATAGAGAACACTTTCCACTCTCAGAATCACTAGTCATGTTTGTTGTTTGTCGCCTATGAACCGATTGTATTGGGAGGATTTAGTCGCAACCCCTGCATTTGCTAAGTTGTCTGAGCTAATCGTACAAAGTTAACCAATGATCACATTATCTTAAGCACAATCAACAACAATGAGCTTAATATAGTAGATCTCTCCAGCAAGACCCTCCACGCACTAGATGGAGGGGTAGCAGATGAGTTAATAGCCTGGGAGTAGCGTGCCCTTAACCTCATCAGGGAATACAGTGAATAATGAGTAGATGTTCACGAGGAAAACATAGGGTCTGAAGCAAAAGGAGATGATACAGGCACAAATTTCACAACTAGAGTCAGCAGTCACAGATGCATGAAAGATAGTGCTTGAGCTTCATATCGCCGAGGATGCACAATCAAAAGCAAAGATCAGAAAATTAGCTGCTTGTGTGCATGAAGCTAGAGCAAAGGTTGGTTGAGTTCAGTTTGAACTCAACATGAATATCACCGAGCTGCAGTTAAGGTTGCTTGCCACAACTCTTCTTGAGGTCCGAGAGCAACACAGAGTTGTGATAAAAGAAGGAATGACCACCCTAGATGCCACAATCGTTGACTGTACGACATTGTTCAAATAAGAAATGGATTTAGTGAGCAACCTGTAGGAGGATCTGAACCTGTAGAAGTTGCATACAAAAGTAAGGGAGTTGCAATGAGAGTATGATGAATTTCGGGCGACTGTGTGCTCCATAGCACCAACGCAACACTTAGCCAAATTACAGGAGGGTAAGCAGCTCCTAGCAAAGGTAGAGGAAGCATACAAGAAGGAGGCCTTGCTAAAGTTTAGGCTGCAACCATGGTTAGAAGAGGCTTATCAAGTCACGACAACCATTGGGGATAAGCTTAAAGGCTTGTATAAAACACAACAGACAATGAGGTTGGCTGCAGAAGGATTGACTAGAGAAAAGTTAATTGAGGAAGCCGAGCAGGAAGCAACTCATAGCACTGCCAAAGTTACAGAAATATAGGGGGAGCTAGGCGATCCTCATAGCAAGATCGTAGTGCTAGCTTAGTGACTTGAGGGTGAGTTACAATCATTGCATTGGGGGCCTGCTGGGATGGGGTCCCCTGGGTAAGTTTTGGGGTTAAGATACCCCAAATTTTGACACATTTTTGTAACTAATGTAAAGTCTCCACGGTTTGTGGATGTGAAGCACGTAGATGATTAGGAGTCAAAGGGGTTTTAGCCCCTTGTTTATGTAAAGTTTGAGTCAGTTTTAGCCCCTTGTTTATGTAAATAGGCGTTTCTTAGGGACTTTAAGGCATATAATATTGATAGATGGAAGAAATGGGCCAATAGAAGAGAAGTGACAGGGAGAAGTAGTGGGTTAGATAGGAAAAGAGAGTCTCTACATCTGAGTGCACAGAGGCCTCGGTAGAGTCCGCAGCTAAGTGCACGGATCCCTACAGTTGAGTGAGTAGGGAAGTTTTCAGTATGTAAACCTGAACTCAAGATCAATAAAGACAATTACCAAAGAATCTATCTATATATCTTCTTTATCTCTATTTCTGTTTATAATATATGTTGCCTATGAGTAATGCATTTTATGGAATATTGATTGAATGTTGTGTGAATCTGTTGAATAACTGTTAATTGATGTATGCAAGCATGTTTATGTAATTTCACGAAGACTCTGATGAATTCTCTGATGTTTATTAATAAAATAAGTAAATATGCGTGAACCTTAATTTAGGACTACTTTCTAATGCGCGTAAGTGGATATATTGACTAGTAAAGGTCCACAAAGACCGATTGTAGACCTCCACGAAGGTCTAAAGTCCATTTTGATGGAGTTACAAAAATGTGCCCCATGAGAGTATCGATCTGTGTGAGGGCAGATTTAATGCCCTAAGGTACATCAGACTAATATCTCGATGCAGAAACATGGTTCTTGCATCCCCCCATACTGCTTCAGGTGAGACTGCAGCTTGTGCTATGTGGGTTTTTGCCAAAAGGGCTAGTAGTGTAGGGATTTGTTGTTTGGGGCAAATAACTATGAACTTGGGTCAAGACCCGCTAAGGGAGTGTCATACCACCATTCAGCAAGAGGAAGCCACTTGACCCATTGTGTATGTTTATCAGATAAAAAGAAACGAAGATATCCTTCCAAATATTTATTCACTAGCTCAGTTCTCCCATTAGATTGAGGATGATAAGATGAGATATGAGCTAACTGAGTACCCAAATATTCCACCTCTTGTTGGCCAAAGAAACATTTTGAGGTTTTGGCATATAATTGTTTCTCCTCCAATATTTTGAGCATCCTATAAGCATGTTGAACATGATCCTTCCAAGACTTGCTATAGATTATTATATCATCAAGAAATACTAACAAAATTTTTCTAAGGAAGGGTTTGAAAATGGAATTCATGAAACCTTGAAATGTAGAAGGTGCATTGGTAAGGCCAAAAGGCATGACCAAAAATTCATAATCATCCTCATGAGTTCTAAATGTTTTTTTTGGAATGTCTTCAGTCTTCATTCTGATTTTGATGATATCCTAAATGAAGATCCAACTTGGTGAAGTAAATTGCTCCATGTAATTCATCCAATAATTCATCAATGATAGGAATGGGAAATTTATCTTTAATAGTAAGCTTGTTGGTCTCCCTATAATCCAGACACATGTGTCATGATCCATCATTCTTGTGGACCAATACCACTGGAGTGAGAAAGAACTTTGACTAGGTTTAATTATACCAACCTCTAGCATTTTTGCAACCATACATTCAATTTCACTGTTTTGGGAATATGGATATCTGTAACACCTAATGTTTGGGGGAACACTTCTGGAATCAAATTAATAGCATGATCATGACCACGAATAGCTAGGAGGCCTTTGGGAGTCTCAAATACCTTGGAATGATTGTCCAAAACTTTTTGGAGATCTAGAGAAATAGATGATTTCGATGTGGGAACCTTTAGTGAAAATAATTGTTCAATTATGACTCATTGTTATTTCTTTAGAAGCTTTGTCATGTGATTAGAGATGAATACCTTTCCTGATTTCCATGCGATACCCCTTAATTCAACTTCCTTCCCTTCTCGAAAAAATTTCAAGAAAAGTTCTTGAAAATTAAAAGTTATTGTACCCAAAGATTGTAGCCATTGGACTCCTAGTACAACATCTGCACCAGCCATTGGAATATTCAAGACATATTCTCCCATGGATAACTTGATATTATGGCACTTTCCAGAGCAATTTATTGTTCCTCCATTTGCAACCATTACTTGACAATCTCATGTTGGATATAGGAAGCAATTCAATTCCTTGGCTATCTTACGATGAATAAAATTATGGCTACTATGCAAATCAATCAACAATATTACCTTTTCTTTCTTGATATGCCCTTCTATCTTGAGAGTTTGAGGAGTGGTAATTCCTATCAATGCGTTACAAGATATGGTCAGATTCATTTCTTCTTTCTCTGGGATTGGTTCTTGGTGTATTTCCCCTTCTTTTGACATTTCTTGTTCCTTTTCTTGCTCCTCTTCCCCATCTATGTAAATTAATTTCTTCTCAGCACACTTATGACCCTTAGTGTATTTACTATGACAATTGTAACAAAGTCATTTTTCTTTTTTTTCTTCCAATTGTTATGGTGTCAACCTTGTAGGTGGTGAAAGGCTAGGAGAAACAACACTTCCATATTTATAGTTGTGATTGGTAGGCTTCCTTGTTTCCATAATCTTTCTTTCCATTTTTCTTGATAACCTGAATGCCTTCACCAATGAATCAGGTTCCCAAACTTGAACCTCATGTTGGATATTATCCTTTAAATTCCCTATGAACACATAAATCATATGCTCCTATAGAATATATTTTACCCTTATATTCAATTTTTGGAAGTCCTCAACATGCTCCATCATTAAACCCTTTTGATTGAGATTTATCAATTGGATAAAAAAGTTTCTTCTTTTTGTATCCTCATAATGTGATATCATTTCTTCCATAAAAATTGCCCAAGTGACAATTTGTTTACGAGAGAAAAACCATCGATACCATACAAACTGATTTGGTTCTAAATTTAAAGTTGCAATGCATACCTTTTGTGTGTTTTTCACATTATGGAGATCGAAATATTCTTCCATCTGTAGTATCCATGTTACAAGATCCTTTCCATCAGACTTCCTCATATCAATCTTTGGAACGTCGTGGGTCTTTATTCCAATGTTAGAGTCTATGAAATCATGATTAAAATTTCTTTTGTTCTGATTATGAGTTTCATCCACTACCTTTTCTCCATTAGGAAGCCTTTCTTGTAGCAACTTTGCCAAACCTTCCTTCCAACCTTCCATGTATTTCTTCCGATATTCAATGTTGTCTGTCATACCATCTATCTTAGTTTCCATGCCTTTCTTTAAACCATCCATCTTAGCTTCTGTTACTTTTTGTTAGAGTGAAAATTTGTTGCACTTGGTCTCGTAATTTAGATATATCGTGTTGCATTTATTCCTCCTTTTCATGAGCCATGGTAGAGCTTATATTTTTCTTACTAGGTGTTTCCATTTTCTTTCTTCGGGGCATAAATTAATGATAATAATGCTTCACTATGCCATTTGAATTCCTTAAAACTAATTTTTCAAATCAAACTTATGCAAAATTAAAAAAAATAAAAAGCTACACACCTTTTTTAACTTTGTAGGAGCTCGATATTGACTCTATTGTATCTCTGTAATTTTGGATCTCCAAGGCATGTAATTACGTCTTACGGTGGCCCTCTGAGTCCTCTTTCTAACCCCACAAGTCTGATCAAGATTGGATTCTCTAAGGAAGAGTTATGCCAAATCACCCATGATGACTTGATTATAGACAAGTTCAGTAGAGCGAACTTGTATGAAGTGCAACATGTCATTGTTTCGACCTTAGGACCTGAAACCAATACAAGGAACATTACATGCCATCTAATTTCTATAAATTCTCATGAAATTTCAATCTAATGTTCAAGAAACAAGTTATGACCATTTTCCCAGGTCAGCTGTTTGAGATATAATTGAAGAGCCTACAAAAACCCTAAATTCCTTGGATCATATCTTCGAAAATATAGCGAGAAAATATATCAAATCCAATTCCAAGGTTCAGAGAGATTTTAGCTCAAATGGTCTTCTTTAGCTTTTGAAACGTTGCAGAAAAAAGGTTATTGCGAAAATTCCATGATGACCTGTTCGGAGAAGCGAAACCCTAGAATCCAAAGCTCTAATACCAAATGTTATGCAACTAGATCACAAAATAGAAGAAAGGATAGATCAACACCTTTAGATTCAGCCTCTTTGAGGGGGAAACCTCCTTTACATTACACAAATGAATAATTCTTGGATGATACAAATGACAAGACCTCCTTTCTATATGTAGGAGTTTAAGGGGTCCCAATACAATGAGAGCCTACATAACAATAATATGTAGGTGCACAACAATAACAATAGTGGGCTTCTATGGGGAATAATAATAACAACATGGGGACTATATGGGCATAATAATACAATAAGGGGTTTGCACTAATAATAATAAGGGGTTACACTACCAGTATAGGGACCTAACACAATCTTCATCTCCAACCTAAAAACTAGGGTCATCACGATGCTTATCATGCCTTGCCTTATACTTGGCTTGTCTCTTTTCCAATTGTTGTTGAACCATCTAATGCACTAATTTAACTTGTTCAATGAATCACTTGGCCTTATCAATGTCACTATGAACATCAATAATAACATGTTTCCTAAAGATAAAATCGAAAGGATATTTTGGTAAATAACCAAAGCATGCCTCAAATGGAGTTGTTTGAGTCGATGAATGATTTGCCCCATTATAAGCATGTTGAATGTGGTGTAAGTGTTCATCCCAAAGCTTATGATGTTTTCTACAATAACCATAAAGATGATGTACTACCATTCTATTCACCACTTCTGTCTGACCACGAGTTTGTGGATGGAATGTTGTACTCTTTTTTAACTTGGTGTCTATGATTACCCATAATATAGACCACAAGTTCCCGACAAATCGAGAATCACGATCACAATAATGGATTTTCGAAATTCAAAATGTACCCATGCATGTTGAAATAGCATTTGTGCAGACTGTTCAGCAGTAACCTGCTTCCTACAAGCCATCAAAATATAGATCTTGCTGAAATGATCCACCACAACATAAAGATAATCATGATTTTTTTAGACATAGGTAGTCCTCCTACAAATTCCATATAAACACTTTCCAAATGATGGGAGGGGACTAGAAGTGGAGTATACAATCCTAACTTTCTATTGCTAGTCTTATTTGTAGCACATCAAGAACATCCTCTTACATATCATGGCACACTTTCATTTCTTCTAGGCCAATAACAATACCTTTTTAATTGTGTCACCATCTTGTGTAAACCAAAATGGCCAACAAAAAGAGAAGTATGCACTTCCCCAATGATGATGACTCTTTCACCCTGTGGAAGGCATAGCTTGCCAAGATGATACAAAAGTTTTTCATTCACATGGTAATCCAATTCCTCTACTTGGTTGCCTTGACACAAAGTTTCATATACATCTTTAAAGTCACCATCTAAAGCATATTGTTCAACATAGCTCTCATGCATTATAGAATTATGATTAAGAGTAACTGAAGCACAAACAATTGGTCAAGGAAACATGTTATAAACATTGTTTAGATATCTTTCTTATACCTTATCACCAAGTGGAATTTCTAAAATAAGCGCATCCATATGAAATGCCTTGCTTGTTGTAGCTTAGTTTGTGATTGTAGGTATTTCAATGGTTTATGACTAGTGTGAATGATGGTTTCCTCTATCATAAAATAGTGTTTCCAATTTTTCGCACTTTGAACGAGTACATACAATTCATTTTCATATGTGGCATAGTTAACTACTGCACCATTAAAAGTTTCAAAATGTTTGTATATGTGTTTAACATGTTGCATCCAAACCACTCCCACGGCATATTCATTTGAATCTATTTTGATCTCAAATGGATGTCTTAAATTAGGAAGTGCAAGAACCTGAGCTGTGTTGATTCTTTCCTTAAATGCATCGAAGGCTTTCTATTGCTTGCCTCCCCATTGAAAAGCCTTCATTACACTTGTCAAGGCAGATTATGGATCTGAAATTGAAGAAATGCTAGAAATGATCTTTATCAAATATTGGGATGCTCCTAAAGAACTTCTAACATTAGTTACATTATTGTGCTTGGTCCATTCACAATGAATTTGACCTTTGAGTGATCTACATTCAATTAACCCCCTCCAATAATATGTCCCAAATACACTAATGAGGTATTTCCAAACTCAGATTTAGACATATTTAAAAACAATGTTTCTTTATTCAAGACATCTAAGACTTACCTAACGTGATTGACATGTTCCTCACAAGTTTTGTTGAATATCAATATGTCATCTAAGTAGACAATCACAAAATCATCAAGAAAAGGCCTTAATACATCATTCATAACTCTCATGCATCATTCATAACACTCATGAATGTTGCAGAAGCATTACAAAGCCCAAAAGGCATAACTAAACATTCAAGCAAACCTTGCTTGGTTTTGAAGGATGTATTCCATATGTCTCCTTCACCAATCCTAATCTAATGATAACCGCTTCTCAGGTCCAACCTAGTGAAATACATAACATCTTTCAATTGATCAATAAAATCATTAGTTCGAGGAACATGGTGTTGATTCTTTATCGTAATCTTGTTCAAGGCTCAGAAATCCACATACATATGCCATGTACCATATTTATTTGGTACTAAAATAATTGGTGACCCACATGGCGATGTGCTTGGTATGATGACCCCTTTATCAAGCAACTCTTGGATTTATTTATTGATTTCTGCATTCTCCATGACTAAAATCCTGTACATGGCAATGTTTGAAATAGGACAATATTGTTGCAATTGGATCTCATGT
Source organism: Pinus tabuliformis (assembly GCA_031772625.1). NCBI lineage: Eukaryota > Viridiplantae > Streptophyta > Pinopsida > Pinales > Pinaceae > Pinus > Pinus tabuliformis. The sequence continues at coordinate 87,683,018 of CM062811.1, read as the reverse complement.
TGCACTCCTCTTTTAGGAGGTAATATTTTGGGTTCCTAACACATCTCATTATATGTGTTAACAAACTCATATAAATCATATTTTATCTTTGCATCACATCCTAGGAAGACTTCATTTTCAACATTCACTTTTGGCTTGATCATGAGGAGTACAAAGTTATTACTAGCATTAACAAGCCTCTTTATTTGTCTAGCACGCACAAGTGATAAATTCAACTTCTTGCTATGTTCTCGAACAATGTACTCAACCCCATCTTTAAGCAAGTGATATTTGTTCTCATGGTGGTGGAAGAATATGGCTCTCCTATCATATATATATATGGGCTTCCAAAAAAAATACCACAAATGTCAACTAGAATGACATCAATCTCTACCACATCTATAAGGTTTGTAGTGATAGAAAATCTCAATTTACATCTTTTTGTCACATGCAATTTTGCATTGTCACATATCGAACCTAAAGGATAAGGTTTAGGATGTGGACTGGTTTACAAATTCAATTTCCTAACAATGTCTTTTGAAATAAGGTTTGATTGTGATCCAATATCAAATAATGTATCTATCTTGATATTTTTTGAAATGAATCTAATATGGAAAATCTCTATTATTTGTTTTTCATGTTGAGTTTCATTGAGGATACTTGAATAACTAGTACTTTCAATAGAGTCCTTACCTTTAAATCCCATGGTTGTGATCCTTTTGGAGGTTTTGACCTCTCTCCATACAATGTTGAGTTTATCTTCTCATAAATAACTTTTAGCATCTTAGAATCCAAAAAAACTTGCAAACAAAATCAAACCTTAACAATAACCTTGAGCTCTGATATCAAAATGATCTATAATGCAAACTTGAAGGTGATCAACAAATTGCAAGTGAAATTTTATGTATTTTTGGTAATGGATCACTTTACAAAACACATAAAATAATAACGGTAATAACGAATAAATAATACCATATCAGAAACACATAACAAATAAAATGATAAAGGAGTTCACCCCTCTTCTGGGCATATTTCATTAAGTGCTCAAATTTGTGATTACATGGATTTACAATGCTTGGAATGTAATAATTATGTCTCCAATGGATCCAAGACACTCAAAAACCCCCATCTGGGTTCTCTTTGCACCTCATTTGGCAAAAAATTGAGAATGTTATGCTTCTCCCCAATTTTCCAAGTTTTTCACAACTAACTTTCCTACAATTCACACCAGACCGGGCTCAGTGCCCAAAACCTGGAACTAACATAGAAATTCCACGTACAATCACACTCAATGGTGCAATTTTTTAGATGGTTTAAATGCCCATTGTCCCCATATTTCTAAGCATTTAGGTCCTCTGTGGGCCACATGTCTAGGAGCTGGGTCTAATTACCTACCCATGTCATTCGGCCCCAAACTAACTGGTACTTCGTTGCATGAAACCCCATGAAACCTAGGGTTGATTCCTTATTCTATGTGTATGCCTTTGGCTGGAGTATATGGTCATATAAGGGCCCTGTGGTTTCCTTAATACTTTTCCCTAACACGCCCTAGAATGAGTTGGCACCACACCTTGGCACCTGGCACATCTTCGCATGCCTCATCACTTGGAATGTCATGGGATGCCTAAAATGGCTTGGAACTATCTAGAATGTGTTAGTACTTTGTGACATTCCCTGAAACACCTTGGCAGTCCGTAGCTATCATGCACTCATATATAGCTCTTTTTTGCGACTTGGGAACCCAATTTTGTCATTGGGAAAAAAAAATTGTGCCCGAACAAAAGTTTCACTTTCTCTGAAACCAATTTTTCCTCACCTTATAAAAACATAGGCTTTCCTCCTACACGTCCTATTTTGAACTTCAACTAAAACACTTCATCCTTGGGACACCTGGATTTCGCTAACAGTCCTTGGCACACACTCTTATTCATTCATTTCCAGGAATTTTGACCTAGTTCTCCCTTGTGTTCCCCTGGAACTCCCTAACACTCCTCAACATGTATTGACATTGTTTGACATATGTTAGCACACCTTTTCATTCCTTGGCATGCTCTGGCACTCCTTATTTATCAAGCCCTCACAACTACCCTTACTTTTTTTGAGACTTTGGAACCCAATCGAGTCTTGCCTCAACTACAACAACTTGACTAAGTTATAGATACTACAACTAGACTATGCCTTATTCACCTAAGAACTTCCTATAAATCATCTTAGGCTACTCATGTTCAATCTCAAATCACCCCACTTAACAAGTTATCAGGTCAAAACTCACATCCAACCATGGCCATAAAAAAAATAAGAAACATAGTTTACATCTTCACATGCCATAGTGCCTGGCACATCCAACAATCCCTTGGAACTATGTGGCCTGTGTTAGCATCCCTTGCATTCCTTGGTATTCTTTGACACTCCCTTGGACACACTATCACTCCCTGACATGTCCTGGCACTCTAGGATGCTTTGGCACTACCTAACATATAACTCTGTCACTCCCTCCTTAACACACTTGGAACTCACTACGACTCCCTATCACACACTCTTATCCATTCATTTCCATTCATTTTGGGCTAATTCTCCCTCGTGCTTCCGTGGAATTCCCTAACACTCCTTATAACACATTGGCACACCCTGTCACGTGTCACATCTTTAATTGTTGCCCACTCTGGCATTCCTTGGAACTACCTAACATATCTTGTCATTCCCTCCTTAGCACACCTAGAACTCATTAACACTCCCTACCACACACTCTTATTCATTCATTTCCATGCATTTAAAACTAACACTCCCTTTTGCTTCCATGGAACTCTATAATTCTCCCTGGCATGTATTTGCACACCCTAGTAGATGGTACGTCTTGTCATGTTTCTATAGCCTCTAGCATGCCTCAAAACTACCTAACAGACCTTGTCACTACCTCATTAGCACACCCAGAACTCACTCACACTTCCAGTCACAAACTCTTATTCATTCATTTGAATGCATTAATTATACCCAGTGCTCCGTTTTGTTTCTCTCACACTCCCTAACATTTCCTAGCACATGTTGGCACACCATAGAACTTGACACATCTTGGTCACATTTCATCCCAACACTTTAGCATGACTTAGCGCTGCCTAGCATACCATGTGACTCCCTCCTTAGAAAACCTATAACTTGTTGACACTCCATGTCACACACTCTTATTCACTCATGTCCATGCATTTTGACCGAGTTCTCCCTTGTATTTCCCTGGCACTCCCTAATACTTCCTACCACATGTTGGCACACCCTATCTCCGGACGCATTTTGACTCATGCCTCCTTGGAAGTCTGGCTTGGCTTAGTGTTTTGTAACATACCATGTCACTCCCTCCTTAGCACACCTGGAACATGCTGGCACACCCTGCTGCATAGTGTTATTCATCCATTTACATGCATTTTGACATAGTGCCCGCTTGTATTTCCCTTGCACTCCTTAAAACTCCTTAGAACACATTGGCACAGCTTGGAACTACCTATCACACCATTTCACTCCCTCGTTACCACAAATGTAACTCACTAACACTTCATTTTCATGCATTTGAATCTAGTGATCCCTTATGTGAGGAGGGGAGGTCAATCTAGTGAAGTCTTGATTCTTCTCATTTTCACAAGAATGAGGGTGTCAATACTTTCTTATTTGGTCTAACATTTGAAGTGTCGGGGGGGGGATTGAATAAATAAGAAGAACGTTACCTTCTAACTAAGGTAATGTCATTACTTAGTTAGAATATTTATAAAGCCTTATAATAACAACCCATTTACCTCAAGGCATGTTAGTGTCGTATATGATATTTTTACATGTAATCATGATTTTATGTAATTTCCTCGATAACAACTCTAAAATTTTCATAGCCATGTAACTCAAATATCGGATCAACACCCAATGACCTTAAGGAGATTAGTTGAATCTAAGCTCACCAAATCAACTTATTCTCATGCGCATGTAGAGGTAAAGTATCTGTCTCAGATGCAACAAGAAGTAATGGAGCCTTATTTTCCATTTCAAAGGCACGAGCAAGGATAAATAACCCTTGAATAAAGAGAAGGATTGCTTTATTCCATCTTCACATTCCATAACATCTTTGACTTCTAACAATCCCTTGGCACATACTAGCATCGCATGCATTCCTTGGCATGATTTGACACTCCCTAGCACACCTTACAACTCCCTGACATGCCCTTCAACTCTACAATTCCTTGTCGTTGCCTAGCATATAACCTTGTCACTCATTCCTTAGCACAATTGAAACTTTCTAACACTCCCTATCACACACCCTTATATGTTCATTTCCATGCATTTTGAACTAGTTCTCCCTTGTGTTCCCATGGCACTCCATAACACTCCCTGACACACATTGGCACACACTAGGACTTGGCACATCTTGGCATGTCACCTTAGAACTATAGCCTTCCTTGGCACTACCTAGCATACCTTGTCACTTCCTCCTTCTCACACCTAGAATTTGCTGACAATCCTTGTCACACACTTTTATTCATTCACTTCCATTCATTTGAAATTAGTGCTCCCTTATTTTTCCCTAACACTCCATAACTCTCCTTGGCATGCATTGGCACACCCTAGCACTTGGCACACCTTGTCATGTTTCCCTGGCCTCTAGCATTCCTTAGCACTCCCTAGAATACCTTGTCACTCTGTCCTTAGCACACCTTGAGCTCACTGACACTTCCTATCACAACCTCTTAATCCTTCATTTGCATGCATTATTTTCACCTAGTGCTCCCTTCTATTTCCATAGCACTCCCTAACACTTCCTAGCACGTTTTGGTGGTTGAATTCCGCTCTGACACGCTAGCATGACTTAGAATTTCTTAGGATACCATGTCACTCCACCCTTACCACACTCGGAACTAACTCACACTCCCTTTCACACACTCTTATTCATTCATTTCCATGCAATTTTGACCTAGCGCTCCCTTCTGTTTCTCTAGCACTCCCTAACACTTCCTAGCGTGTTTTGGCACACCCTAGAACATGACACTTCTTGGCCTCATGCCACTCTGGCACAGTAGCATGACTTAGCATTTCTTAGGATACCATGTCATTCCCCCCTTACCACACTTGGAACTCACTGACACTCCCTTTCACACACTCTTATTCATTCATTTCCATGCCTTTTGACCTAGTGCTCCCTTCTGCTTCCCTAGCACTCGCTAACACTAAATACCCATTAGCACAAGTTAACTACAATGTGTTTCACCAACAGCCAATCTAAAAACCATTCCAGCGGCTAGATAGTTACTTTTTCTTCACTAAGAGTCTATGGTCAAGTTTATTGTATAGTGTTCAATGTGAAAATATTACTAGGTGTCTTTACCACACTAGTTGGAAGGTGGCTAATGCACAAGCATGACGGTAAGGTTCTTGAGTCTTGGATTATAAAACTAACCAAAAATTTTACAACCATAATAACTTTGGAAAATTGTAGCTCTCAAAAGAGAGTCATGGTAGTGATTTTACCATTCCACTAGACCTAAGAACTCAATTGTTAATTAGATGCAGAGAAGTGGTAGTTTGGTGCAGTAAATGTCAAATATACAGTTCAATAGCATGATTAAGGGTTACCTCTAACATCAGAATCCAATTTTTTATCTTCAGGGTGTAGACCCCACGATTTCCAAGTGTGACACCCTCCTCGCAATAACACCCTTCAAGTAGTTACCTAGTGACTTCCTTGCCTTTGATTTCCCCCTCCTCATCTTGTTCACTCTCATTTCCTTCTTCCATACTCTCCTCTCACTATGCTCTTTTTCTTCCTGCTCTCGTTGTCCCAAATACTCTCTTTTTTCTACTTCTTACTCCATGCTTCTGGTTAGTTAGTGGTTGGCTAACTATATTTTCCCTTTCTTGCCATTTGGCCTTCCATTTTCTCCCTATTTGTCACTGTCCCTCTTCCTAGGTTTGTTATAGAATCGAGAAGGTGTAAGCGGGGAGAAAAATCTATTCACGTGTGCTAATAGGCTGGAAAATATCTCCTTGCCCTCATTGGTTGCATCAAGGCCTATAAATATTATTCCTGTGAGTGTTTGTAAGTCTCTTCTCAGGCCTTGGGTGGAATTATTTTCACTCTTTTAACTATAAGATTCAAGCTATATGCTCTTTACCCACCCGCCCATTGATAGAGTTCCTTATACTTATATCATGCTGCTGGTATAAAGACATATGTCTAGGTTGTTGTGGTATATATTGAACTTTGGTTATTACCCTCACCTTGAATTCATTGAGGTTCCATCTAACTCCCCCTAGTTAATTCAAGGTTTTGTGAGTTAGAAAAATGTGCCATCAATAATTATAAGTGGATACATTAAGCAAGGACCATTGGTTAAAGCCTCATTAATGGAGGTTGGATTGATGGTTAGGGTTTTCATTCTGTTATACACTATTCATTTTTATATTTGTGGGCATATTGTAATTATGATCTTCCCCATGTAGACAATCATAACTACGAAGTGTTGGCCATAATCATGTAAGTGAAATTTCAACATGTACATCAGGGTAACCACAAAATATTTATCATATTTATACCATGCAAGGTGATAAGTAAGTATTTACATTATATACATGAATGCACTAATATCAAGACAATTAGCATCATATCTAAATATTTGCTACAAGAACAGGGTCATTACAACCCCTTAAAAATAGCCATAAGGCCTTCCTCTTTTGCAGCTCCTTGACCACAAGGGTTTAATTCAAAAACACATAGTTCCTTTAAAGATTTGTAGGTTGAGGAAACCACTTCAAGCCCTTGAACTTCAAGATAATCCAATATTTGAAATTTGTTACAATAATAGGTCCATTATTCACACTCCTCATCTTAGAGTTGGGTAGAGAGGGAGAATAATTGATTGATTCCAACCTTGTAAATGGACAACTTTGCTTACTCATTGGTTGGACTCTCGAGTACTAGTTGAAGAAGTATATGTTCCCTGAATCAAAGATGATATCATAACATAAGTTCTAAACACTTGAACATAAATTCCATGGATCTCGTGGAAAAAGGATGGAGAGATGGACAAAAGATGGTGGTGGTAGGGCTTCAGTTTTTTCCATTTAATAGGAAATATCATACAAAAAGTCAACCGTTGAAGAATCAATCATATGCTAAATCACACATACCTTCTCAATTTTAAGATCCTTGTGAGCTTTCACCCCTAACCCTTAAAGTCAATGACCTCTTTCACCTTGAATTATGGAATAGTAGACATTTTAATAGGATGTAAACTTTATTCTCCTTGCATTTCTCAAGACCTCTAGAGGCATCTACAATCCATGCCACTCCTTCGACTCAACATAAAATCTTGTTTTTTTCCACCTCCTTTACATACCCTCCCTTCAAGGGCATTCTCATAGGAAGGGCTTGTGGTTGAAATATTACAACAAAAAAATGTGGCACATCATATATTTATATTGTTTTAAGGGAGTAGTGTCCAAAAATAACCATATTATCCCCTATAGCCATCAAGACCTTCTCAATAGATAAATGAAATGACAAACTGATAACTAGACCCAAAGAAAGATCTCAACATTCAAGGCCAAACTGAAATAAAAATAATCAAACCATGGATTAAGCATTGGCATTGAGTTTTTTATCATTTTCAAATGGAAGGTTTAAAACCCACATTAAAAGGGGGATATTTTCACCTTAGCCTTTGCAACCTTTGCCTAAGATAAATCTATCTAATGGACTAGCTTGGATAAGTCATGTCCTAGATTTCTAGAGTACTTAATCAATACTTTTGAGGCCAACTCCCTAGCTCGAACTAAGATTTAGTTCTATTGAAGAGGAAACTTGAAAAATCATGCTAATTGGAGACATTTTCATTCCTTTTGATTGATTTATAAAAAACCTCAATGCCTCTCCTTTATTATATTCCTCTTCCATTCTAAAAAATACTCATTAATATTATATTATAAGCAATTTGTATAGGTAAACATTGCAATCATTTTCCTCGACTCATGGGGTACCTTTACACCTCAACCCATGCAAGTGGACCTAAGTTCATGGTACAATACATCACAGTCTAAGATTTGTTTAATTGTCTCCTCAAAACTAGGGCATAACACACCTTACAATGCCAAATGGTTAAGCCATCTCAAAATTGTGGTATTTTTGTCTTCATGGAACACATTCTAGCTAGTGATCGTAAAAAATAATGCACTAACACCACTAAACACACACAAAAAGGCACAAGATACCCATAAGTTGTGCCGTACAACTAAGCGCTTAGATTACCCCTCCAGAAATGTACCTTCAAATTTGAATGTCCCAAAACAATAATATCTTAACCCAATATAGCCTATTTTTCAATTTTGTGTAATTTTATCCTTATCAAATCCTTGTACCTCCTTGACACTCCATGAAAAATATACTCCAACGGTCACCTTCTAGGGTCCAACACGTCCTTTTGCAACATGATAAAACCACATATATATGTTGCAACAACCTTTCCAACTTCTTTAGTGGGTTGCACACATATTTCATGTTTCTTCTTTGTCTTGCAAAGTGGTAGTGCCAAGGAGATGGTATTAACTTCGATAAAGGAATGTTCACTTAGTTCCATTGCGATGTTTCATTGGTGCAACTCATCAAATGCCTTAAATTTTCTTCACAACTTTTCATGGTGCATAAATTTCTTGTATACACCTCTAAGTGAGACTACAACCCCCCAACCTATATAACTATTGCACTTCTTCAACCCTTGTTAGAGTCTTCTTAGACGTGCACTCATGCCTCAAGAAGAACATAACAGTAGCATCCCAAATGTGAATTCTCATTCCATCTTTGAATGCCTCGTTGAAACCACATTATCACACTACTTAAAATTAAATGTTCACATCCTAAGGAAAAACACATACTTTCCTTATGACAACTTAAACTATATGAGTGAGTTAGAGAGGAATCTATTTTCTCAATATGGAAAGGTACTGTCCTAAAACCCTATTCACACAATAATTTGAATATATTTAACCTAAATAATAGTACATACCCTACTCCTTGCAAATTTGTCAGATGACTTTTAAGAAATTAACACTCGTTTTTAGCTATTAAATCCACTTACCATATACTCTCTCTTGTTTGCACCCACCTAATATAAAAGAACACTTGAATGTTTTCAATACAACTAAGTCAAGTGGGCATGTTTCCTTCTTACACTTAAATGTTTTCAATACAACCAAGTTAAGAGCACGTGTTTGTTTTTCAAATTCCAAAAGTACATATGTCTACATCTATAACCTAACAACAAAATCATTGCATGAAAAAGGTAATATTAAAATTAGATTATTATTATTTTGATAAATACACCAAATATGGAAGAAATGTTTTCAAACATAACTATTAAAAAAGGTGTTAATTTGTCAAATACAACTACAAACTTATTAAATAACATTATATATATATTGTTTTCCACGGAGGAAAATTTTAGCATTTTAAAAAAATTCAGAGTTAATTTTGATGTATAAAAGCCCTCCCAACTCCAATATTCATTTACGTTATAACACGAGTAGTATATTTTCACTTTTACACGGGGCCAAGGGAAAATCATTCTAAAACAATTTTCACTTTTCACAAGGTAGGAGGGAAAACCGTTCTAAAACAAGTAGTATATTTTTCACTTTTTACCAGGCGGGAGGGAAAACCATTCTAAAACAAGTAGTATATTTTTTACTTTTCACAAGGCAAGAGGGAAAATGAGATTGAAAAGAGTTGTGACTTAGATTTTACTAGTAGAAGACTCGATATTGAACCCCACCATTGGATCTTCAGTCTATTAATGCCGCCCATATATGTTTCAGTTCTAACTTCACTACATTTCTACTCCACTTTCAGTCTTCTTCCACATAGAGAGGAGTACACACACTTGATATCTTTCATTCAAAATCCACTATTTTTGGCATCCTTGCTTTTAAGTTTATGCTTTAGTATTTTTCTTGCACTTTGTTACTGTTTGCAGGGATGGAGTTGGCATTTGATGACTTTGGGAGGCCATTTATCATAATAAAGGAGTAGGAGCAGAAGACCCAAATGAGAGGCTTACATGCTCAGAATTCCAACATTGTGGACACAAGGGCTATTGTAACAATACTCCACACCTAACTCGACTCTAAGGGAATATAAAATACGCTCTAGAGCCCCTGCGATGATGTCATCATCAATAAGCTCCTATACATATTTTTCTAGAGATTTGAAGCTACTATTACATATGTGGTTGCTTGCATCTTTTTTCTAGATATTTAAATATATCATGGCTTCTTTTAGTAACATTGGACTCATTTATTTGTAATAAATGCTTGACAAGAATAGTATAATCCTAGTGTTGTACTAAATTGCTTGCAAATATTTTTCCATATCGTTTCGCAAGGGTGCTCAATATTTTTCCATATCATTTGGCAAGGGTGCTCAATATTTTTCCATATCCTTCATCTCTCTTTTGATGTTCTTTTCATATTAATACTAAAATGTATTTATTTTTAGGTTTCTTTGTTTTCCGTTCGTGGGTCATTTTCATTTTCAAATTGTAAGAAATAAAATTTTCTACGAGGAATAATATATTAAATTCTTGTGTAGAAACTGGTTACCCCAATGCTATTCATGCAAACGATTAACATAACGGAGCTAGTCTTTGTACTCCCCTCTTACATCGGTAAACTAATCGAGATTGATCCTAGTCTTGTACTAAATTGCATGCAAATATTTTTCCATATCATTTGGCAAGGGTGCTCAGTGAGTTCAAGAAAATTTGATAGGAAAAATTTGAGTTATCACTCAAATGTTCATTTTCTTTTTTCCTGTGTCTCTCTTTTGTTGTTCTTTTCATATCTATACTAAATTGTATTTATTTTTAGGTTTCTTTGTTTTCTGTTCGTGGGTTGTTTTCATTTTCAAATTGTAAGCAATAAAATTTTATGCGAGGAATAATATATTAAATGATTGTGTGGAAATTGGTTACCCCAATTCTATTCATGCAAATGATCAACATAACAGAACTAGTCTTTGTACTCCCCACTTGCATCAGTAGACTAATTAAGATTGTTTGTGCTATCTGCTACTTGATTAAAAGTGGTTCTGTAAAAAGAAATATATATGCCTGTTTTTATTTGTCAATAGTAGGATTCTATCCATTGTTAAGATATCTTCAACTACTACCCTTTAAATGGTGCAGACAAGAGTCAACTTTTTTGTAGTCTATGGGTTCCTCATTGCTGTAAATTCAATTCTTTAAATATCATAATCATAAAAATTATATTTAAATCCAGTTTAAATTTGATCTTAAATGCATTTGTGCATCCATATTTAACAAATGACAGGATTGAAAAATGAACATGTTATTATTTGATCCTCTAGGTTAATATTAAATATGGCTTGAATAAAATATATCATGGTTTGCTATCTTAAAAGATATGCTTGAGAAAGTAATTCCAATCCTTTCTTCAAAACTTGAGTAAGGGAAGAAAATTCTACTTTTTCTATTGGATGTCATCCTTAGCTCCAAACATAAGGCTATCAAAATATGTTTTTCTAAATCACAACTAATCCCTCCTCTTTCTACTTTATTGGATTATCCATCCCTCCTCTCTCTGCTTTATTGGATCCTTTGTAGCCCTATAAAACATTGAAAGTGTGTAACATGCTAGGTAATATATAAGTTGAATATATTCATGACATGGCCTCACATTATCATCCCTTCAATAGTTGGGTTTTAATGTCGATGGTCATATTTAACAACTCATGCTTAGAATTAAAAGATTTCTATTGTAGAAGAGTGTTGGTATTTACCTATCAATGTATTGTTTTGCTTCATAGATATTCTGATTCCCATATGGGAATCTGTTTGTTTCCTTAGTTTCATCTTCTTAACCAACAACACTATGGCACTTTGAGATAAAACTAATATTACATGTATGGTTTCTTGCATATTTTTTCTAGAGATTTAAAGCTACTATGGTTTCTTTTAATAATACTAGACGCAATTATGTGTACTAACATATCGACAAAAATAGTATAATCCTAGTGTTGTATGTGAAATTTATGTTCGATGATCACAATCTGTAAAACAATTCTCAATACAATTTTAAAATGATGATTTCTTTACATTTTTCATGGAAATTTATCTTTATATATGAATGAATGTTGATAATTTTTATCATAACATTTCACATAGAATGTTCAAGTAATGAATTTTTGTAACTCTTGATACCTTTCTTGTATTCTTATTTTTTTATTTGGACTGTGATTCAAGATACATTGAATACTCTATTATAATTTTGGTGATCACAACCATTTGAATGTATATCCTTTGCCTCATCTCTGTCACTAGAAAATGTTAGAGCTTCTCAAATAATGGTTAATTGTCTACCACTATGTTCTCTGAGCCTTCTTAGAAGCATGGATCGACTTTCTTCCAAACACATTAGAGTTGCATCTTTATCTGCATGTTGCTGCAATTGCAGGGTCTGTTCAAGCCAAGTTTAGATTGCAACTCTTATAGAATACAATTTGTTATAAGTGCAATGGTGAAAAGTTGAAGACCATTTTATAAAGTTCATGTTATTAGGTAAAGTAATACTTCAGAAATCAACAGTGGAGAAACACCATCCTGAATAGATCTACCACATTAAAAAGTCAATCTACAAAGATGCCTCTTTTGTCAAGACAACACCTATCCTAGATTTGAAAGTTATGTTATCCTAAAATTATTAGAAAAGTATAAATCAAAATAAAATCTTATGTTCAAGAAACGAACAACATCACAAATCCAATCAAGAGAATTTTCATACAAAAAACTCAATTCAACAATCCAATGATTGTAAAATTTGGAAAGATGGACCCAAATTCAAACATAACAATCATGAAGTCAAAGGATAAAGCAATTCAAGAAATTTATTAATTGGAAGGATAATTCAGAGACCTATCAGACCTACTACCTGATGTTCTATCAAATATAGAACATCAACATTTTAGACATATAAAGGAGTGAATGAAACAATGGTTTTTTCCAATCATGTTCCAATAGATATATAGAAAAGTTGGTATAGGTTTTAGATTTCTCAAAGAAATGTATATTTGAATAGACCATTTGTATGAACCAGAAGAAGTTAAGGGTGAAGTGTAACTATTCTACATTTTTATCTTTTTCATTGAAATCTGGTGATAAATTCTTGGTGAGGTCGTTATTTTTCATTGTTGAGAATTTTTTTTGAAAACATAAATGTATTCAGAGTCCTGAAAAACCTTTGGGGCATTGAGTCTTTACTGATTTAAGAACTAAAATTTGTGTTTCGAACAATTTTTTGTTTGAATTTGAGAAAAACTCATCAGAAAATATGCCCAAAGAAAAGACGAAAATGTAGAAGGTTTAGACAATTTAGATATTCTCTAGATTTAGAGTGAGCAAAAGTGGTGTCCTCCATTTTGGGTGAACACTCCAACCATCATCAGGGGAAAATAAGTTAAACAGGAAATGGTTGGAGTGTCCACCTTGTTATGCTCTTAACCTACAAAATGATACCCAAATACAGAATATGTGAAGAAAAGATACCCAGAACACAGAATAGCAATGATTTTATTATTCAGAGAGTAATGTTCACTTGCCTCTTCGAGGGGGCAACCTCCAATAGAGCAGAGCTCAACTAAAAAATAAGACACGATGCTCCTCGCAGGGAGTCTCTATCCTTTATATATGACTCATACATGCAATACCACGGGCCAATACCGTGGGTTTTATTAATACCATTTATCTAATACTACGGCCCATTTGCAACTAACTGTGGTTCCATCATTAATTGTGGATTAACCACTTACAATTATTAATATGGGCTTTATTGACTCTTGACTATGACGTGATCCCATTACATAAATAAGGGGGTTAGGGTGGGACCCTAACATGCCCTCCCCCTTAAGACTAGCCTTGTCCTCAACGCTGAAGCTGCGGAAACTGCTGAAGAATAGTGGCTGGTTCCCAAGTTGCATCTTCCAGAGAGGTGTCTTTCCATTTGATGAGGACTTCCTTAATCATGCGGCCGCGCAGTTGCTTGTCTCGTGTGTCTAGGACCTATTCAGGTTGAAGCCAGATGGACCCTTCTTCGTCCAATTCAGGTAGACTGGTTTGAATTCTGCAATTGTTCCCAATCACTTTCTTGAGGTATGAGACATGGAAAACTAGATGGATTTTTGCAGTAGGTGGCAAGGCCAACTTGTAGACCACTTCTCCAATGCGTTGAAGTACTTGATATGGTCCGTAGAATTTGGGAGATAGTTTCTGACACCCCTTGTCTTTGAATGATGTTTGCTTATATGGTTGGAGCCGTAAAAAGACCTGATCCCCTTCTTGAAATTGGCGCTCTGAGTGATGCTAGTCTACCTGTTGCTTCATGCGGTTCTGAGCTTGATGAAGATTCTCTCGAAGATGGGTGAGCATGGTTGTGTGGTGTTGTAGGAGTTGATCCACTACTTGTACTTTTGAGCTTCCCTTGAGATACGAAGTAGGTGAAGGCGGGAGTTGACCATATCCTGCTTCATAAGGAGTCATTTTGGTGGTGGCATGATAGTTGGTGTTATACCACCATTCAGCCAGAGGTAGCCATTGTACCCAAAGGTGTTTCTTTTCTGAAGTGAAACACCTAAGGTAGGTTTCTAGACATTTGTTGACGGATTCGGTTTGACCATCTGTTTGCAGATGATAGGAAGTACTGAGTTTTAGTTGAGTGCCTTGTATTCTGAAGAGTTCCTGCCAAAAACTACTGGTGAAGATCAGGTTGCGGTCGGACACAATAGAAGTGGGCATGCCATGCAATTTGAAGATCTGATCCATGAAAGATTGAGCAACCAACGTTGGTGTAAATGGGTGGGGTAGGGTGCAAAAATGAGCATACTTCGATAGTCAGTCCACAACCACCATGATGACTGACTTGTTCCCTGACTTTGGAAGACCTGTAATGAAATCCATAGAAACCTCCATCCAAATTGATGCCAGAATGGGCAATGGTTGTAATGTGCCTGGTGTGTTGACGGTTTCCCCTTTGTGGCGTTGACAGACATTGCATTCTACTACGAAAGTAAGGATGTCCTTTTTCATGCCTGTCCAAAAAAATGATCTTCTAGTGCGAGTATACATCTTCTGAAAGCCCGAATGTCCTGCAATGGGAGATGAGTGCAATTCTGCCAAAATACGACTTTTGGGGCTGGATGTTGGTGATATTACGACTCTGTCCTTGTAGCGAAGAATATCATCCTGGCACGAGTAGCCCTTGGTGGAATTTGGATCTACCTGCAATTGAGAAATGAGTTGGGAGAGCCCGGGGTGTGAAAACCATTCTGGAATGGGGAGGAAAATTGCTAGCAGAGTACTTTCCACCTCAAATTGGCGAGATAATGCATCTGCTACACTATTGTCTTTCCATTTCTTGTAAATGATCTCATAATCATATCCCAACATTTTGGCTAGCCATTTATTTTGTTGTCGGGAGGATAGGCGTTGCTCCAAAAAATATTTAAGACTGTGATGATCTATGTGGATTTGGAAATGTTGCCCCAATAAGTAAGGTCGCCAGGTCTCGACTGCATGTAAGATGGCCATCATTTCCTTCTCGTAGGTAGATTGGCCCAGATTCCTCCCACTGAGTTGTTGGCTTGTGAACGCCAACGGTCACCCTTCCTACATTAAGACTGCCCCAATACCTGTACCCGAAGCATCACATTCAATGATAAAATATTTGGTGAAGTTAGGTAGTGCTAAGACTGGAGTGGAACACATGGCATTTTTTAGAGCTTTAAAGGCCTGTTGTGCTTCCTCATTCCAGAAGAATGAATTTTTCTTTAGAAGTTGGGTGAGGGGCTTCGCTATGCGACCATAGTTGTAGACAAATTTACGCTAATAGCCTATGGGACCCAAAAATCCTCTCAAGCTCTTCAAGGTCTTAGGCTGAGGCCATTCCTGCATTGCCTAGATCTTTTTGGGGTCCTCCTTGACACCTTCAAATCCCACAATGTGGCCCAAATACTCTACTTCTGCCATGCCAAACGAACACTTGGACATCTTGACAAATAATTTATGCTTGCGAAGCAGTTGCAAGAGTAGATCTACATGTTGAAGATGTGTGGCCCAAGTGAAACTATAGATGAGGATGTCATCGAAGAAGACAAGGACAAATTTCCTGAGATATGGTTTGAGAATGTGGTTTATAAGGCTCTGAAAAGTAGAGGGGGCATTACAAAGACCAAATGGCATGACCAGGAATTCATAATGGCCTTCATGAGTTCGGAAAGCAGTCTTGGGGATGTCAACTTCCTTCATGCGAATTTGGTGGTAGCCTGAGCGAAGATCCAGCTTAGTGAAGAATTGAGCCCCATTGAGTTCATCCAGCAAATCATCAACCACCGGGACGGGAAATTTATCTTTGACTGTCAACTTATTGAGGGCCCTGAAGTCGGGACACATCCGTCACTCCCCATCTTTCTTGAGCACCATGACCACTGGGGATAAATAAGGACTAATGCTGGGACGTATGACATCTGCTTCCAAAAGTTCCTTGATGTTTTTTTCTATTTCATTCTTTTGGGTGAACGGATATCTGTATGGGGGCACATTTGGGGGCTGGGCCCCTGGAACCAAGGTGATGTTATGATCATGTTCCCCTCGCGAGGGTGGAAGCTCATGAGGCTTGTCAAAGACCGCAGATGGTTATTTAAAATCTGTTGCATCTCAGGATGAATTGGCAGAGGCTTGGTTTCAACTGCCTGGATGGCATTAAATTGAGCTACAACTCCATGATTGTCCTTTTTTAACAATTTTTCCATCCTATGTGAGCTGATGATAGAGGGGGCTCCTGCCTGGAGTCCACGGAGGGTATGTGTGTAGTTGTTCTGCTTAAAACTCATATATAAGTCCTGGAAATCCATTGTGATTGGCCCAAGAGTGCGGAGCCATTCAACACCGAGGACAATGTTGTAACCCCCCATGTGTATGGAAAACATGTGAGTTTTCAACTGATAATCCCCCATTTGAAGTTTGACATTTTCACAGCGGCCTTCACATTTTATTGTGCCTCCATCCGCAATTTGAACTTGGAAGTTAGAAACTGCTCGTACAAAACAATGCATTGCTTCTGCGACTTTTTGATGGATGAAATTATGTGTACTTCCACTATCAATAAAGACTACTACTGGGCGATGTTTAATAAAACCTCTGATTTTGAGAGTTTGTGGGGAAGAAATTCCTGCCAAAGCATGCAACGAAATAACTGGTTCATCCGAGACATTGTCCTTTTGGTTGTCTTCTTCTAGCGGCTCATGTTCCTCTAGTGGTGGATCTTCCTCTGTTGAGCTGTAGTCAGTGGCATCAATTTGAAAAATTTTGGGCTCCTTGCATTTATGACCTGGGGAGTATTTTTCATCACAGTAGTAACATAGGCCTTGCTTTCTTCTTTCAGCCATTTCCGCAGGTGACACCTTTTGGACCTTAAGTGTTTGAGTCGTGTTGTGAGCCTGTGGGGGGCGACCTTTAGCGGAGAAATTTGGGCGACTGTATTGGGCTGCTAATGCATGTTCCACGTTACGAACGACCTTGCAAGCCTCCGTCCATGTGGGAGGGTGGTGCAGTAGGACTTGGGCTTTGATAGCTTCTTTAAGACCGCTGATAAAACATTCCATGTAGAACACATCTGAGAGACCCCAAGTGCGGAAGGCTAAGGCTTCAAAAGCTGTAATATATTCATCCAATGTACCAGTCTATCGGAGCTTAGTAAGATGACCAAAAAAGGATGTTTCCTGGTCAAAGCGGTCTTGAAGAGCTTTGGTGAATTTGGTCCAAGTCTTAAAAGGTCTAGTGCAACGTTGATGCCATTCCCACCATTTCCACCTTTCGTTGTCCAAGTACATGCTCCCCAACATAAGCTGAGTCTCATCATCAAAGATGTGATTCAGTTTGAAATACTGCTCCATTTGTGCTATCCATGCCGATGGGTGAGAGCCATCAAATTTATGCATATCCAACTTAGGAGGTTGTTGACTGGGTGGTGGGTGGGTGTGCCAGACGTGAGGAGAGTGGCTAGACTCACCCTCATTGTGTTCAGTGCCATTATACTCCTCCTGGTGGGCTGGCTCCTTACCCTTCGGGACTATTTTCTCGACCATGTTACATAGTCCAGTAAACTGAAGGTGGAGGTTGTGCATTGATTCTTCAAATTTGTCCATCCTTTCATTGGCCATCGCTTGAGCTCTAGTTTCTACCATACACCAACCGGGTTTTTTTTAAAATTGGGACCGCCTAAAAAAATTTTCACTAAGAAGTGAATGGTACCACCGTGCTCAGCTCGTCGTCCTGATTCTGATGGGCTAGATCGCCAATAAGCACCCCGAAAGATCCCAGACTCCTTATTTTTTATTTTTTATTATTATTTTTTTTTCTGAAAACTCCTAACAGAGTTTTACTCCTTCCTTATCAATACTGCAGTGGCCAAATCCTCAAAATGTCAATCCGGCCAAAAGTCCTGCGAAAATTATACCCCGGTATAGGAACCCTTCACAACGACTCCGATCTGGGGGATCTGAGAGATATGAATGGCGAAACAGACTGCTTCTGCGGATCTGATGGATCTAATACATCGGAATGGCTGATCTGCGAACTCGAGACTGCGGGACTGATGTCTGCTGCTGCTGCACCACTTTGCATAGGCAGATCTGGAAGAGATGCTGTGTGATCCCCTGATAGAAAAGGGAACTAAGGTCTTAAGGAGTGTCAGGTGCTACAGATCGCAATATACATAAGGGTCTGGTAGTAGTACTTAGCCCAATGTTTCAGGGCTCTAACTAAAGAGGATCGATCGTACCCTTAGCCGTACAACCCGACTACCCTATCGTACAGGCGAGTAATCTCCCCGAGTGTTATTCTCGGTGTACTGTAGCCACAAGACGGCCGACGATTTATCTATGGCGAGGTTTCAAGGGAGCCTAGGGGGCTTTCGATATACCCAGAGGGTACGTGGAAGACAATCCATGCGCAGTTCTCACTAATGCACTACTACTCGAAGGGGTACCCACAGGGGTTACAAGGGAGTCCAACAGACGTGACCACCTCTTGTATTTCCTACGTGCATGCCTCCCCAAATCCGCAGGTTTATGCGCTCAATGACAGATCTCGTGGTTTAAAGACGGCGGAACACGTCTCTAGCCAAAAAAAAAAAAAAATTGCTAAGAAATGGAGATCCCACCGGCCCTAGAAAGTGCTCTGATACCACTTGTTATGCTCTTAACCTGCAAAATGATACCCAAATACAGAATATGCAAAGAAAAGATACCCAGAACACAGAATAGCAATGATTTTATTATTCAGAGAGTAATGTTCACTTGCCTCTTCGAGGGGGCAACCTCCAATAGAGCAGAGCTCAACTACAAAATAAGACACGATGCTCCTCGCAGGGAGTCTCTATCCTTTATATATGACTCATACATGCGATACCACGGGCCAATACCGTGGGTTTTATTAATACAATCTATCTAATACTACGGCCCATTTGCAACTAACTGTGGTTCCATCATTAATTGCGAATTAGCCACTTACAATTATTAATATGGGCTTTATTGACTCTTGACGATGACGTGATCCCATTACATAAATAAGGGGGTTAGGGTGGGACCCTAACACACCAACTACATCAGACATCTCTTTTTCTCACCCACAGTCTAAATTCAAAATTAATATCCAGCATGAATAATTGTGGAAATTTGCATTTACATATAGGTTTAGACTATGCTAAAATAAAAGAATATGAGATAATTGCAAATTTTTTTCTCTGATCTATAAATTCAACAGAGTCTTTAACCTTAGGAAGATTTTGTAAGCCATTCAATTTATTTTTCTTGAAAAGGCCATGTTTTTATTTCCCAGTTTAATAGATTAGTTGTGGCTTTAGCAAAGGTAGTTGTGAAGGATGCTAGAGAGGTGGTTTATTTATTAGAAGGCCAAACACCATAATAAAGTGAGTACTTGAAGGAATTTCCTTCCGAGGTGGACTTATTAAGGATTGGAATGGATAGAATCATTGAAATGGAATGATTAGAAGATTTGAACTTTGCAAAAAGAGTTCAATTGTTTGTAATTCACTCAGAAGAGGAACGCGAATCTCAATCTTCAAGCTCCACCAATTCTACTCCTCCAATTGGAAGGGAGTGTAATGTATTTGAACAAAATGTAGCCAAGTCTTCTATTTCTTCTTTGCAGAAGACATATAATATAAAGGAAAGATCTATTGAAAAAAAGGAAAGAAGAGCTAGGAGAGCAAAGGTAAGAAAGAAGGATGGAAGTGTGGCTTCTACCATTTCTCCTACTTGTTCAACTCGGAAGGGAAAAAATGTTGATACATGTAAGGGACACATTTATGATTCAATCAACATGTTGTGAGACTAAGGCAATTCAAAACTTTTAACTACTAGCACGAAAGTAGAGCTCTCATGGGGAATACAGGTATTTGCTTTAGAAATTTCTTGATTTCTTTTTCAATTGAGTAATGTTATCACGTGGTGTTTTTCACTAGTGTATTTGAGAACTTAGGTATGAAAACATTTATGAGAATTTATCTATGTTTATATTGTCATATGACCAATGCCAATATCCAATAATCTGAATATATTTTATATGATGTGAAACTATTATTCAAGAAATTGTTTCCTTTTCTCTTTTTTCAATTTTAAATAAATTTCATTATTATAAAAAAGATTCAATATATGAGCTTAGGGTCAATAGAGGCTGAGGTTAAGTTTTTTCTAATGATTCTATATTGACTCTATATTTAATGTGTCCATTTAGAATTTATTCACTGTGTACTTTCTCATGTTTTAGGCCTGCAAATTTCAACCCTTTGGGTGGTTAGCCTTGAATGGATCATACAACCATTTATTGTAGTTCCTACTATAGGTGGACAACACAAAAACGTAGAAGAGAACTCAAAATTTTATCCCTAAAGTCTACGAGGAAGTGATTTTCAAGCATAGATGATTATCTTTTGATATTATTAAATACAAATGTGCCTCTTAAAATATTAATCAGTATGCCTTTCTCAAGTATGTTATAGGTGAGATTTCCTCAAACAATATGATATGGATGTAGGTGTTGGAAAAATTGGAACCTTTTAAATCGAATGTGTATGCCACTAGAAATTTGAGTATGCATCTTACATTGCAATCTAGAAACCTATAAGTTGAAATTTATCAATTTATAAGATTTATAACCATCTACTAAGATTTGAAATGTAATATTTTAACTTTATAAATTTGAAAAAACTTATAAGTTGTGAGTATTACCTACATGGGCTACATGATAGGTGTCACCTTACACTACCAGAATGCTGGAAGGACAAGTTTTTAATTCACAGTTTTGTCTATCTAATTTTCTCCTATCCACTTTATTCTCTTTACATTTTGATCTACCTTAAGTGTTGTACTTAACATATATACGAACTCCCTTTAACATGCCCCTTTTGAGAAGATGTTTTTTGTAAAATAATCATGCAATGATATGGAAATTAGAACTGATAATACGCTTCCCTATCTTTCTTCTAAAGATTAGTTAGGCATCAATCATAGGATAATGGTCTCTTGTTGGTAAGATGGTATTTACTATTATTATAGAGATGAGTTAGGGAATTATTTGACATTAGGGTGTCACTTAAGGTTATTTTGATGACTGTGCAGTGGGGCTTCGAGATAAGTCTGAGTATAATAATTAGTTAGACATGTTTAATTGTAGCATATACAAAATTTATAGGTTATTTTGATGTCCTATACCATGGATATTTCTCACATTTCTTACACGGGACAGTAGAATTGTGAAGTCCATTATGGGAAGCTATGAGTAGTGTATGGTGGCATAGGACTACATATTTTATAGTTTCTCTGTTGAGAAAAAATAGAAGCATAAGGGAAAACATTTTGTCAAGATATTACGTACCATATTGGTAATTATGAATAGGAAAATCATAATTGAATAAATATTAATAGAATTAGTTAATAGATATTAATAAAGAGACAAAAATATGACTATTTTTTGAAGTGATATGAAGACCATATAATTATTAATGAACCTATTGTAACAATCATTGGATATGTATCGATAAAAATGGAATTCACTCTTTGGGCTCTCTCACCTCTGGTGTATGAGAAATTCCCTCTAAGGATGGATTTTTTCCATCGCTAGGCCATGCACATATCTTCTCTCATGCTAAAAAAAATGAATTCAATATGATTATCTTTTCTCTAGTAGATCCTAGATGCCAAGAGTCAGCACCATGTATTAATTACAATATCCTAATACAATTGGTTTAAAATATTATTCATCCATCGTCCTTTTGTAAAAGGAACCAAGTAGAGTGGCATATTTTGGCACCAATTCCTTTTTAAATGATAAAAGAAAGAATTTTATTTATTTATACATAAATCCTAGATAAGAAGCTAGGTTAACTACAACCCAAAAATCCCAAAATTATAGGTATAACCTCCTAGCTCAAACCAAAATTTATCTAAGGGATATACCCTTTGGTTCAAGGCTATGATGTTTTTCCAGCGATGTAAGGAGTTTTTCCTCATCCCTAATCTAAATTTTCATTCACTCCCTTGACATATTAAATCAATGCCCTCATTTTGTTCATGTCTCATACAACTTTTCTAGTACCTTTACCAATTACATGTTTGTTCGTCAACATGTTTTTTTTGTTTAATTGTATTTTCTATCAGATGCTACAGTTCTTTTTCCATGCCCCATAGATCGGCTCTGAGCTTTACTATACTTCATAGACTGATCACA
Organism: Pinus tabuliformis; assembly: GCA_031772625.1. Lineage (NCBI taxonomy): Eukaryota > Viridiplantae > Streptophyta > Pinopsida > Pinales > Pinaceae > Pinus > Pinus tabuliformis. Next base: position 87,660,204 of record CM062811.1, on the reverse strand, counting down.
GTCCCGTTAAATTTTGAAAACTTCTCGCCTAATTACTAAGATAATTTTTCAAGATTTATCTTGGACATATTTTGCAAAGTAAAAGTATTTTTCTGTGTTTTGGAATGACCTAGGTCATCCTAGTCCCTACCTCCTCTTGAGTTTCCTCTTGCTGACTCCTTCCCTGCTCTCTTGTTTGCTTCAACTTCAGTAGCTACATACTTTTCCTCTTATTTTTTTGTTGCATTATCAATTCTCCTTGGCCATTTCTTTGCCTTCATCCTTCCACTTGGGTTTTAATAGTGTTGATATTCAATCTTATTTCCATTGTTTTGTAAGAAAAATCATAATTATGATTGTGGAATTTGATACCCACACTACACATGAGAACACACACTGATAGGGTGTCCTTATTAAGATATATTTTTATATAGGTGTCCTTATTGGGATACATTCTTCCATAGGTGTCCTTATAAACATTAGATTTTTTAATTCTTTATAGCTCATTGTCTACTAAATACTTGTATTTTTGTACTTCCTAGCTTTCTTCCTGTATCTACATATCACATGCACTTCAATAATCTCATCCGCATATTTTTTATCTTTCCCCATAAATATTGAGATGGAAAAATTTTCAAATATTTTCATATTTGTTTGGCAAGTGGAGGGGGTTATTCTCCCTTTTTGTAGGCTGAGGAGGTGTCAAAAAATATGCACTAGTGGTGTTTTTCTTGCAACAACTAGATGTGTTTGAACTTCTTCTGAACTGCCATTAAAGGCATTTGTGAAGGTGTTATGGTCCTTATGCATTAGCATATGTTTTTCTTAGTTATTATGTACCAAGCTATATTTTTGCTTCTATCATCAACTATGAATATAATTTTCTCTTTCCTTATGCATTATCATATTGTTAGGATCAAAGTCTTATTACATATGTCTTGGATGAAGCTGATGCTAAATTTCAAGTTTTATTAAAAAACTCATGTAAATTGGATGGTGTCTTTCATGTTAGATCATTTTTGTTAACCTTGTTTCATGTTCTGACCCTTTGAGTAAACACATAAAATCATAATAACTCTAGCAAAATGCCCTCTAATGGTTGCTATTGATGTATAGCTGATTTTTTCTTCCTTTTTCAGAAGACTTCTTCCAAGTTCAATTGAACACCATAGCTAGGTATTTAGACCATAGTCTAGTACTATTAAAAAAAATAGCATAACGTTTTAGATGAATGATCCAAAATAATTTATACACCAAAACATTCCTATCACTTATTACTATGTAGAGCACAAAAGTCCTTTACAAAATTGTTGACTCATGTTATATTCTCATATTAATATTTTTTGGTGTCCTGCTTCAAAAATTGACAGAATCACTAGAATTATCTTCTTCAGTGTAAGCATTTGAGGTGTGGAATAATTGATGGTAGAACATATGCATTCCCAGTGCTAAGTTACTAATTCAAAACTTACTAATAGCTGTAAATAACGAAACGGATCCAACATTCAATATGTTATTTTCCCATGGTTGATACCAGATCGCATCATCATTCCAAGTGCATGCACAAGGCCAATCACAAGCCTTTAAAACCCACACAACGCTCTTTTGATAGAGACAAACCCTAATACTCAATTTAACCAATTGAAGCCTCTCTAGCTAAGGTGTACTTGGAGCAAATACTTGTGAGTAATATGCATGCTATGATTTTGCTATCTAAACACTTAAGGCTATTGTCATATGGTCCTAATGCATTCTTATCAAGAAAGGCTTCCATTGGGTAAATAGGTTTAGAGAAATGTGTATACAATCATAATCAATGAATTCCATAATAGGGAACATACTTTACTTCACCACTCTTACTTGTGGGAACATGATTCAATAGTGATATACAAACTTGAAAGGCAAAGTGATGGTCATCATTCATCCAATGAATGAAGTAAAAGTGAGAGAACTACCCTTCAATCAAATTAATTCACCTCCACCAAGAAAAGAATGCACTACACCCACCTCAAGTCCAAGGTGATTTAGCATCACCATTTGGACTAGCAAGCTTCCATGATGATTATGTGCTACTGAGTATCATTGGAGGGACACAATAGAAGAAATGATACTAAATACTCTACCTTCACAACCTACTCAAAAAAATTCTTAGGTCAAATTTCAAAACAATAATGCATACGAAATAAAATTCTTATCTTATGTTCTGTGCCTGATTTTTTATTTGACATGCCATGTGAGAAATCTCTATGCCATTTTCTCTTTTGATGCATGTGAGTTGTGGACTATTAAACAGTGGAATTAACATTTTGATCTACCGAGTTTGAATCAGCTTATTGGATCACATATTATGAATTTTGAAATACATATATGCAGTGTAATGTATTCATAAGATTTTTGCTAACAAGTTGCACACATGTGTTGCCAAGGAGATTTTGAACCACAACCTTGATCTAAGAAAAACTTTGGATATATCAAATGCCACACCTCTTATTTATAATGCAACTAAGGTTCATGTTGAGGTGTTTAATGAGCTTCTTGTTAGAGATAGTGAGTTGATATGGATTGCCAAAGAAAATGGTAAGAATTCCCTACATCTGGCTCCAAGAAGTGGTTACACAGATATAGTGAGAGATTTACTAGTAAAATATCCACAAATTGCTCAAAGAAAAGAAAAAAAAGGCCATACAATAATGCACATGGAAACCAATGGAGCCAACTTCTTGGATGTGGTGAACGAACTACTTCAGGTTGACCGAGCAGTAGTTGTGCCACCTGACATAAATGGAAACACACCACAAGGAATAAGTGTAAGGAGGTATTGTCTCTTGATACAACCTACTAGAATTTCATTTAATTATATGAATTGGTTTTGATTTGTAGATTTTAATTATTATGAGAAGGGAGCTTCCTGTTCAACGAAGAAAAACAAAGATAATAGCTATTTCCATTTGGTGCCAAAATAAAGTTTATATATATATATATATATATATATATATATATATATATATATATATATATATATATATATATATGTATGTATGTATGTATGTATGTATGTATGTATGTATGTATGTATGTATGTATGTATGTATGTATGTATGTATGTATGTATGTATGTATGTATGTATGTATGTATGTATAAATTCATATATGAATTTATTACTATGACGTAGATACCATTTTTCATTTTAACTATTTTTATTCAACTACATTGCAGTGATGTAACATTTCATTTTACCATGGAATTTCTAGCCCTTATAAAGGGACAGGCACATGTAAAATGCAGAGCCCAACCATAAGCTTCCACTAAATAGTCAATCAGTCTATTGATTTTTTTTTGTTATTTTAACTATGGTTATTGTGGGAGAAAAAATTATTATAATTTGTGGAGAGTATACAAATTGTTGAATATCATATATCCTCTTATCTTTCATTATGAGATTGAGACATGTCTTTAACAAGTAATCAATAGAGAAAACACGATGGTACACTCATTGACATTATACAGTAAACAAAATAGATCATGAAATGAATAATTGATCATTCTAAGAGATCATGAATGGGTTAGTTGTCAAAATAATTTATTTCCCTCATCAACTTATGCAAGAATTATTTTTGGTTAGTATACAACTTGGGTTGAACTGGAATTTTTGTTTTTAGCCAACAAATAACTCTCGACAAACTTTATCCATAGCATTATGGATTATATTTTTACATGTTTTCAATGGAACTATTAGAGAATCCAGAATGTTTTGAGAAGCATGAACTTCCTAAACTATAGCATATCCTCTTGTTACCAAAGAATAGAACTGTTTTAATGGAAAACTTTGCAATGTTTTGTTAAGAGGATTTAACCTCTTTTTAGTTACATGGAGACAAAGCAGCATAATTACATAAAAGGTGTCTATTTGCATTATTGGGCTTGGAAGAAACAAATATTCTATTCCTTTGGTGTATCTTTTCACCTTCAGGGGCAATTTCTATTCTTATTCTCTATGGATATTTTTTTTATTACCCTAGATCTATTCCATAAAGGTAGAGGGGGGTTAAAGTGTATTTTTGTATTGTGCACATTTTTCTTTGGGGTTCTTGTCCTTACACCCCTTTTCGAATTGAATTACTTGTGGGAGGACATAGTTATCATTGAGAGATAGAGAGTTTTTTCCTTGTATCCATGCAAATGCATTTTTTGATAGTCGTGTTTGGTGTGGATTTGGAAGTGTTTGAATGCCCCTTGGATATTTTGTTGGTGTCATAGATATTAGCCAAACTTTTTGCTTACAATTTGAACATATGTTTAATGGTTTAATTTTAGGGTCATTATTCGTCATTGTATTTTAACATCTTCAATTAATTAATAATGAGAACCACCCATAATTAGTTTTCTAGAACCCATAGCCTATAGGATTCAAGTGTGTAGCTGAGAAATCAACTTTTGGTGTAGTTGAAAATTTGAGGTTTGATAATTATAAGTTATTTATAGCCTATAAATGTATTCAAAGTTTCACTTCTAATTAGGTATTCAACTCAACATATTGAGTATATTCTACATAATTATTTTTTCCTTGACTCACTTTTCATAACTTCCATAACAGTTAGGTAAGGACCTACAACTTCTATGTTATTTTTCTTATTTAATAAAATATTTTCCAGGACTTTACAAAGATTTATAATTTATTGAAAGTTGTAGAATTTACAATTTATGAAGTTTGATGGTATAATTTTTTAACGGGTGCTAGCTCAATGGAAGAGCACCTTCCTTACAAGCAGGAGGTTGGTGGTTCAATTACATCGTGCCTTGATATTCATATGGAATGGTGATGATCAGTACTTGGTGACGGAGGCTCCTTTGATTATCACCAATGATCTTATGGTGACATTTTTCGAACCTCACCAAAATATGAAATGGCAGCGGTCAACGGATGCCACCATATATATATATGTGTGTGTGTGTGTGTGTGTGTGTGTATCAATAGTGATGTCCATGAAAGGTCCATCACCATAAATCAATGTTGTTCATATGAAATAGTGACGGACACTATCTTTCATTATAATCATTATTCGTGACACATTGTGAATGTCACCACAACACCTCTACTTTTGTCGATGTCGAGTTTGGTGATCTTTAAGTTTTTGTGACGGAGGCTATTTTTACCATCTCTAATGATGTTAGAGGGACATTTTTCGACCATCACCAAAATATGAAATGGTGACGGTCAACAAACGCATCCATATATATGCATCAATAGTGACGGTCATGAAAGATCCATCACAATAAATCGTTCTTGTTCATATGAAATGGCAATGGTCATTATCCGTCATTATAATCATTATTCGTGACAGACCTTGAATGTCACCACAACACCTATACTTTTGGTGATTCCACCTTTGGTGACGTACACCTTTTTTGTGACAGAGGCTAACGCCTGTCACCATTACTCATATGAAATAGTGATGGTAATTATTCATCATTATAAATCATTATTTATGACGAACCTTGAATGCCACCACAACACCTATAATTTTGGTGACAACACCTTTGGTGATGGAGGCTCTTTTGACCATCACCAGTCAGATTATGGTGACAATTTTCGACTCTCACCAATGTCTTTTTTTCTTGTAGTGAAATGCAACATAAATTTGAGAAAATGTCCATGCCGCATCATTCAATATAGTATCCTAACCTCGTGAATTTTTTGAATAATACTATTAGGCTGAGGGAAATTTCATATTTCCTATATAGGTGGCTTATGTTTTAGTTTCTTTCTAAACCAAAAAGATTTATATGTTTTATTTCCATGTCTTTTATAATTTTAGCTTTCTTTTGTTAGGTTCATAATTTTTTTTTCTTTTCCTTATGGCTTCATTATGTATTTTGGATACATAAAAATCAATTATATTTCTTTATATAATTAATGCAATGTAAATTTCTATTTTGGTGTGCTTGGCATAATTTAATGACTCCAAAATTCGATCATAGTGTCATTTATTTTCATTTATTTAGAATGGTTTCAACTCATGCAATTTTAAAATGTGAACTTCTTTATAATACTTACAAAGCTACTTTTAATAGAAATATTACTTGAGTTCATTTCCTACACTCTTCCTCTCCTTGATTACCTTCATTCGTTACACAAAGTCTAACTAAATGGAAGCTGTCTTTTAAATTAAATTTGGAAAGTAGGGCATGAACTTATAAATATTTCTTCTTATTAACAAACCAAGCTCTGTCTTCTTACCCAAATATAACCCATAAAATGGAGGTGGAATTTTTTTGTTCTATTCCTATTACAAATTATAAGTGGGATGTCTTCTGGGAGAGGATTCTAATCTTCTCAAAAAGCCCTCGATCACAAAAGACATTATACCAATTATAGGAAATTGAAGGGCAACTATAAAATATACAAGTATAACCATTTTTTTCCCAAATATACCATATAACACAATCTATCGAAGGGCCATAATAATTTTCTCAAAATATATTGTATGAGAGATTATACCACACTTTAGACCCTCTCCTCCTTTTTTATATGAGTCCTTCACAACAAACTCTATGACTTCAAAAAAACACCATGAGAACTGTTTTTCTTTGAATCACCAAATTGAAGCCAAAATGTTCATCCAAGACTCTTGCTAAGAGAAATTGATGCACTGCTAAATATCGAAGTTGTAGATTTCACAGACAATGCCAAGATCCTCAAGTTTCACATTTTATTTTCTGCACCGCATTTGATTTGTTATTCGTGGACTTCATACCACAATTAGCAAGGAGAAACAACACTGATTACAAATTAAAACTAGTCAACCTTGAATTTCTCTTCCATCGATATGGCATAGACACATGATTAAAATATTCTCTAAAACCCATGGACAAACATATTTCTTTGATATATCAAAAGGATAGAACAAATGGGATATCATACAAACACACATATTACAGAAGACAGAAACTTGTCATTGATTTCTGGAACAACGTTGGTGAAAGTTTTGAGTGGACAAATTAGTTTTATAATATAGAAGTAAGTCGTATTGGAACATTTCTTAAAAATAAAATGTTATAAATATCAACAGTAAGTGGTATAGAAAACAAATTAAAGCCATATTTACATACATAAATACTTGTAAATTGTAATTCTTACTTGTATTATTGTGATTCATTCTATCTATAAGGGTTTTTTCCTATTCCGTAGGGTTGTTATATCTAGATGGTTCCTACAGTTGTGTGTGGTTGAAATATTCTCTCAACCAAGTGATTGTGTGTGCACGATACTCTGCCTATCTTGAGACAACACCAAATATATTTATATATGACCTTATTTGATGTGAATATAGAGTTAGTGTGTATCATCAAAATTTATCTTGGTATCAGAGCCCATTTGGGCCTTGGTATTGGCCCTTCTGGGCCGAGGAAAATAAAACGTTTGGTGAATGTTGGTTTGTTCTTCCAGTCGGTAAAGAAATCAAAATCATTTCCTTGACTCCTCTGGTGAGCCATGGAGGAGAGCATGTTGGTGATTATATGAGATTAAATGCATGAGCTCCCTGTTTCACGGACATGTTTTTAACATGGCTTAAACTAGCGTGTTGGGTATATCTTTGTTGACGGATAACATAGAAGGGATAACGTTGCTTCAATGATTTTATGGATCAAATCCTATGTGTGGAATGAAATTTTCATGTGAAACAAACTCGGTCTGTTAATTATTCATGTCCAGAAGTGGAACCTTATGGTGCACATAGGCCTTCAATACCCCATGGTAAATTAGTAGTGCCCAACCTTGAAAGGAATTTTTTTCATTGAAGGTATCACTCTATTTGTGCATTGGAGAACCACCTGTGTGGAGTTGGCCAACCAACTAAATTTCCATGGCTTTACTTTCACAGTCTTAGTTGTGGCCTATCCTATTACAATTAACCTGAGAAGCATGGTAAGTAGTCAATTATTTGTGCTAATTGGTGATGGAGGAGGCACCATTTTTCTTTTGCATAAGAAAGAAGGTCCAAACTCATGAATTCCATGCACTGTCCTCACATACTTTGGTGTCAGCGTTGGAGTTTCTACCCCTGAATATTGGGCACTCGTCAATGCATCTAGTATTCGGTCACAAAGAAATAGCTACAAACATGATAGGATCTCTTCATTGATCTAGAAGAAAGAAGCGATTGAGCTTATGTAAATGTACTCAAAATGAGAATATCATTGCTTCCTAAGGTTTAAGCAATTACAACCATTGAAGCTTCTGACAACTTTACAGTACTAGTGCATGAGAAAGCGCGGTTGACTAGCGAATCTTTAAGAAGAACAATCAAGAAAACTGTGAGAGAAATATGGTTATAGATCCAAGCTTTCGTGCACCGATAGATCTTGTTACAGTTCTCGATGTTAGCAGAAGCATGTCAGGATTGAAGTTGTTCCTCTTGAAATGGGCCATGGCTTTTGTGATATCAAGTCTGAGTGCTCTTGGTTATGATCACGATGTGTGTTGCAAGGTCCTAAGGTAGTCTCTTCCATCTTCAAAGGCACGCAACTTTCCAGCGATGATTATAGAGAGTTGGTAAGTCGTTTGATGGTGCAACAATGGTGGATCTCAACATCTAGGTAAAGAAAAATCTACACATCAAGGAACTCCGTGAATTTTAGCTTTGGAGGAGCATACTTTCTATTGGACCTGTGAGATTGTTTCAATTTACATTAATTTCTTGTGTATGATTGGTGTGGATGATGTAAATGCATAAATGTAAATCTGGTTAAAAAATTGGATGTTTTGTGACAATGATTCTAGCCAACTATTGTCACGAGTTTGAATCTATGTTGGAATTGGCCATTCCAACAATAGAAAAATCTATTGGCAGGAATTGTTCACTACCAGATATAATGAAGACATGACAGTGAAGATGGCATTTGAGGAGTTGCATCAAAGATTAGAGGATGATGGAAAACCGAGATTGTGTGAGTTAATGTGATTTTGTGGAATAGAATCATGATGATGGTGTATTATGTGTCACATACGTTTATTAGTAATCATGTCTAGCATGTTTTGTAGTGGTATTTGTAAAGTATGTACCTTGTAACTCGAAGAGTTGGACTGTGTAATGTAAGCCTAATGAGGCATATGTACCCCCATAAAGTTCGTGCTAATCTTAAAACCACTTTGTAATTGCAGGTTTGTGGTAATTCGGAAACCACTATGCATTGTTGGTTTGTGGTAAGCTAGAAACCACGTGTGAGAGTGAAGTGGATAGGGATTCATGTAGGCATGGTTTCGAGTCAACCAACAAAACCCTTGGCATGGTTGATGGTGAGCCGAGAAAACCCTTGGCCTGGTTAAGTTGGCTATGTGGTGAGCGTTGGTGGCTGAATTGAGTGCCTTTGTGGAAGAGTTAAGCCTTCATGGTTATATGGAGACTTCGTGGCTGAATTGAGTGCCTTGGTGGCAGAGTTGGGCCTTCATGGCTGTGTTGAACCTTCGTGGATGAATTGACTGCCTTGGTGGTAGAGTTGAGCCTTGGTGATTGTGTTGAACCTTGGTGGTTGAGTTGAGCCTTGGTGGTTGAGTGCCCTTGTTGGCATGGTTGATGGTAATCGAATAAAACCCAAATCGTGGTTAAGGGTAATCCGATAAACCCATGATGATCATGATGCAGGGGGATTTTGCAATTTTTTTTATAAAAAAGAGGACACTACATTTTTTGAAAGGATATTTTTTTTCAGAAGAAAAAAAATGTGTAGATATGTATTTGAAGGAATGGCTTCCTCTAGTGCTTTACCATAGATATAGACTCTTTTTGGCAAAAATTATGAGTTTTGGTTATACATGAGTAGGAGCATGAGTTTGACTAGCAGAATATGTTTGCATTTCTTTCACCTCAAACAACTAATTTTGAAGAAGGAATTAAAGAAAATCATTGGGTAGATGCAATGAACAAAGAAATTACTTCCATAGAGAAGAATCAGACTTTGGAATTAGCTGATCTCCCAAGATACAAAACTAGAATTGGTGTAAAATTGGGATATAAGACCAAGCTTAATGAAAATGGAGAGATTGAAAAACATAAGGCAAGGCTGGTTTCCAAAGGATTCTCACAATAATTATGTGTCGACTATGGTGAACCCTTTGCTCTGGTAGCAAGCTTAGACATTGTCAGAACCATTTTGTCCACAAATTCTCAACACAAAAGGGAATTCTATCATCTTGATGTAAAATCTACCATCGTAAATGGTATACTACAGAAAGAAGTTTATGTAGGGAATCCTCCTGGTTTTGAAGTTCCAGGACATGAGCATAAGGTATATATATATTGAATAAATCCTTGTATGGGTTGAAACAAGCTCCAAGATCTTAGTACAACCACATTGACACCTATATCGTCAAAAGTGGTTTTTGCAGAAGTAATCATGAACCAACTTTGTATACCAAAAAGCATGAAGGTAAAATTCATATTTTATGCCTTTATGTAAATGATCTCCTTTACACAGGATATATGATGTTATAAGATTTGAAAGAAACAATGCAAAATAGAGTTTGATATGACAGATCTAGGAGTCATGAAATACTTCTTAGGCATTGAAATTCACCAATCTACTAATGGCATTTTTGTCTATCAACAAAAATATGCCGCTCATATCATCGAAAATTTCAAAATGACTAATTGTTAACCTGCAGATATATTAATCTCTCAAGGCACAAAATTGAGCAAAGAAGATGTAACACCACTATTTGATTCCACACTGTATAAAAGTCAAGTTGGTAGCTTGTTATATCTCACTTCAACTAGATTTGATACTATGTTTGTAGCAAGTTTTGTCTCTAGTTTTATGGACTCACCTAATATTTCTCATTGGAAGGTTGAAAAAAGGATCTTAAGATATGTTGTAGGGACAATAGACTATGGTTTATCTTATACACATTCTGAAAATTGTTCACTTTCAGGTTATACAGACAGCGATTATGTAGGGATTTTAGATGATCGCAAAAGTACCTCAGGGTATGATTTTCATCTTCGAACCAACCTGATTTCATGGGAATCCAAGATATAATCAATCGTTTGAATATATTATGCAGAGGCAGAATATGTAGTAGCAAATTCAACAACTTGTCAAGTTGTGTGGTTGAGAAGACTATTGAAAGATATTTCAAATATTTAGAAGGATCCAACTCCAATCTACTGCGATAACAATTCAGCAATTTGTTTATCAAAAAACCATGTTTTCCACAAAAAGGGCAATCACATTGACACTCATTTTCATTTCATCCGTGAGATTGTCAATGATGGGGACATAATACTTTCCTTTTGTGGTTCCAAAGATCAACTAGCAGATATTTTCACAAAGCCATTGGGCAAGAATGCATTCTAATTTCGAAGAGAACAATTAGGCATTCCAAGTGTCACTACATGTAACAATTCAGATTATACCACGTAAGATTCTTTGAGAGAGAAGCAGAGATAGAATGAGGATGCATAGGACTCCTTGAGAGAAACATTCCATATGTGTGTGTATTCACAAGAAAAGAGAAAAGATCGTAGCCAAGTGAAGTAGTTGTGAGACCACTACCAAAAAAACAAATTACTGTGAAGTCATTAAAGGGAAAGAATAAATCAAATTTTTCCATTATGGGAAGAGCTTCACTCTTTTTAGGAGACTTACGTAGGCCAATAGTCAAACTAGAGTGTTATCAACACTCTCCCAAAACACCGAACGGGCATTAGTGTTACAAACACTGAAGTCCATTGCAAGCAGATGCGTTAGTCTCAATCACTTAACGCTTCTTGAGGCAACGCCACATAACATTGAAGGCAGTTGCGTTAGACAATAACAAGCTATCAAAAGTTATTTTTCAAGAATTTTTGAGTCATAAATACCTTCTTATACCATTCCTATAAAATCCTCTTATACTCCTTTCTATTCGAAAGCTTCATGGAATTCCTTTTTATAAAAGTATATGTTTAAAATTCTTTTAAATGTACGATCCTTTGTTACATTTTTAATACGAGTATTGAAAAGAGAGGATTAAAAAAGAGGGCTCGTTATAAAAAAAAATTAAAAGTATTTTTTAAAATAAAATTGGAAAGAAAAAGAGTTTTTTAGAAGGTGATGCTTGATTCAATTTTGTTCTAAAAAAGAGGGCGCTGCATTTTTTTAAAGGAAATATTTTTTAAAATACAAAAGGTGTGCAAGTTTGTATTTGAAGAAATAACTTTCTCCAACGCTTTGCCACAGACACCGACTTTGTTTGGCAAAAATTCAAGTTTTGATTTTTGAGAATGAAGACATTATTGCAAGCCCAAGAGTGTTGGGATACGCTTTAGACTGCCTATGTAGAGCTGACTCAAAAAGCATAGGTGTCCATGTCCAATAGTCATAGGAATGTAGTTATTGAACTCAGAAAGAAAGAACACAGAGTCAAATGTTGGATACAAAACTTAGTTGATGACTTTATTTTCGACATGATAACTAGCGCATCCACAACACATGAATCTTGGGAAATCTTGAAAGTTGCATATCAAGTTAGTGATACAATGAAGACATTTAAATTACAAACATTGAAATCACAGTTTGAAACTTTAAAGATGACTGACACAAAAAATGTGGACGAGTTCATGACTAGGGTCATGGGAATAGTCAATCAGATCAAGCTCATTGGTGAAACCATTTCAAAACAGAAAATTGTTCAAAAAGCCCTTCGAAGTCTACCCAAGAAATATGACATGATTGTAACATCCATTCTAGAATCCAAATATTTTACAACTTTTGCATTAGAAAACTTGACCAGAACACTTCCGACACACGAAACAAGATTCAACTTGATAGAGGATTCCATAAAACAAACTTTCAAAGCACAAATTTATTTTGGTAGAGGTAGACGCAAAGGATATAGAGGTGGAAACAAGTGAGATAGAGGTCAAAGAAAATGCAATTCATAACGTCATCATGCAGCAGAGCAGTGGAGACCTCTACAAAACGAACTCAGAGAGGTATATCATGGAGAAAATCTAATGTTCAATGTTATCACTACAAGAAATTTGGGCATTATGAACATGAATGAAAAAAGAAACAGTCAGATCAACACAAAGGAAATGTCCATCTCTCCAACAATGAAGGCGAATCCTATGAAACAATGTTTGTTTCATGCCATATTTCTAAAGCACTCACAACAAGGATCTTTGGTTGTTGGACAGTGGCTGCAGTAATCATATGATAGGTAACAAAAATCTTCTTTCCTATCTTGATGCTTCCATAACATCAAAAATTACCCTTGGAGATCGTTCTTGTATTAAAGTTGAAGGAAAAGGTATTGTTCCTATTCTTACTAAACAGAATCAACAAAAATGCATTCATGATGTTCATTATGTTCCAAATCTAAAGCATAACCTCATTAGTGTAGGACAATTGATGGAACATGGTTATGATGTAATATTTCAAGGGAACACATGTTATATTTATGACAAACGTCCCAATATAAGGATGATAGCAAAAGTTGAAACAACCAAGAATAAGATGTTTCCTTTGACTCTTAGAAGTCGAAATCTCTCACAGTATTTTGTCCACAATGTGTCAAGAATAGATGAGTCTTAGATATGGCATTCTAGATAGGGCCACATATCATTCAAGAGTCTAAGTCAGCTTCAGAAACATTCAATCATCATTGGTCTCCCTAGTATGAATGAAAAAGACTGTAATTGTGAAATTTGTATTTTGTCCAAGCATAAAAGAGACAACTTTCCCAGATCTTCCTCTAGAGAAAAAGAGCCTTTACAACTTATCCATACAGATATATGTGGCCCAATGTAGACACAGCTTATTGGTGATAGTCTTTGTTTTCTGACATTCATTGATGATTATAGCAGGAATACATTGGTGTATTTTCTCAAAAACAAATCAGATACATTCTCAATATTCAAAGAATTCAAAGGAGAAGCATAAAATCAGAGTGAAAAGCCTTTGAAAGTACTTAGATTGGATAGGGGAGTAGAGTACAACTCCAATGACTTCAAAGGTTTTTGTCAACAATAAGGAATCATTATGGAGAACATAACAAGATATACTCCACATCAAAATGGAGTAGCAGAAAGGGAAAATTAGTCAATGATGAGCATGGCCAGATGTATGCTGCATGAGAAGGAGTTGTCAAACAATTATTGGGCTGAAGTAGTTTTGACAGCAGTGTATGCTATCATCAGATCTCGAACAACCACTCTCCAAGATACAATACCTGAAGAAGGATGGGATGGTAAAAAGGTCAATGTATCTCACTTTAGAATTTTTGGATCAGTACCATTTTCACATGTTCCTGAGAAGCTAGGAAAGAAGCTTTATAATAGGAGTGAAAGATGCATTTTTTGTAGGCTATAGCGAGCAGTCGAAGGCCTACAGAATTTATAATCAAGTTACCAAGAAGTTTGTTTTAAGCGGAGATGTAAAAATTTTTGAAAATAAATCTTGGTATGATCATGTTGATGAAGCTTCAGTCAGTGTTTTTATCCACCACAGCCACGAAGATTGCAGGTTGAAGAAGAGCCATACCATTCTAAAAATGGTACATCTTCGAACAATGAATGCACGAGTGATTCAACATCTTCAGAAGACAATCAGAAAACAAGACACGAGAGAGAAATGTATGAGCAGAAGCATGAGTTTGAGCAGCAAAATATGTTTGCATCTCTTTCATCTCAACATATTTGCAGGTACACGTACATGTATGCAGTTATAATGGTTGAAAGGACCATGTATGAAAAGGGCATCCTAGTAGACTAGCGGTTGCAACGGTTGGCACCCATGCATTCTGGTGGATGGTTTCTCCTCTATATAGATGTCAACATATTATTTTGTTATGTTTGACCACAGCTAGAATTTGTATATTGAGAGCGAGACAAGTAGTCATTAAGGGGGTGACTTGGAAATTGTAATTCCTATTTTTCTCAGTTGTGATCATTCTATCTACAGGAGTTTGTTCCTGTTCCTTAGGGTTGTTATATCTAGATGTTTCCTAGATTGGTGTCTGGTTGAGATATTCTCTTAACCAAGTGATTGTCTCTCCAGGATAGTCTACCTATATTGAGACAACATTAAATGTATTTATATATAACCTTATTTAATGTGAATGTAGAGTTAGCATGCCTCATCAAAATTTATTTTAAATTATATTGTAATAAGATTGCACAAAAATTTTGTCATTGGATATCCTTTATTAGAGTGATAAAATTGTTTTGTGATAAGCTCACCAAAAACAAATATCATGCTTTTAATAGTCATCTACTTAGTTTAATGCTTTCTAGGATTGCTATTATTTGTTTTGGCTATTGCTAAACTTTTTACATAGCATCGAAAATAATATACCTATATTGAAACAACACTAAATATATTTATATATAACCTTATTTTATATAAATATAAAATTAGTATACCTCATCACAATTTATTTTAAATTACAGTGTAATATGCTTCACAAAAAAATCTTGTTGTTCGTTCTCATTTATTAGAGTGAAAAAACTACACTGTGAGAAGCTGGCGAAAAACAAATTTCATGCTTTTAATATCCATCTTTTCCGCTTAATGCCTTCTAGGGTTGCTATTATTTGTTTTCGCCATTGCCTGATTTTTTAACATATTTTGGCCATAGCTTTTGGAAAAACATGCAGACTCCAAAGTTATCATTAAGATTTTCGGTTAGTGCAGTGGACACTGGTGGTGGGTGGAGGCATGTAGGGTTTTTTCTCTCGAATATATATCTTTACCTTAACCAATAACTCGGAAATAATATATTTACAATTAAAAGATGATACAATATATATATATTTTAATCGCAAAGTATAATAATTTTAAAATTTTGATTTTCGAAAATGAAATTTAATTTGGTAATGAATAATGTATGTATATATATGTATATGTATATCTATCTATATATATATATATTTGTTGTGGTCCATGGACAATTTGGTCAATGTGTATATATTTGTTGTGGTTCACGGACAATTTTGTCAACGGTTGGCCCTACGTCCACCGAAAAATATGGGTTGATTGACCCGCAAGGGAATCTAGCCCCGTGGCCTCCAAAGGCTTCGAGGAGAATGCGCACTGTGACCTCCCGATAGAGAGGCTCTGATTTTAAACAATTGAACTAACTCTTGGGGCTCCAAATATATATATATATATATATATATATATATATATATATATATATATATATATATATATATATATATATATATATATATATATATATATATATATATATATATATATATATATATAATATATATATATATATATATAAATAATTAATATTAATTTCTTTACGTTTCGCAATTTATCCATTTATATTTCTAAATTTATTGATTTTTAAAATTATGATTATTATTAAATAATAAATAACATATAAAATAATTACTTTATCTAAATAACAGCTGATATAAATTATGGATGTATGCAGAGTTGGATCAGATTTAAATGGTTCACGGATACTGTCACTGTAAGATGATATAGATAATTCAGTTCAAATCAAATCATTATTTTTAAATCTATATGGTATATTTTTAGATATGTTATTATCCATAAACATGTAATATATATATATATATATATAGATATATATATATTATATTATATTATATTATATTATATGGATGCATGAGAGGTTGATCATGATCAGCTGATAGTGGGTACTTTCACTACAAAATGACAGTAAACCAGAAATACATGAAGAATTCGATTAAATTCAAATGAGTATAGGTTCTTTTACTATGTACTATGAATGTTTCATTATGTGCCAATAATATAGAGCTGTGGCATTGACTTTGATTAAAATTAAATACGCAACTATACGATTGAAAACCAATTTATTCTGTGTTAATAAAGGATGACGGCGAATTTTATTTTATCCCCTTACTGTGGAAAATATCAAGAAGTGTGAAGATCATTGCCCATTGCGACAACCTCAAATTAGTCAGATTTACAAAACCTGAATCTCCAAACATCTTCTTGCAAACCAAAACTTAAAAACATAAAACCTCACAAACTTTATTGATTATTTGCTTGATTACATCTTCATTTATATAGGAAACACACAACCAATTCTGGTAACCAATTCCTAACTACTCACAACTACATCTTGTTCAACTGCTCATAACTAATTCAGTTTCTACATTATTCTCACATCCTCCCTTAATGGAGAAATGGATTCTCTACAATACCTAACTGACTTCTAAAAACTTCAAATTTGATTTTACCAAGGGGCTTAGTAAATATATCAGCCACATTATCCTTGGTGTTACAAAATAGCAATCCAATTTCTTTTGACATAATTTTCTCACGTACAAAGTGGTACTGTAACTCAACATGTTTTGTTCTAGCATGGTAAACTGGATTATGTGCTAATTTGATAGCACTCTGATTATCACAATTGATACATGTTGCACCACTTTGTGCTTCTTCAAGATCAGCAAGAACTCTCCGCAACCAAATAGCTTCACAGGTGGCATTGGTTAAAGCTTTGTACTCTGATTCTGTTGATGATAAAGAAACAGTTGGCTGTTTCTTACTGCTCCAAGATACGACCCCTGATCCAATATGGAATTCATAGCCAGAGGTAGATCGTCTGTCATCTGGATTTCCTGCCCAATCTGAATCAGAAAAACCTGTCAGTACAACATCAGATACATCAGTATACATAATACCAAGATTCACTGTTCCCTTTAAGTATCGGAGAACTTTCTTTGCAGCAATCCAGTGATTTCTTGAAGGCTTAGCCATGAATTGACTAAGGATACTGACTGAGTATGCAATGTCTGGCCTGGTAGTGGTGAGATAGTTCAAACTTCCCACTAACTGACGATATAATGTTCCATCTGCCTCTTTCGAACCATCTTCTTTGTACAACTTTGCATTCTGTTCTAAGGGAGTTGACATAGCTTTACAATCTATCATATTGAACTTTTTAAGAATCTCCTTTGTATATTTGCTTTGAGTGATCAATGTTTTACCAGTTTCTCTCCATACCTCAATGCCTAAACAGTAATGCATTTCACCCAAATCTTTCATTTCAAAAACCTGTGACAACTGAACTTTAATTTCTTCAATTAACTTGTGAGCACTGCCTGTTATAATGAGATCATCCACATATAAAGATATTAAAGCAACATGTCCTTTTTCATCTTTCTTAACATACAAGTTAGGATCATTTTTGCTTTTCACAAACCCATTCTGAAGAACGAAAGTATCAATCTTTACATACCATGATCTTGGTGCCTGTTTCAAACCATACAATGCCTTTCTTAACCTGCAAACCAGATGCTCCTGTCCCTGTTTGACAAACCCTTCAGGTTGAACCAAATAAACTTCTTCCTGTAAATCACCATTTAGAAAAGCAGATTTGACATCCATTTGATGTATATTCCAGTTATGTTTTGTGGCTAAGGCAATCAGTAATCTAATTGTATTCAACTTAGCTACTGGTGCAAAAGTGTCTTCATAATCAATGTCCTCCTGTTGAGCATATCCTTTTGCTACTAATCTTGCCTTAAATTTATCAATTGTACCATCTGCTTTAAATTTTGTTTTATACAACCATTTGCTTCCAATTGGAACTTTATTTTCAGGAAGTTCCACTAATTCCCATGTTTGATTTTTCATAATAGAAGCATACTCATCATTCATAGCATTAATCCATGGTTCATGTTGTTTAGCCTGCTCATAATCAATTGGTTCTTCAACATTCATTATATTAGACATTAAGGCATAGTCTCTATACCTTGCAGGAGGCCGATTCTGTCGGGACGACCTTCTTGGTGTGGGTGTTTCATCCATGATTCGTCGGCTTTGAGGTGTATCACCCCCTTGTGATGACTCACTGCTGCTAGATGTGCTCGTACTGCTGCTATCATCCTGATCCTGTACCTGTATCTGGACCTGTTCCTGTTCCTGCTTAATCATAGTATCAAGCTTGATATGTGCATCATCATTAGAAATATGCCATGTATCATTCTTTGTATTACTTTTATCAGTCTGCTCATGAAACAATACATCACGACTTGCAAATAGTTTATGGGAACTTGGATCAAACAATTTATAGGCTTTCTGATCCGTACAATATCCAATGAAAATACACTTGATGGACTTGGCATCAAGTTTTCTTCTGTTAGCTTCAGGAATATGAGCAAAAGCAGTACATCCAAAGACTTTGAAATGACTCACATCAGGCTTATAACCATAAAGAACCTCAAAAGGAGTTTGAAAAACTAATTGCTTAGTGGGACATCGATTCTTTAGATAAACAACAGTGTTAATGGCTTCTGCCCAGAAACCATTAGAGATGTTCTTACCTTGCAGCATACTACGAGCAGATTCCACCAAGGTTCTATTCCATCGCTCAGCAACACCATTTTTCTGATGTGTATGTGGCACTGTGAACTGTTGTTGAATTCCATTAGATTTACAATAGGTGTTAAATGCCTTTGATTTATATTCACCCCCTTGATCAGATCTGAGTATTTTAATACACTTTCCTGTTTGTTTTTCAACCATATTTCGAAATTCTTTAAAATACTCAAATATGTCACTTTTCCTTCTAACAAAATAGACCTAGGTATATCTAGATCTATCATCAATAAAAATAACAAAATATGAAGCACCACCAAGAAGACCTTCTGGCGAAAAAACAAATTTCATGCTTTTAATATCCATCTTTTCCGCTTAATGCCTTCTAGGGTGGCTATTATTTGTTTTCGCCATTGCCTGATTTTTTAACATATTTTGGCCATAGCTTTTGGAAAAACATGCAGACTCCAAAGTTATCATTAAGATTTTCGGTTAGTGCAGTGGACACTGGTGGTGGGTGGAGGCATGTAGTGCTTTTTCTCTCGAATATATATTTTTACCTTAACCAATAACTCGGAAATAATATATTTACAATTAAAAGATGATACAATATATATATTTTAATCGCAAAGTATAATAATTTTAAAATTTTGATTTTCGAAAATGAAATTTAATTTGGTAACGAATAATGTATGTATATATATGTATATGTATATCTATCTATATATATATATATATATTTGTTGTGGTCCATGGACAATTTGGTCAATGTGTATATATTTGTTGTGGTTCACGGACAATTTGGTCAACGGGTGGCCCTACGTCCACCGAAAAATATGGGTTGATTGACCCGCAAGGGAATCTAGCCCCGTGGCCTCCAAAGGCTTCGAGGAGAATGCACACTATGACCTCCCGATAGAGAGGCTCTGATTTTAAACAACTGAACTAACTCTTGGGGCTCCAAATATATATATATATATATATATATATCTATCTATATATATATATATATATATATATATATATATATATATATATATATATATATATATATATATATATAAATAAATAATTAATATTAATTTCTTTACGTTTCGCAATTTATCCATTTATATTTCTAAATTTATTGATTTTTAAAATTATGATTATTATTAAATAATAAATAACATATAAAATAATTACTTTATCTAAATAACAACTGATATAAATTATGGATGTATGCAGAGTTGGATCAGATTTAAATGGTTCACGGATACTGTCACTGTAAGATGATATAGAAAATTCAGTTCAAATCAAATCATTATTTTTAAATCTATATGGTATATTTTTAGATATGTTATTATCCATAAACATGTAATATATATATATATATATATATATATATATATATATATATACATATATATATATATATATATATATATATATATATATATATATATATATATATATATATATATATATATATATATATATATATATATATATATATTATATTATATTATATTATATTATATGGATGCATGAGAGGTTGATCATGATCAGATGATAGTGGGTACTTTCACTGCAAAATGACAGTAAACCAGAAATACATGAAGAATTCGATTAAATTCAAATGAGTATAGGTTCTTTTACTATGTACTATGAATGTTTCATTCTGTGCCAATAATATAGAGCTGTGGCATTGACTTTGATTAAAATTAAATACGCAACTATACGATTGAAAACCAATTTATTCTGTGTTAATAAAGGATGACGGCGAATTTTATTTTATCCCCTTACTGTGGAAAATATCAAGAAGTGTGAAGATCATTGCCCGTTGCGACAACCTCAAATTAGTCAGATTTACAAAACCTGAATCTCCAAACATCTTCTTGCAAACCAAAACTTAAAAACATAAAACCTCACAAACTTTATTGATTATTTGCTTGATTACATCTTCATTTATATAGGAAACACACAACCAATTCTGGTAACCAATTCCTAACTACTCACAACTACATCTTGTTCAACTACTCATAACTAATTCAGTTTCTACATTATTCTCACATCATCCCTTAATGGAGAAATGGATTCTCTACAATACCTAACTGACTTCTAAAAACTTCAAATTTGATTTTACCAAGGGGCTTAGTAAATATATCAGCCACATTATCGTTGGTGTTACAAAATAACAATCCAATTTCTTTTGACATAATTTTCTCACGTACAAAGTGGTACTGTAACTCAACATGTTTTGTTCTAGCATGGTAAACTGGATTATGTGCTAATTTGATAGCACTCTGATTATCACAATTGATACATGTTGCACCACTTTGTGCTTCTTCAAGATCAGCAAGAACTCTCCGCAACCAAATAGCTTCACAGGTGGCATTGGTTAAAGCTTTGTACTCTGATTCTGTTGATGATAAAGAAACAGTTGGCTGTTTCTTACTGCTCCAAGATACGACCCCTGATCCAATATGGAATTCATAGCCAGAGGTAGATCGTCCGTCATCTGGATTTCCTGCCCAATCTGAATCAGAAAAACCTGTCAGCACAACATCAGATACATCAGTATACATAATACCAAGATTCACTGTTCCCTTTAAGTATCGGAGAACTTTCTTTGCAACAATCTAGTGATTTCCTGAAGGCTTAGCCATGAATTGACTAAGGATACTGACTGAGTATGCAATGTCTGGCCTGGTAGTGGTGAGATAGTTCAAACTTCCCACTAGCTGACGATATAATGTTCCATCTGCCTCTTTCGAACCATCTTCTTTGTACAACTTTGCATTCTGTTCTAAGGGAGTTGACATAGCTTTACAATCTATCATATTGAACTTTTTAAGAATCTCCTTTGTATATTTGCTTTGAGTGATCAATGTTTTACCAGTTTCTCTCCATACCTCAATGCCTAAACAGTAATGCATTTCACCCAAATCTTTCATTTCAAAAACCTGTGACAACTGAACTTTAATTTCTTCAATTAACTTGTGAGCACTGCCTGTTATAATGAGATCATCCACATATAAAGATATTAAAGCAACATGTCCTTTTTCATCTTTCTTAACATACAAGTTAGGATCATTTTTGCTTTTCACAAACCCATTCTGAAGAAAGAAAGTATCAATCTTTACATACCATGATCTTGGTGCCTGTTTCAAACCATACAATGCCTTTCTTAACCTGCAAACCAGATGCTCCTGTCCCTGTTTGACAAACCCTTCAGGTTGAACCAAATAAACTTCTTCCTGTAAATCACCATTTAGAAAAGCAGATTTGACATCCATTTGATGTATATTCCAGTTATGTTTTGTGGCTAAGGCAATCAGTAATCTAATTGTATTCAACTTAGCTACTGGTGCAAAAGTGTCTTCATAATCAATGCCCTCCTGTTGAGCATATCCTTTTGCTACTAATCTTGCCTTAAATTTATCAATTGTACCATCTGCTTTAAATTTTGTTTTATACAACCATTTGCTTCCAATTGGAACTTTATTTTCAGGAAGTTCCACTAATTCCCATGTTTGATTTTTCATAATAGAAGCATACTCATCATTCATAGCATTAATCCATGGTTCATGTTGTTTAGCCTGCTCATAATCAATTGGTTCTTCAACATTCATTATATTAGACATTAAGGCATAGTCTCTATACCTTGCAGGAGGCCGAGTCTGTCGGGACGACCTTCTTGGTGTGGATGTTTCATCCATGATTCGTCGGCTTTGAGGTGTATCACCCCCTTGTGATGACTCACTGCTGCTAGATGTGCTCGTACTGCTGCTATCATCCTGATCCTGTACCTGTATCTGGACCTGTTCCTGTTCCTGCTTAATCATAGTATCAAGCTTGATATGTGCATCATCATTAGAAATATGCCATGTATCATTCTTTGTATTACTTTTATCAGTCTGCTCATGAAACAATACATCACGACTTGCAAATAGTTTATGGGAACTTGGATCAAACAATTTATAGGCTTTCTGATCCGTACAATATCCAATGAAAATACACTTGATGGACTTGGCATCAAGTTTTCTTCTGTTAGCTTCAGGAATATGAGCAAAAGCAGTACATCCAAAGACTTTGAAATGACTCACATCAGGCTTATAACCATAAAGAACCTCAAAAGGAGTTTGAAAAGCTAATTGCTTAGTGGGACATCGATTCTTTAGATAAACAACAGTGTTAATGGCTTCTGCCCAGAAACCATTAGAGATGTTCTTACCTTGCAGCATACTACGAGCAGATTCCACCAAGGTTCTATTCCATCGCTCAGCAACACCATTTTGCTGAGGGGTATGTGGCACTGTGAACTGTTGTTGAATTCCATTAGATTTACAATAGGTGTTAAATGCCTTTGATTTATATTCACCCCCTTGATCAGATCTGAGTATTTTAATACACTTTCCTGTTTGTTTTTCAACCATATTTCGAAATTCTTTAAAATACTCAAATATGTCACTTTTCCTTCTAACAAAATAGACCCAGGTATATCTAGATCTATCATCAATAAAAATAACAAAATATGAAGCACCACCAAGAAGACCTTCTGGCGAAAAAACAAATTTCATGCTTTTAATATCCATCTTTTCCGCTTAATGCCTTCTAGGGTTGCTATTATTTGTTTTCGCCATTGCCTGATTTTTTAACATATTTTGGCCATAGCTTTTGGAAAAACATGCAGACTCCAAAGTTATCATTAAGATTTTCGGTTAGTGCAGTGGACACTGGTGGTGGGTGGAGGCATGAAGGGCTTTTTCTCTCGAATATATATTTTTACCTTAACCAATAACTCGGAAATAATATATTTACAATTAAAAGATGATACAATATATATATTTTAATCGCAAAGTATAATAATTTTAAAATTTTGATTTTCGAAAATGAAATTTAATTTGGTAACGAATAATGTATGTATATATATGTATATGTATATCTATCTATATATATATATATTTGTTGTGGTCCATGGACAATTTGGTCAATGTGTATATATTTGTTGTGGTTCACGGACAATTTGGTCAACGGGTGGCCTACGTCCACCGAAAAATATGGGTTGATTGACCCGCAAGGGAATCTAGCCCCGTGGCCTCCAAAGGCTTCGAGGAGAATGCGCACTGTGACCTCCCGATAGAGAGGCTCTGATTTTAAACAACTGAACTAACTCTTGGGGCTCCAAATATATATATATATATATATATATATATATATATCTATATATATATAATTAATATTAATTTCTTTACGTTTCGCAATTTATCCATTTATATTTCTAAATTTATTGATTTTTAAAATTATGATTATTATTAAATAATAAATAACATATAAAATAATTACTTTATCTAAATAACAGCTGATATAAATTATGGATGTATGCAGAGTTGGATCAGATTTAAATGGTTCACGGATACTGTCACTGTAAGATGATATAGATAATTCAGTTCAAATCAAATCATTATTTTTAAATCTATATGGTATATTTTTAGATATGTTATTATCCATAAACATGTAATATATATATATATATATATATATATATATATATATATATATATATATATATATATATATATATATATATATATATATATATATATATATATATATATATTATATTATATTATATTATATGGATGCATGAGAGGTTTATGATGATCAGATGATAGTGGGTACTTTCACTGCAAAATGACAGTAAACCAGAAATACATGAAGAATTCGATTAAATTCAAATGAGTATAGGTTCTTTTACTATGTACTATGAATGTTTCATTATGTGCCAATAATATAGAGCTGTGGCATTGACTTTGATTAAAATTAAATACGCAACTATACTATTGAAAACCAATTTATTCTGTGTTAACAAAGGATGACGGCGAATTTTATTTTATCCCCTTACTGTGGAAAATATCAAGAAGTGTGAAGATCATTGCCCGTTGCGACAACCTCAAATTAGTCAGATTTACAAAACCTGAATCTCCAAACATCTTCTTGCAAACCAAAACTTAAAAACATAAAACCTCACAAACTTTATTGATTATTTGCTTGATTACATCTTCATTTATATAGGAAACACACAACCAATTCTGGTAACCAATTCCTAACTACTCACAACTACATCTTGTTCAACTGCTCATAACTAATTCAGTTTCTACATTATTCTCACATCCTCCCTTAATGGAGAAATGGATTCTCTACAATACCTAACTGACTTCTAAAAACTTCAAATTTGATTTTACCAAGGGGCTTAGTAAATATATCAGCCACATTATCCTTGGTGTTACAAAATAGCAATCCAATTTCTTTTGACATAATTTTCTCACGTACAAAGTGGTACTGTAACTCAACATGTTTTGTTCTAGCATGGTAAACTGGATTATGTGCTAATTTGATAGCACTCTGATTATCACAATTGATACATGTTGCACCACTTTGTGCTTCTTCAAGATCAGCAAGAACTCTCCGCAACCAAATAGCTTCACAGGTGGCATTGGTTAAAGCTTTGTACTCTGATTCTGTTGATGATAAAGAAACAGTTGGCTGTTTCTTACTGCTCCAAGATACGACCCCTGATCCAATATGGAATTCATAGCCAGAGGTAGATCGTCTGTCATCTGGATTTCCTGCCCAATCTGAATCAGAAAAACCTGTCAGTACAACATCAGATACATCAGTATACATAATACCAAGATTCACTGTTCCCTTTAAGTATCGGAGAACTTTCTTTGCAGCAATCCAGTGATTTCCTGAAGGCTTAGCCATGAATTGACTAAGGATACTGACTGAGTATGCAATGTCTGGCCTGGTAGTGGTGAGATAGTTCAAACTTCCCACTAACTGACGATATAATGTTCCATCTGCCTCTTTCGAACCATCTTCTTTGTACAACTTTGCATTCTGTTCTAAGGGAGTTGACATAGCTTTACAATCTATCATATTGAACTTTTTAAGAATCTCCTTTGTATATTTGCTTTGAGTGATCAATGTTTTACCAGTTTCTCTCCATACCTCAATGCCTAAACAGTAATGTATTTCACCCAAATCTTTCATTTCAAAAACCTATGACAACTGAACTTTAATTTCTTCAATTAACTTGTGAGCACTGCCTGTTATAATGAGATCATCCACATATAAAGATATTAAAGCAACATGTCCTTTTTCATCTTTCTTAACATACAAGTTAGGATCATTTTTGCTTTTCACAAACCCATTCTGAAGAAAGAAAGTATCAATCTTTACATACCATGATCTTGGTGCCTGTTTCAAACCATACAATGCCTTTCTTAACCTGCAAACCAGATGCTCCTGTCCCTGTTTGACAAACCCTTCAGGTTGAACCAAATAAACTTCTTCCTGTAAATCACCATTTAGAAAAGCAGATTTGACATCCATTTGATGTATATTCCAGTTATGTTTTGTGGCTAAGGCAATCAGTAATCTAATTGTATTCAACTTAGCTACTGGTGCAAAAGTGTCTTCATAATCAATGCCCTCCTGTTGAGCATATCCTTTTGCTACTAATCTTGCCTTAAATTTATCAATTGTACCATCTACTTTAAATTTTGTTTTATACAACCATTTGCTTCCAATTGGAACTTTATTTTCAGGAAGTTCCACTAATTCCCATGTTTGATTTTTCATAATAGAAGCATACTCATCATTCATAGCATTAATCCATGGTTCATGTTGTTTAGCCTGCTCATAATCAATTGGTTCTTCAACATTCATTATATTAGACATTAAGGCATAGTCTCTATACCTTGCAGGAGGCCGAGTCTGTCGGGACGACCTTCTTGGTGTGGGTGTTTCATCCATGATTCGTCGGCTTTGAGGTGTATCACCCCCTTGTGATGACTCACTGCTGCTAGATGTGCTCGTACTGCTGCTATCATCCTGATCTTGTACCTGTATCTGGACCTGTTCCTGTTCCTGCTTAATCATAGTATCAAGCTTGATATGTGCATCATCATTAGAAATATGCCATGTATCATTCTTTGTATTACTTTTATCAGTCTGCTCATGAAACAATACATCACGACTTGCAAATAGTTTATGGGAACTTGGATCAAACAATTTATAGGCTTTCTGATCCGTACAATATCCAATGAAAATACACTTGATGGACTTGGCATCAAGTTTTCTTCTGTTAGCTTCAGGAATATGAGCAAAAGTAGTACATCCAAAGACTTTGAAATGACTCACATCAGGCTTATAACCATAAAGAACCTCAAAAGGAGTTTGAAAAACTAATTGCTTAGTGGGACATCGATTCTTTAGATAAACAGCAGTGTTAATGGCTTCTGCCCAGAAACCATTAGAGATGTTCTTACCTTGCAGCATACTACGAGCAGATTCCACCAAGGTTCTATTCCATCGCTCAGCAACACCATTTTGCTGAGGGGTATGTGGCACTGTGAACTGTTGTTGAATTCCATTAGATTTACAATAGGTGTTAAATGCCTTTGATTTATATTCACCCCCTTGATCAGATCTGAGTATTTTAATACACTTTCCTGTTTGTTTTTCAACCATATTTCGAAATTCTTTAAAATACTCAAATATGTCACTTTTCCTTCTAACAAAACAGACCCAGGTATATCTAGATCTATCATCAATAAAAATAACAAAATATGAAGCACCACCAAGAAGACCTTCTGGCGAAAAAACAAATTTCATGCTTTTAATATCCATCTTTTCCACTTAATGCCTTCTAGGGTTGCTATTATTTGTTTTCGCCATTGCCTGATTTTTTAACATATTTTGGCCATAGCTTTTGGAAAAACATGCAGACTCCAAAGTTATCATTAAGATTTTCGGTTAGTGCAGTGGACACTGGTGGTGGGTGGAGGCATGTAGGGCTTTTTCTCTCGAATATATATTTTTACCTTAACCAATAACTCGGAAATAATATATTTACAATTAAAAGATGATACAATATATATATTTTAATCGCAAAGTATAATAATTTTAAAATTTTGATTTTCGAAAATGAAATTTAATTTGGTAACGAATAATGTATGTATATATATGTATATGTATATCTATCTATATATATATATATATTTGTTGTGGTCCATGGACAATTTGGTCAATGTGTATATATTTGTTGTGGTTCACGGACAATTTGGTCAACGGGTGGCCCTACGTCCACCGAAAAATATGGGTTGATTGACCCGCAAGGGAATCTAGCCCCGTGGCCTCCAAAGGCTTCGAGGAGAATGCACACTGTGACCTCCCGATAGAGAGGCTCTGATTTTAAACAACTGAACTAACTCTTGGGGCTCCAAAATATATATATATATATAAAATAATTAATACTAATTTCTTTACGTTTCGCAATTTATCCATTTATATTTCTAAATTTATTGATTTTTAAAATTATGATTATTATTAAATAATAAATAACATATAAAATAATTACTTTATCTAAATAACAGCTGATATAAATTATGGATGTATGCAGAGTTGGATCAGATTTAAATGGTTCACGGATACTGTCACTGTAAGATGATATAGATAATTCAGTTCAAATCAAATCATTATTTTTAAATCTATATGGGATATTTTTAGATATGTTATTATCCATAAACATGTAATATATATATATATATATATATATATATATATATATATATTATATTATATTATATTTTATTATATGGATGCATGAGAGGTTGATCATGATCAGATGATAGTGGGTACTTTCACTGCAAAATGACAGTAAACCAGAAATACATGAAGAATTCGATTAAATTCAAATGAGTATAGGTTCTTTTACTATGTACTATGAATGTTTCATTCTGTGCCAATAATATAGAGCTGTGGCATTGACTTTGATTAAAATTAAATACGCAACTATACGATTGAAAACCAATTTATTCTGTGTTAATAAAGGATGATGGCGAATTTTATTTTATCCCCTTACTGTGGAAAATATCAAGAAGTGTGAAGATCATTGCCCGTTGCGACAACCTCAAATTAGTCAGATTTACAAAACCTGAATCTCCAAACATCTTCTTGCAAACCAAAACTTAAAAACATAAAACCTCACAAACTTTATTGATTATTTGCTTGATTACATCTTCATTTATATAGGAAACACACAACCAATTCTGGTAACCAATTCCTAACTACTCACAACTACATCTTGTTCAACTGCTCATAACTAATTCAGTTTCTACATTATTCTCACATCCTCCCTTAATGGAGAAATGGATTCTCTACAATACGTAACTGACTTCTAAAAACTTCAAATTTGATTTTACCAAGGGGCTTAGTAAATATATCAGCCACATTATCCTTGGTGTTACAAAATAGCAATCCAATTTCTTTTGACATAATTTTCTCACGTACAAAGTGGT
Organism: Pinus tabuliformis; assembly: GCA_031772625.1. Lineage (NCBI taxonomy): Eukaryota > Viridiplantae > Streptophyta > Pinopsida > Pinales > Pinaceae > Pinus > Pinus tabuliformis. The sequence goes on along the minus strand of CM062811.1, from coordinate 87,630,567 downwards.
ACTGTAACTCAACATGTTTTGTTCTAGCATGGTAAACTGGATTATGTGCTAATTTGATAGCACTCTGATTATCACAATTGATACATGTTGCACCACTTTGTGCTTCTTCAAGATCAGCAAGAACTCTCCGCAACCAAATAGCTTCACAGGTGGCATTGGTTAAAGCTTTGTACTCTGATTCTGTTGATGATAAAGAAACAGTTGGCTGTTTCTTACTGCTCCAAGATACGACCCCTGATCCAATATGGAATTCATAGCCAGAGGTAGATCGTCTGTCATCTAGATTTCCTGCCCAATCTGAATCAGAAAAACCTGTCAGTACAACATCAGATACATTAGTATACATAATACCAAGATTCACTGTTCCCTTTAAGTATCGGAGAACTTTCTTTGCAGCAATCCAGTGATTTCCTGAAGGCTTAGCCATGAATTGACTAAGGATACTGACTGAGTATGCAATGTCTGGCCTGGTAGTGGTGAGATAGTTCAAACTTCCCACTAACTGACGATATAATGTTCCATCTGCCTCTTTCGAACCATCTTCTTTGTACAACTTTGCATTCTGTTCTAAGGGAGTTGACATAGCTTTACAATCTATCATATTGAACTTTTTAAGAATCTCCTTTGTATATTTGCTTTGAGTGATCAATGTTTTACCAGTTTCTCTCCATACCTCAATGCCTAAACAGTAATGCATTTCACCCAAATCTTTCATTTCAAAAACCTGTGACAACTGAACTTTAATTTCTTCAATTAACTTGTGAGCACTGCCTGTTATAATGAGATCATCCACATATAAAGATATTAAAGCAACATGTCCTTTTTCATCTTTCTTAACATACAAGTTAGGATCATTTTTTCTTTTCACAAACCCATTCTGAAGAAAGAAAGTATCAATCTTTACATGCCATGATCTTGGTGCCTGTTTCAAACCATACAATGCCTTTCTTAACCTGCAAACCAGATGCTCCTATCCCTGTTTGACAAACCCTTCAGGTTGAACCAAATAAACTTCTTCCTGTAAATCACCATTTAGAAAAGCGGATTTGACATCCATTTGATGTATATTCCAGTTATGTTTTGTGGCTAAGGCAATCAGTAATCTAATTGTATTCAACTTAGCTACTGGTGCAAAAGTGTCTTCATAATCAATGCCCTCCTGTTGAGCATATCCTTTTGCTACTAATCTTGCCTTAAATTTATCAATTGTACCATCTGCTTTAAATTTTGTTTTATACAACCATTTGCTTCCAATTGGAACTTTATTTTCAGGAAGTTCCACTAATTCCCATGTTTGATTTTTCATAATAGAAGCATACTCATCATTCATAGCATTAATCCATGGTTCATGTTGTTTAGCCTGCTCATAATCAATTGGTTCTTCAACATTCATTATATTAGACATTAAGGCATAGTCTCTATACCTTGCAGGAGGCCGAGTCTGTCGGGACGACCTTCTTGGTGTGGGTGTTTCATCCATGATTCGTCGGCTTTGAGGTGTATCACCCCCTTGTAATGACTCACTGCTGCTAGATGTGCTCGTACTGCTGCTATCATCCTGATCCTGTACCTGTATCTGGACCTGTTCCTGTTCCTGCTTAATCATAGTATCAAGCCTGATATGTGCATCATCATTAGAAATATGCCATGTATCATTCTTTGTATTACTTTTATCAGTCTGCTCATGAAACAATACATCACGACTTGCAAATAGTTTATGGGAACTTGGATCAAACAATTTATAGGCTTTCTGATCCGTACAATATCCAATGAAAATACACTTGATGGACTTGGCATCAAGTTTTCTTCTGTTAGCTTCAGGAATATGAGCAAAAGCAGTACATCCAAAGACTTTGAAATGACTCACATCAGGCTTATAACCATAAAGAACCTCAAAAGGAGTTTGAAAAACTAATTGCTTAGTGGGACATCGATTCTTTAGATAAACAACAGTGTTAATGGCTTCTGCCCAGAAACCATTAGAGATGTTCTTACCTTGCAGCATACTACGAGCAGATTCCACCAAGGTTCTATTCCATCGCTCAGCAACACCATTTTGCTGAGGGGTATGTGGCACTGTGAACTGTTGTTGAATTCCATTAGATTTACAATAGGTGTTAAATGCCTTTTATTTATATTCACCCCCTTGATCAGATCTGAGTATTTTAATACACTTTCCTATTTGTTTTTCAACCATATTTCGAAATTCTTTAAAATACTCAAATATGTCACTTTTCCTTCTAACAAAATAGACCCAGGTATATCTAGATCTATCATCAATAAAAATAACAAAATATGAAGCACCACCAAGAAGACCTTCTGGCGAAAAAACAAATTTCATGCTTTTAATATCCATCTTTTCCACTTAATGCCTTCTAGGGTTGCTATTATTTGTTTTTGCCATTGCCTGATTTTTTAACATATTTTGGCCATAGCTTTTGGAAAAACATGCAGACTCCAAAGTTATCATCAAGATTTTCGGTTAGTGCAGTGGACACTGGTGGTGGGTGGAGGCATGTAGGGCTTTTTCTCTCGAATATATATTTTTACCTTAACCAATAACTCGGAAATAATATATTTACAATTAAAAGATGATACAATATATATATTTTAATCGCAAAGTATAATAATTTTAAAATTTTGATTTTCGAAAATGAAATTTAATTTGGTAACGAATAATGTATGTATATATACGTATATGTATATCTATCTATATATATATATATTTGTTGTGGTCCATGGACAATTTGGTCAATGTGTATATATTTGTTGTGGTTCACGGACAATTTGGTCAACGGGTGGCCCTACGTCCACCGAAAAATATGGGTTGATTGACCCGCAAGGGAATCTAGCCCCGTGGCCTCCAAAGGCTTCGAGGAGAATGCACGTGACCTCCCGATAGAGAGGCTCTGATTTTAAACAACTGAACTAACTCTTGGGGCTCCAAATATATATATATATATATATATATATATATATATATATATATATATATATATATATATATATATATATATATATATATATATATATATCTATATATATATATATATATATATATATATATATATATATATATATATATATATATATATATAAATAATTAATATTAATTTCTTTATGTTTCGCAATTTATCCATTTATATTTCTAAATTTATTGATTTTTAAAATTATGATTATTATTAAATAATAAATAACATATAAAATAATTACTTTATCTAAATAACAGCTGATATAAATTATGGATGTATGCAGAGTTGGATCAGATTTAAATGGTTCACGGATACTGTCACTGTAAGATGATATAGATAGTTCAGTTCAAATCAAATCATTATTTTTAAATCTATATGGTATATTTTTAGATATGTTATTATCCATAAACATGTAATATCTATATATATATATATATATATATATATATATATATATATATATATATATATATATATATATATATATATATATATTATATTATATTATGTTATATTATATGGATGCATGAGAGGTTGATCATGATCAGATGATAGTGGGTACTTTCACTGCAAAATGATAGTAAACCAGAAATACATGAAGAATTCGATTAAATTCAAATGAGTATAGGTTCTTTTACTATGTACTATGAATGTTTCATTCTGTGCCAATAATATAGAGCTGTGGCATTGACTTTGATTAAAATTAAATACGCAACTATACGATTGAAAACCAATTTATTCTGTGTTAATAAAGGATGACGGCGAATTTTATTTTATCCCCTTACTGTGGAAAATATCAAGAAGTGTGAAGATCATTGCCCGTTGCGACAACCTCAAATTAGTCAGATTTACAAAACCTGAATCTCCAAACATCTTCTTGCAAACCAAAACTTAAAAACATAAAACCTCACAAACTTTATTGATTATTTGCTTGATTACATCTTCATTTATATAGGAAACACACAACCAATTCTGGTAACCAATTCCTAACTACTCACAACTACATCTTGTTCAACTGCTCATAACTAATTCAGTTTCTACATTATTATCACATCCTCCCTTAATGGAGAAATGGATTCTCTACAATACCTAACTGACTTCTAAAAACTTCAAATTTGATTTTACCAAGGGGCTTAGTAAATATATCAGCCACATTATCCTTGGTGTTACAAAATAGCAATCCAATTTCTTTTGACATAATTTTCTCACGTACAAAGTGGTACTGTAACTCAACATGTTTTGTTCTAGCATGGTAAACTGGATTATGTGCTAATTTGATAGCACTCTGATTATCACAATTGATACATGTTGCACCACTTTGTGCTTCTGCAAGATCAGCAAGAACTCTCCGCAACCAAATAGCTTCACAGGTGGCATTGGTTAAAGCTTTGTACTTCAATTCAGCAACAAACTCTTCTTGGTGGTCCTTCATATTTTGTTATTTTTATTGATGATAGATCTAGATATACCTGGGTCTATTTTGTTAGAAGGAAAAGTGAGATATTTGAGTATTTTAAAGAATTTCGAAATATGGTTGAAAAACAAACAGGAAAGTGTATTAAAATACTCAGATCTGATCAAGGGGGTGAATATAAATCAAAGGCATTTAACACCTATTGTAAATCTAATGGAATTCAACAACAGTTCACAGTGCCACATACCCCTCAGCAAAATGGTGTTGCTGAGCGATGGAATAGAACCTTGGTGGAATCTGCTCGTAGTATGCTGCAAGGTAAGAACATCTCTAATGGTTTCTGGGCAGAAGCCATTAACACTGCTGTTTATCTAAAGAATCGATGTCCCACTAAGCAATTAGTTTTTCAAACTCCTTTTGAGGTTCTTTATGGTTATAATCCTGATATGAGTCATTTCAAAGTCTTTGGATGTACTGCTTTTGCTCATATTCCTGAAGCTAACAGAAGAAAACTTGATGCCAAGTCCATCAAGTGTATTTTCATTGGATATTGTACGGATCAGAAAGCCTATAAATTGTTTGATCCAAGTTCCCATAAACTATTTGCAAGTCGTGATGTATTGTTTCATGAGCAGACTGATAAAAGTAATACAAAGAATGATACATGGCATATTTCTAATGATGATGCACATATCAAGCTTGATACTATGATTAAGCAGGAACAGGAACAGGTCCAGGTACAGGTACAGGATCAGGATGATAGCAGCAGTACGAGCACATCTAGCAGCAGTGAGTCATCACAAGGGGGTGATACACCTCAAAGCCGACGAATCATGGATGAAACACCCACACCAAGAAGGTCGTCCCGACAGACTCGGCCTCCTGCAAGGTATAGAGACTATGCCTTAATGTCTAATATAATGAACGTTGAAGAACCAATTGATTATGAGCAGGCTAAACAACATGAACCATGGATTAATGCTATGAATGATGAGTATGCTTCTATTATGAAAAATCAAACATGGGAATTAGTGGAACTTCCTGAAAATAAAGTTCCAATTGGAAGCAAATGGTTGTATAAAACAAAATTTAAAGCAGATGGTACAATTGATAAATTTAAGGCAAGATTAGTAGCAAAAGGATATGCTCAACAGGAGGGCATTGATTATGAAGACACTTTTGCACCAGTAGCTAAGTTGAATACAATTAGATTACTGATTGCCTTAGCCACAAAACATAATTGGAATATACATCAAATGGATGTCAAATCTGCTTTTCTAAATGGTGATTTACAGGAAGAAGTTTATTTAGTTCAACCTGAAGGGTTTGTCAAACAGGGACAGGAGCGTCTGGTTTGCATGTTAAGAAAGGCCTTGTATGGTTTGAAACAGGCACCAAGATCATGGTATGTAAAGATTGATACCTTCTTTCTTCAGAATGGGTTTGTGAAAAGCAAAAATGATCCTAACTTGTATGTTAAGAAAGATGAAAAAGGACATGTTGCTTTAATATCTTTATATGTGGATGATCTCATTATAACAGGCAGTGCTCACAAGTTAATTGAAGAAATTAAAGTTCAGTTGTCACAGGTTTTTGAAATGAAAGATTTGGGTGAAATGCATTACTGTTTAGGCATTGAGGTATGGAGAGAAACTGGTAAAACATTGATTACTCAAAGAAAATATACAAAGGAGATTCTTAAAAAGTTCAATATGACAGATTGTAAAGCTAAGTCAACTCCCTTAGAACAGAATGCAAAGTTGTACAAAGAACATGGTTCGAAAGAGGCAGATGGAACATTATATCGTCAGTTAGTGGGAAGTTTGAACTATCTCACCACTACCAGACCAGACATTGCATACTCAGTCAGTATTCTTAGTCAGTTCATGGCTAAGCCTTCAGGAAATCACTGGAATGCTGCAAAGAAAGTTCTTCGATACTTAAAGGGAACAGTGAATCTTGGTATTATGTATACTGATGTATCTGATGTTGTACTGACAGGTTTTTCTGATTCAGATTGGGCAGGAAATCCAGATGACAGACGATCTACCTCTGGCTATGCATTCCATATTGGATCAGGGGTCGTATTTTGGAGCAGTAAGAAACAGCCAACTGTTTCTTTATCATCAACAGAATCAGAGTACAAAGCTTTAACCAATGCCACCTGTGAAGCTATTTGGTTGCGGAGAGTTCTTGCTGATCTTGAAGAAGCGCAAAGTGGTGCAACATGTATCAATTGTGATAATCAGAGTGCTATCAAATTAGCACATAATCCAGTTTACCATGCTAGAACAAAACACGTTGAGTTACAGTACCACTTTGTACGTGAGAAAATTGAGTCCAAAGAAATTGGGTTGATATTTTGTAACACCAAGGATAATGTGGCTGATATATTTACTAAGCCCCTTGGTAAAATCAAAATAGACATTCACATCTGAAGCTTGGCTGTAACATGCAATCTCGCAAGGTTCTTGAAAAGTTGGACACTTCCTCGATAAAGTTTCTTCATTATTCGAAAGTTTCAATTCAGCAACAAACTCTTCTGGGCGTCTCCCTCCTTTTATAGAACTCCCAGAGCTGGAGCCATAAAAGTTCCTTTGTTGATAAGATCCTGAACGTGGAAGCAGTGGAGGACCCCTATCATTTGAATTACCAGATTGCGACCGACTACGCCCAGAATTCGACCGGTTTGAGTTGTTTGGATGAAATTATTGTATCGTGTGCTGCAAATTATTGTATTGTCTGCGGTGAAGACCCTCGGAGCATTTGATTCCAGTGAGTTGCTATTGTGCGTATGTGCTGCCAAGGACTCGGGTAGCAGTTGCTGTTGTGAGAACCGGTGTGTCCAGAAGAAGACGGAGACTCCCTGCGTGTGTTTCTTTGATTTTCTTGAAACCTTGTTGCCAGAACTTTGCTGGTGTGTTTTGCAAGCTTCCACCGTTTCTACTACCATGGTCATATTCTTTTTCAGTCGACCCGGTTTTCTTTGTTTTGTTGCAAAAATCGTGTAAGTGGGTCTTGTTCAAGAGAGTGCTGTTAGTGAGCACCGTTTGTGACAGCGGGTCTGATTGGAGGAGCCCAGAGGGCCAAGGAGAGCAGAGAGAGGCAGTAGAAAAGGCGTTTTGTTTGAAGTGTGATAAAGCTGTTTGAAGTGTGATAAAGCTAACTGATATGTCTATTATTTTAGATTTTTTTGACAATGATCTTTTTAATGATCATGTTCTCATGAACCCATTTGGGATTCGCAGTGCTTTTGAGTCCATTGACCAAGAGTTTCATGTTGTTGAAGATCATGTCCCTGAAGACATCACTCATGTTGTTGAGGATCACGCTGTTGAAGCAATCACTGAGATTAAAACTTGCCCGGTTGTTAGAAGTTTTATTGGATCTACTTTCAAGATGACTCCTACTTTGGAGGATACTACCATGGATGTTCTTCGAAGGCCGCACCTTTTAATAAGAAGGAAAAAATGAAATGTTTTGTTGTAAGCCTAGCTGAGACTGAGACTTAGACCAGCAGGCAAGTTAAAGTTTAAGTCGTCATGATTAAGAATATAGTTTCTTGTATATCGTGCTATAGTATATATATTTGTTATATAGTTGGAATTAAGGGGGAGTGGTAGAAAGGTATTAATTCCAACTACCCTCTGTTAATGCAGTAGCTAGATCAATCTAGAGAATACAACAGATGTTCAAAGTACAAGTTCTAGAAGTAAGTTAGGTATGGTAGAAAATCCATTTCTCCATTAAGGGAGGATGTGAAAATAATGCAGAAATAGATTTAGTTATGGAGCAGTTGAACAGAATTAGTTATAAGCAGTTGAACAGAGTTAGTTATGAGTGGTTAGGAATTCCTATATAAGCATGATGTAATTGATGTACCTGGGAATTAGTGGAACTTCCTGAAAACAAAGTTCCAATTGGAAGCAAATGGTTGTATAAAACAAAATTTAAAGCAGATGGTACAATTGATAAATTTAAGGCAAGATTAGTAGCAAAAGGATATGCTCAACAGGAGGGCATTGATTATGAAGACACTTTTGCACCAGTAGCTAAGTTGAATACAATTAGATTACTGATTGCCTTAGCCACAAAACATAACTGGAATATACATCAAATGGATGTCAAATCTGCTTTTCTAAATGGTGATTTACAGGAAGAAGTTTATTTGGTTCAACCTGAAGGGTTTGTCAAACAGGGACAGGAGCATCTGGTTTGCAGGTTAAGAAAGGCATTGTATGGTTTGAAACAGGCACCAAGATCATGGTATGTAAAGATTGATACTTTCTTTCTTCAGAATGGGTTTGTGAAGAGCAAAAATGATCCTAACTTGTATGTTAAGAAAGATGAAAAAGGACATGTTGCTTTAATATCTTTATATGTGGATGATCTCATTATAACAGGCAGTGCTCACAAGTTAATTGAAGAAATTAAAGTTCAATTGTCACAGGTTTTTGAAATGAAAGATTTGGGTGAAATGCATTACTGTTTAGGCATTGAGGTATGGAGAGAAACTGGTAAAACATTGATCACTCAAAGCAAATATACAAAGGAGATTCTTAAAAAGTTCAATATGATAGATTGTAAAGCTATGTCAACTCCCTTAGAACAGAATGCAAAGTTGTACAAAGAAGATGGTTCGAAAGAGGCAGATGGAACATTATATCGTCAGTTAGTGGGAAGTTTGAACTATCTCACCACTACCAGGCCAGACATTGCATACTCAGTCAGTATCCTTAGTCAATTCATGGCTAAGCCTTCAGGAAATCACTGGATTGCTGCAAAGAAAGTTCTCCGATACTTAAAGGGAACAGTGAATCTTGGTATTATGTATACTGATGTATCTGATGTTGTACTGATAGGTTTTTCTGATTCAGATTGGGCAGGAAATCCAGATGACAGACGATCTACCTCTGGCTATGCATTCCATATTGGATCAGGGGTCGTATCTTGGAGCAGTAAGAAACAGCCAACTGTTTCTTTATCATCAACAGAATCAGAGTACAAAGCTTTAACCAATGCCACCTGTGAAGCTATTTGGTTGCGGAGAGTTCTTGCTGATCTTGAAGAAGCACAAAGTGGTGCAACATGTATCAATTGTGATAATCAGAGTGCTATCAAATTAGCACATAATCCAGTTTACCATGCTAGAACAAAACATGTTGAGTTACAGTACCACTTTGTACGTGAGAAAATTATGTCAAAAGAAATTGGATTGCTATTTTGTAACACCAAGGATAATGTGGCTGATATATTTACTAAGCCCCTTGGTAAAATCAAATTTGAAGTTTTTAGAAGTCAGTTAGGTATTGTAGAGAATCCATTTCTCCATTAAGGGAGGATGTGAGAATAATGTAGAAACTGAATTAGTTATGAGCAGTTGAACAAGATGTAGTTGTGAGTAGTTAGGAATTGGTTACCAGAATTGGTTGTTTGTTTCCTATATAAATGAAGATGTAATCAAGCAAATAATCAATAAAGTTTGTGAGGTTTTATTCAGTTAGTGGGAAGTTTCATCCATGATTCGTCGTCTTTGAGGTGTATCACCCCCTTGTGATGACTCACTGCTGCTAGATGTGCTCGTACTGCTGCTATCATCCTGATCCTGTACCTGTATCTAGACCTGTTCCTATTCCTGCTTAATCATAGTATCAAGCTTGATATGTGCATCATCATTAGAAATATGCCATGTATCATTCTTTGTATTACTTTTATCAGTCTGCTCATGAAACAATACATCACGACTTGCAAATAGTTTATGGGAACTTGGATCAAACAATTTATAGGCTTTCTGATCCGTACAATATCCAATGAAAATACACTTGATGGACTTGGCATCAAGTTTTCTTATATTAGCTTCAGGAATATGAGCAAAAGCAGTACATCCAAAGACTTTGAAATGACTCACATCAGGTTTATTACCATAAAGAACCTCAAAAGGAGTTTGAAAAACTAATTTCTTAGTGGGACATCGATTCTTCAGATAAACAGCAGTGTTAATGGCTTCTGCCCAGAAACCATTAGAGATGTTCTTACCTTGCAGCATACTACGCGCAGATTCCACCAAGGTTCTATTCCATCGCTCAGCAACACCATTTTGCTGAGGGGTATGTGGCACTGTGAACTGTTGTTGAATTCCATTAGATTTACAATAGGTGTTAAATGCCTTTGATTTATATTCACCCCCTTGATCAGATCTGAGTATTTTAATACACTTTCCTGTTTGTTTTTCAACCATATTTCGAAATTCTTTAAAATACTCAAATATGTCACTTTTCCTTCTAACAAAATAGACCCAGGTATATCTAGATCTATCATCAATAAAAATAACAAAATATGAAGCACCACCAAGAGACCTAGTTTGCATAGGTCCGCATACATCAGTGTGAATTAATTCAAGAATATCATACTGCCGTTTCTCAGTATGAACAGGAAACTCTTCTCTATGCTGCTTACCAAGTGCACAAGCTTCACATGGTAAATGTTCACACTTCATAACAGGAAGACCTTCAACCATTGATTTCCTTTGTAACAGCGATAAATCATTGTAATTTAGGTGCCCATACCTGTGATGCCATAATTCTGCTGTCGATGTCTCTTGAGATGTCAATGCAACATGGCGCTTGACTGTCACATCCAATCTGTACAATCCTCCAACCCTGGTACCTGTAGAAACAACCTTGTAGTGGTCCTGAACATCTTTCACTATAGCACGACATACAAGAAACTATATTCTTAATCATGACGACTTAAACTTTAACTTGCCTGCTAGTCTAAGTCTCAGTCTCAGCTAGGCTTACAACAAAACATTTCATTTTTGCCTTCTTATTAAAAGGTCCATGCTTGTTCCTTTTCCATTGTTGTTGCAGTTTCATCTTCACCTTTTTGGGTTTCCTTATGAAATTCCTTTGCTCCTTGCTTACATACTTAACGTCAACAACCTCTTTTGGATTGAGAGGCAATGCAAGATCTCGAACGAGGTAATTTAATTCATGTTCTCCCCACTTTCCATGAGGAACCAATGAAGGAGTCACCAAAATGCAGTCATCTTTGAACATAAGCGGCCTTCGAAGAACATCCATGGTAGTATCCTCCAAAGTAGGAGTCATCTTGAAAGTAGATCCAATAAAACTTCTAACAACCGGGCAAGTTTTAATCTCAGTGATTGCTTCAACAGCGTGATCCTCAACAACATGAGTGATGTCTTCAGGGACATGATCTTCAACAACATGAAACTCTTGGTCAATGGACTCAAAAACACTGCGAATCCCAAATGGGTTCATGAGAAAATGATCATTAAAAAGATCATTGTCAAAAAAATCTAAAATAATAGACATATCAGTTAGCTTTATCACACTTCAAACAGCTTTATCACCCTTCAAACAAAACGCCTTTTCTACTGCCTCTCTCTACTCTCCTTGGCCCTCCGGGCTCCTCCAATCAGACCCGCTGTCACAAACGGTGCTCACTAACAGCACTCTCTTGAACAAGACCCACTTACACGATTTTTGCAACAAAACAAAGAAAACCGGGTCGACTGAAAAAGAATATGACCACGGTAGTAGAAACGGTGGAAGCTTGCAAAACACACCAGCAAAGTTCTGGCAGCAAGGTTTCAAGAAAATCAAAGAAACACACGCAGGGAGTCTCCGTCTTCTTCTGGACACACCGGTTCTCACAACAGCAACTGCTACCCGAGTCCCTTAAAACAAATACACAGACAAATACATGGACAGAAAACCAGCAAAAGTGAGACAAGGCTCACACACAACTTCATTAAATCATTTGCTCAGTTACATCATACTTATATAGGAAATATCTGCAACCAATTCCTAACCACACAAACTAATTCTGATCAACTGCTCATAACTAATTCTGTTCAACTGCTTCATAACTAAATTCTATTTCTACATTATTCTCACATCCTCCCTTAATGGAGAAATGGATTCTCTACAATAGCTAACTGACTTCTAAAAACTTCAAATTTGATTTTACCAAGGGGCTTAGTAAATATATCAGCCACATTATCCTTGGTGTTACAAAATATCAACCCAATTTCTTTGGACTCAATTTTCTCACGTACAAAGTGGTACTGTAACTCAACGTGTTTTGTTCTAGCATGGTAAACTGGATTATGTGCTAATTTGATAGCACTCTGATTATCACAATTGATACATGTTGCACCACTTTGCGCTTCTTCAAGATCAGCAAGAACTCTCCGCAACCAAATAGCTTCACAGGTGGCATTGGTTAAAGCTTTGTACTCTGATTCTGTTGATGATAAAGAAACAGTTGGTTGTTTCTTACTGCTCCAAGATACGACCCCTGATCCAATATGGAATGCATAGCCAGAGGTAGATCGTCTGTCATCTGGATTTCCTGCCCAATCTGAATCAGAAAAACCTGTCAGTACAACATCAGATACATCAGTATACATAATACCAAGATTCACTATTCCCTTTAAGTATCGAAGAACTTTCTTTGCAGCATTCCAGTGATTTCCTGAAGGCTTAGCCATGAACTGACTAAGAATACTGACTGAGTATGCAATGTCTGGTCTGGTAGTGGTGAGATAGTTCAAACTTCCCACTAACTGACGATATAATGTTCCATATGCCTCTTTCGAACCATCTTCTTTGTACAACTTTGCATTCTGTTCTAAGGGAGTTGACATAGCTTTACAATCTGTCATATTGAACTTTTTAAGAATCTCCTTTGTATATTTGCTTTGAGTAATCAATGTTTTACCAGTTTCTCTCGATACCTCAATGCGTAAACAGTAATGCATTTCACCCAAATCTTTCATTTCAAAAACTTGTGACAACTGAACTTTAATTTCTTCAATTAACTTGTGAGCACTGCCTGTTATAATGAGATCATCCACATATAAAGATATTAAAGCAACATGTCCTTTTTCATCTTTCTTAACATACAAGTTAGGATCATTTTTGCTTTTCACAAACCCATTCTGAAGAAAGAAGGTATCAATCTTTACATACCATGATCTTGGTGCCTGTTTCAAACCATACAAGGCCTTTCTTAACCTGCAAACCAGACGCTCCTGTCCCTGTTTGACAAACCCTTCAGGTTGAACCAATAAACTTCTTCCTGTAAATCACCATTTAGAAAAGCAGATTTGACATCCATTTGATGTATATTCCAATTATGTTTTGTGGCTAAGGCAATCAGTAATCTAATTGTATTCAACTTAGCTACTGGTGCAAAAGTGTCTTCATAATGAATGCCCTCCTATTGAGCATATCCTTTTGCTACTAATCTTGCCTTAAATTTATCAATTGTACCATCTGCTTTAAATTTTGTTTTATACAACCATTTGCTTCCAATTGGAACTTCATTTTCAGGAAGTTCCACTAATTCCCATGTTTGATTTTTCATAATAGAAGCATACTCATCATTCATAGCATTAATCCATGGTTCATGTTGTTTAGCCTGCTCATAATCAATTGGTTCTTCAACAGCGTGATCCTCAACAACATGAGTGATTTCTTCAGGGACATGATCTTCAATAACATGAAACTCTTTGTCAATAGACTCAAAGACACTGCTAATCCCAAATGGGTTCATGAGAAAATGATCATTAAAAAGATCATTGTCAAAAAAATCTAAAATAATAGACATATCAGTTAGCTTTATCACACTTCAAACAGCTTTATCACACTTCAAACAAAACGCCTTTTCTACGGCCTCTCTCAGCTCTCCTTGGCCCTCCGGGCTCCTCCAATCAGACCTGCTGTCGAGAATCGTTTGCAAGCTTACCGTGGTCATATTCTTTTTCAGCCGGCTCGGTTTTCTTTGTTTTGTTGCACAAATCGTGTAAGTGGGTCTTGTTCAAGAGAGTGTTGTGCAGAGAGTGTGAGCGCTGCGTGGAGGTAATTCTTTGCAGAGACTGTTGTGCCGTGGTTAATTCTTTACAGAAACTGTTGTGCCGTGGTCATATTTTGTTTCAGTCGGCCCGGTTTTCTTTGGCTGGTTATAATTTGTATTGGCTGGTTATAATTTGTATTCCTATCTTCGTTTCTTGACCCTTGACGTCAGTGAGGCCTGCAGTCGCATTTCTCAGGCAGTTGTGTGTTTTTTTGTGTGAGGTTTAAACAATCAGTTTGAAATTTTGTGGTGTTATAAATTATTGAAGGAAAAAGAAGGGTTTGCCGAATCTTGTAATTACTTGATAGCAGAGGTTGTAGAGTTTTATTTTCCTGTTGGATTGAATTTGGTCATTGGTGGAGAAATGGCTAATCCCCTTGCAGATTCCTATTTAAATGAGTCTTCAAAACTTGATGGAGAAAACTATGTAAATTGGAAATTTAAGATCATCACAGTATTGGAGGCATACAATCTCTGGTCGATTGTAAAAGGTGACGAGACCAAGCCTCAACCTCCTACTAACACTCAAGATTGTGAAGAGGACCGGTTCTGCTGGGCTCCACGCAGACCAGAAGCGCGTCTTAGGGCTCTACACCAAAAACCATTCCGAGGGAGATCATGGGACAGAAACAGAGGCCATTTTCAAGCAAAGCAGAAAGGTAAGGCACCTCCTGATTCTTATGTTAAAAGGAACATTGTATGTCATTATTGTGGAAAACCTGGACATCTGGCAAAAGATTGCTATAGGAGAAAGAATAATGAATCAAATCAAAGACATAACAGGCATAATGGAAACTACATAAACAAAGACACCTTAGTGAATGATGGATTTAAAAATCTTAAGTTATTTCTTTCTGATGCTGCATTGTCTGCTGAAACTGATGATGAGAATACTTGGTTTATAGATTCTGGTGCATCAGCACACATGACTTGTAATAAAGAATGGTTTGATAAATATTTTGAGAAATCTGATGGTACACACATTTACTTAGGAGATGATAGGTCACTTAAAGTTCAAGGCTATGGCATAGTAAATGTGTACTTACCTAATGGACAAATGAGACAGATTCATAATGTGATGTATGTACCTGCTCTTAAAAAGAATCTGCTATCTGTTTCCGCTATCACTGATAATCATTTAAAAGTAGAATTTGGTATCAGAGCCAGACGGGCTCAGGAGTGAGGAGCAGAGGCCAGACTTGCTGTGTGTGAAGGAGCCTGGCGGCCCGGTTTTCTTTGTTTTGTTGCACAAATCGTGTAAGTGGGTCTTGTTCAAGAGAGTGCTGTTAGTGAGCACCGTTTGTGACAGCGGGTCTGATTGGAGGAGCCCGGAGGGCCAAGCAGAGCTGAGAGAGGCCGTAGAAAAGGCGTTTTGTTTGAAGTGTGATAAAGTTGTTTGAAGTGTGATAAAGCTAACTGATATGTCTATTATTTTAGATTTTTTTGACAATGATCTTTTTAATGATCATTTTCTCATGAACCCATTTGGGATTAGCAGTGTCTTTGAGTCTATTGACAAAGAGTTTCATGTTATTGAAGATCATGTCCCTGAAGAAATCACTCATGTTGTTGAGGATCACGCTGTTGAAGAAATCACTGAGATTAAAACTTGCCCGGTTGTTAGAAGTTTTATTGGATCTACTTTCAAGATGACTGCTACATTGGAGGATACTACCATGGATGTTCTTCGAAGGCCGCTCATATTCAAAGATGACTGCATTTTGGTGAATCCTTCGTTGGTTCCTCATGGAAATTGGGAAGAACATGAATTAAATTACCTCGTTCGAGATCTTGCATTGCCTCTCAATCCAAAAGAGGCTGTTGTTGTGAACCTGTAGCCATCAACCTGAACATATGCTGTATGGGATGAACATAAAAGAGTTTGTATGTTCTACTTGCTGTAAATCTAAGCCCCTGTATATGTGTTTTGTTCTCGATCGAGTGGCAGTTTAAGTAAATGCCGTATTACAGGTCATGAGTTTTCTGTTTTAATTGGTGTTGTAGCTGTCGAGAATCGTTTGCAAGCTTACCGTGGTCATATTCTTTTTCAGCCGGCCCGGTTTTCTTTGTTTTGTTGCACAAATCGTGTAAGTGGGTCTTGTCCAAGAGAGTGCTGTTAGTGAGCACCGTTTGTGACAGCGGGTCTGATTGGAGGAGCCCGGAGGGCCAAGGAGAGCTGAGAGAGGCCGTAGAAAAGGCGTTTTGTTTGAAGTGTGATAAAGCTGTTTGAAGTGTGATAAAGCTAACTGATATGTCTATTATTTTAGATTTTTTTGACAATGATCTTTTTAATGATCATTTTCTCATGAACCCATTTGGGATTAGCAGTGTCTTTGAGTCATTTCTTCAGGGACATGATCTTCAATAACATGAAACTCTTTGTCAATAGACTCAAAGACACTGCTAATCCCAAATGGGTTCATGAGAAAATGATCATTAAAAAGATCATTGTCAAAAAAATCTAAAATAATAGACATATCAGTTAGCTTTATCACACTTCAAACAGCTTTATCACACTTCAAACAAAACGCCTTTTCTACGGCCTCTCTCAGCTCTCCTTGGCCCTCCGGGCTCCTCCAATCAGACCCGCTGTCACAAACGGTGCTCACTAACAGCACTCTCTTGAACAAGACCCACTTACACGATTTGTGCAACAAAACAAAGAAAACCGGGCCGACTGAAAAAGAATATGACCACGGTAAGCTTGCAAACGATTCTCGACAGCTACAACACCAATTAAAACAGAAAACTCATGATCTGTAATACGACATTTACTTAAACTGCCACTCGATCGAGAACAAAACACATATACAGGGGCTCAGATTTACAGCAAGTAGAACATACAAACTCTTTTATGTTCATCCCATACAGCATATGTTCAGGTTGATGGCTACAGGTTCACAACCGTTTTAACCAGAAATGTCCGCGAATTGGATACCCAATTTAATTGCACCGCTCTCTGTGGTACGCAGTACGAGGTCGGGCGTCTACGTGTCTCTCTGCATGGAGAATTAGTTGTTGTCAGGAATAAAATGCGTATTTCAGAAAGGACCAAACTATAGAAATAGACAATCACCGAAGGCGGTAAGAGAAAGTCAGTGATCAGTTGCGCTCTAACTAATTCTGATCAACTGCTCATAACTAATTCTGTTCAACTGCTTCATAACTAAATTCTATTTCTACATTATTCTCACATCCTCCCTTAATGGAGAAATGGATTCTCTACAATACCTAACTGACTTCTAAAAACTTCAAATTTTATTTTACCAAGGGGCTTAGTAAATATATCAGCCACATTATCCTTGGTGTTACAAAATATCAACCCAATTTCTTTGGACTCAATTTTCTCACGTACAAAGTGGTACTGTAACTCAACGTGTTTTGTTCTAGCATGGTAAACTGGATTATGTGCTAATTTGATAGCACTCTGATTATCACAATTGATACATGTTGCACCACTTTGCGCTTCTTCAAGATCAGCAAGAACTCTCCGCAACCAAATAGCTTCACAGGTGGCATTGGTTAAAGCTTTGTACTCTGATTCTGTTGATGATAAAGAAACAGTTGGCTGTTTCTTACTGCTCCAAGATACGACCCCTGATCCAATATGGAATGCATAGCCAGAGGTAGATCGTCTGTCATCTGGATTTCCTGCCCAATCTAAATCAGAAAAACCTGTCAGTACAACATCAGATACATCAGTATACATAATACCAAGATTCACTGTTCCCTTTAAGTATCAAAGAACTTTCTTTGCAGCATTCCAGTGATTTCCTGAAGGCTTAGCCATGAATTGACTAAGAATACTGACTGAGTATGCAATGTCTGGTCTGGTAGTGGTGAGATAGTTCAAACTTCCCACTAACTGACGATATAATGTTCCATCTGCCTCTTTCGAACCATCTTCTTTGTACAACTTTGCATTCTGTTCTAAGGGAGTTGACATAGCTTTACAATCTGTCATATTGAACTTTTTAAGAATCTCCTTTGTATATTTGCTTTGAGTAATCAATGTTTTACTAGTTTCTCTCCATACCTCAATGCCTAAACAGTAATGCATTTCACCCAAATCTTTCATTTCAAAAACCTGTGACAACTGAACTTTAATTTCTTCAATTAACTTGTGAGCACTGCCTGTTATAATGAGATCATCCACATATAAAGATATTAAAGCAACATGTCCTTTTTCATCTTTCTTAACATACAAGTTAGGATCATTTTTGCTTTTCACAAACCCATTCTGAAGAAAGAAGGTATCAATCTTTACATACCATGATCTTGGTGCCTGTTTCAAACCATACAAGGCCTTTCTTAACCTGCAAACCAGACGCTCCTGTCCCTGTTTGACAAACCCTTCAGGTTGAACCAAATAAACTTCTTCCTGTAAATCACCATTTAGAAAAGCAGATTTGACATCCATTTGATGTATATTCCAATTATGTTTTGTGGCTAAGGCAATCAGTAATCTAATTGTATTCAACTTAGCTACTGGTGCAAAAGTGTCTTCATAATCAATGCCCTCCTGTTGAGCATATCCTTTTGCTACTAATCTTGCCTTAAATTTATCAATTGTACCATTTGCTTTAAATTTTGTTTTATACAACCATTTTCTTCCAATTGGAACTTTATTTTCAGGAAGTTCCACTAATTCCCATGTTTGATTTTTCATAATAGAAGCATACTCATCATTCATAGCATTAATCCATGGTTCATGTTGTTTAGCCTGCTCATAATCAATTGGTTCTTCAACATTCATTATATTAGACATTAAGGCATAGTC
Source organism: Pinus tabuliformis (assembly GCA_031772625.1). Taxonomy (NCBI): domain Eukaryota; kingdom Viridiplantae; phylum Streptophyta; class Pinopsida; order Pinales; family Pinaceae; genus Pinus; species Pinus tabuliformis. The sequence continues at coordinate 87,611,516 of CM062811.1, read as the reverse complement.
TCTATACCTTGCAGGAGGCCGAGTCTGTCGGGACGACCTTCTTGGTGTGGGTGTTTCATCCATGATTCGTCGGCTTTGAGGTGTATCACCCCCTTGTGATGACTCACTGCTGCTAGATGTGCTCGTACTGCTGCTATCATCCTGATCCTGTACCTGTACCTGGACCTGTTCCTGTTCCTGCTTAATCATAGTATCAAGCTTGATATGTGCATCATCATTAGAAATATGCCATGTATCATTCTTTGTATTACTTTTATCAGTCTGCTCATGAAACAATACATCACGACTTGCAAATAGTTTATGGGAACTTGGATCAAACAATTTATAGGCTTTCTGATCCGTACAATATCCAATGAAAATACACTTGATGGACTTGGCATCAAGTTTTCTTCTGTTAGCTTCAGGAATATGAGCAAAAGCAGTACATCCAAAGACTTTGAAATGACTCACATCAGGTTTATAACCATAAAGAACCTCAAAAGGAGTTTGAAAAACTAATTGCTTAGTGGGACATCGATTCTTTAGATAAACAGCAGTGTTAATGGCTTCTGCCCAGAAACCATTAGAGATGTTCTTACCTTGCAGCATACTACGAGCAGATTCCACCAAGGTTCTATTCCATCGCTCAGCAACACCATTTTGCTGAGGGGTATGTGGCACTGTGAACTGTTGTTGAATTCCATTAGATTTACAATAGGTGTTAAATGCCTTTGATTTATATTCACCCCCTTGATCAGATCTGAGTATTTTAATACACTTTCCTGTTTGTTTTTCAACCATATTTCGAAATTCTTTAAAATACTCAAATATGTCACTTTTCCTTCTAACAAAATAGACCCAGGTATATCTAGATCTATCATCAATAAAAATAACAAAATATGAAGCACCACCAAGAGACCTAGTTTGCATAGGTCCGCATACATCAGTGTGAATTAATTCAAGAATATCATACTTCCGTTTCTCAGTATGAACAGGAAACTCTTCTCTATGCTGCTTACCAAGTGCACAAGCTTCACATGGTAAATGTTCACACTTCATAACAGGAAGACCTTCAACCATTGATTTCCTTTGTAACAACGATAAATCATTGTAATTTAGGTGCCCATACCTGTGATGCCATAATTCTGCTGTCGATGTCTCTTGAGATGTCAATGCAACATGGCGCTTGACTATCACATCAAATCTGTACAATCCTCCAACCCTGGTACCTGTAGAAACAACCTTGTAGTGGTCCTGAACATCTTTCACTATACACCCCAATTTACCAAATTCTACTTTTAAATGATTATCAGTGATAGCGGAAACAGATAGCAGATTATTTTTAAGAGCAGGTACATACATCACATTATGAATCTGTCTCATTTGTCCATTAGGTAAGTACACATTTACTATGCCATAGCCTTGAACTTTAAGTGACCTATCATCTCCTAAGTAAATGTGTGTACCATCAGATTTCTCAAAATATTTATCAAACCATTCTTTATTACAAGTCATGTGTGCCGATGCACCAGAATCTATAAACCAAGTATTCTCATCATCAGTTTCAGCAGACAATGCAGCATCAGAAAGAAATAACTTAAGATTTTTAAATCCATCATTCACTGAGGTGTCTCTGTTTATGTAGTTTCCATTATGCCTGTTATGTCTTTGATTTGATTCATTATTCTTTCTCCTATAGCAATCTTTTGCCAGATGTCCAGGTTTTCCACAATAATGGCATACAATGTTCCTTTTAACATAAGAATCAGGAGGTGCCTTACCTTTCTGCTTTGCTTGAAAATGGCCTCTGTTTCTGTCCCATGATCTCCCTCAGAATGGTTTTTGGCCTCTGGCAGTCAAAGCCAAATCAGAACCATTTGACTCCAGTTCAAATGTTTTCATGCGCTCTTCTTCTTGAAGAAGAATTCCAGCCAATTCTTCAAATGTAGGAGGTGTCGGTCTAGCTGAGAGAGCTGAAATAAAGACTTTATAGTCGGGGACTAACCCCTTTAAAGTAACAGTTACCAAGTCTGTACTAGAAACCTTTTCACGAATATCACCAAGCTTATCACTAAAGTCTTTAATTCGGGAAACAAAGTTACTAATGCTTTCATTGGCATCCATTTTGATAGATAGCAGCTTTGTTTTTAAAAATAAAATACGATTTGCATTAGAAGTCTCATACAAACTTTTAAGAGTGTCCCATGTCGCCTTCGAAGTTTCACAGTCCCGTATTTATCAAACCATTCTTTATTACAAGTCATGTGTGCCGATGCACCAGAATCTATAAACCAAGTATTCTCATCATCAGTTTCAGCAGACAATGCAGCATCAGAAAGAAATAACTTAAGATTTTTAAATCCATCATTCACTGAGGTGTCTCGGTTTATGTAGTTTCCATTATGCCTGTTATGTCTTTGATTTGATTCATTATTCTTTCTCCTATAGCAATCTTTTGCCAGATGTCCAGGTTTTCCACAATAATGACATACAATGATTCTTTTAACATAAGAATCAGAAGGTGCCATAAGTTTCTGCTTTGCTTGAAAACGGCCTTTGTTTCTGTCCCATGGTCTCCCTTGGAATGGTTTTTGGCCTCTTGCAGTCAAAGCCAAATCAGAACCATTTGACTCCAGTTCAAAAGTTTTCATGCGCTCTTCTTCTTGAAGAAGAATTCCAGCCAATTCTTCAAATGTAGGAGGTGTCGGTCTAGCTGAGAGAGCTGAAATAAAGACTTTATAGTCGGGGACTAACCCCTTTAAAGTAACAGTTACCAAGTCTGTACTAGAAACCTTTTCACCAATATCACCAAGCTTATCACTAAAGTCTTTAATTCGGGAAACAAAGTTACTAATGCTTTCATTGGCATCCATTTTGATAGATAGCAGCTTTGTTTTTAAAAATAAAATACGATTTGCATTAGAAGTCTCATACAAACTTTTAAGAGTGTCCCATGTCGCCTTCGAAGTTTCACAGTCCCGAATGTGAGGAATAATATTGTCCTTCACTGACATACGGAGCAGCACCCTTGCTCTCACTTCACGCTTCTCCCAATCTTGAGTGTTAGTAGGAGGTTGAGGCTTGGTCTCGTCACCTTTTACAATCGACCAGAGATTGTATGCCTCCATTACTGTGATGATCTTAAATTTCCAATTTACATAGTTTTCTCCATCAAGTTTTGAAGACTCATTTAAATATGAATCTGCAAGGGGATTAGCCATCTCTCCACCAATCACAAGCTTCTTAAGGTTGAAAACTGGTTAATTAATAAATAAAACTCTGCGTAGATACTTCACACTCAGAAAAGAGCCAGAACACTCAGAAAAAATAGTGCAGTATGACAGTCGCCCGGATAAATGCAATAAATTTCGTTACACGATGGATTTTTGCTCAAAATTGCTTCAAGACACGGTGATGAAAGGTTTCAATTTCAGAAAGATTCGAAACATCTAACTCTGCCCTTTATAGAAACAGTATAGCTGCCGCAGAAACTAAAATAACAAAATAGATCACCCACAGACTTGAATTCTTGCAGAATAAGAGATTCTGGAAGGTCGGCCTCTTTTACCGAGCAAATTAAACGCACCAGACAAAGGTGGGTGGGGGTATCACTGAGCCCAACGACGCTATGAGTAGCAGGTATGACGAAGAAAAAAAAAATGTGAAAACAGAAAACTCACACACCCAAGCTGTGATCGGTTCTTTCTTCACAATGGCTTTGCTGCACCGGATTCAGGGCCATTTACGAAAGAGCGATTCCGAGTTCTGGCAGACAGACTTCTCAATGGTCTTCAACAGCACCGGGTTCTGGATAGGGCCTGGACAGGGCCAACGCACTCCAGACAGCACTCCACGCAGCACACAGCAGCCACAGCCCGACAGACAGCACCCCACGCAGCAGTCTTCACACACACTCTAACAGACAGCACCCCACGCAGCAGTCTTCACGCACACTCTAATGGCAGGAGGTCTCTCCCTGCCCACGAAAAGAAGAGAGGCGTTCACTAAAGAAAGCTCTGATACCAACTTAAAAACATAAAACCTCACAAACTTTATTGATTATTTGCTTGATTACATCTTCATTTATATAGGAAACACACAACCAATTCTGGTAACCAATTCCTAACTACTCACAACTACATCTTGTTCAACTGCTCATAACTAATTCAGTTTCTACATTATTCTCACACCAAAATCAGAACACAGTTGAAAAAGGCACAGTAAAGACTGACCGCATTTATTATAATATTTGTCTTGAATGCAGATTTTGAAAATGTTTAACAATGGGTCGGATAAGAGAAATTTCAATTATGTAACTACTTTTTATTAAATTTTAAAATATTTTCAAAATCTGCAACCATAAATTTATATTCTTGTATACTCATTTGGTTTGCTATAATCTATCTCTACATCTCCTTCATATCATATCAACAACAGAAAATCATTCAACCAACCAAACAACCTCTTACAATCGAAGAAATTTCATTTCCAATCATGCCCTCTGATTGCTGCTTCCGTTTACAGATACATAGCTCAAAGTCTTCGACATTGTTTATAAAGATGTGGAGAACAGGCTTAGATGGGTCCCAATTATCAGCCAGGCTTTGTTTGTGAGTGTGCCACTCTTTAAATCCGCAATATCGCCTGGTTGTAGGAGCTTGATGACCATTACTGGAAAAATTAAGGCATCATGCCTTAATTTTTAGTAATGGTCATCAAATTCCTGCAAACGCGAGGTGACATTAAGGGAAGAAAGAATGGCAGACTCACGAGCAAATAGAGAATGAGAATTGCATTAACCCATATAAGCTGGTTCGCCATATCTAATGTTGTATTCGAAATCTCTGCCTTTGCCCTTCTATGAAACAATTCAGATCACAACTCAATCACAGTAAACCTAATTTTCCGAACTCTAAATCACTACAACGAACTGGAATACACAAGGCAGACAGCATGCTTAAATAGCAAATTTAGACTTGTCCTGTAATAACCTAACCTGCTCAACAACTCAACGCTAACAAAAACAATACAGTAAAAAATTCAAAAGATTCTATGCCTCTGTCATAAAAATTTGTGCATTAAAAACTCAAAAGATTCTATGCCCCTGTCATAAATGTTTGTGAATTAAAAACTCAAAAGATTCTATGCCTCTGTAATAAATATTTGTGAATTCTTGAGTGCTACTTGTATAGAGCGTGTAGAGGTCAACGTGAAGCCTATTGCACCTGCTGCGACTATTAAATATATCTGCAACGTGGTGAAGTTCCTGGTTGCACTTGCAAAATAATTTTGTTAAAGATTCGAAACAGACATTCTGCCAGGTTTGTGTGTATTTAACATTAATCAAATCTCCATGGCTATTTACTGGAAAGCAAAAGCAGTAAATGGACAGCGCACCATCTCGCACCCAGAATGAATATACAGAGGCCCACAGAAGTATAAAATTAAATCAAAGTTAGGAAGTGCCAAATAAAGAAACTTTGGTGGACCCAAAGCACCCACAATATACAGAGGCCCACAAAGCTGGTATAAAATAAATCAAATTTAGGAAGTGCCAAATAAAGCAGCTTTGGTGAACCCAAAGCACCCGCATTGTGCAGAGGCCCACAAATTTGTTATAAAAATAAAACAAATTTAGAAAGTGCCAAACAAACAAGCTTTGGTGAACCAAAGAGAATGGCAATTTAGGGAAATTTCCATTTATGGGAATTGTGGGGTCATGTATCAAGATCGTCTGTAGATCATACAATTTGTTCCTTTTGTAGGCATCCATTCCCAGTGGATATCCTCGCTGATATGCAGCAAAACAAACAAATGAAGTGGTGAATTATTCTACGTTGTTTATATATGAGTTGGGATGCATTGTATGTATGAGCACGATCTCCAGATTTATGGGTTTAATGTTTCTTAGTTGATGGATATATCTTTTTGGAGGTATTGTTGGGTGCATTCATTGGACATCTCTCTAGTTTATAAAGTTAGTGAATGGTATTTACGTCAACTTTAGTGTTGAATGGGCCTCTATGTGTAGGAAAAAATTCATATGAAAAATAGAATGCCTCAAAAGTCTTTAAGCATAATTTAAAAAATGTGGAAGAAATTCATATGAAAAATAGAATGCCACAAAAGTCTTTAAGCATAATTTAAAAAATTTGTAAGAGTTTTCTAATAGAGATAAGTTTTGGGGTCGGTGTAATGGGCAAATTGCACTAGTTAAGTCAAAGGAAGAAGAATATAGAATCTATATGAAGAATGCCTATTGTTGTTTGAGGGGTTGGATTGACAATATTTGTAGACAATTGTGTCTTGTTTATTGTATGTAAATGATTCCTAGGTAGTTGGCCCTACACCCCCATTGTACATTGTAACATTCTTCATATAAATATAAAGAAGAGAATCCACATTAGGTGTTGCTTACACTTGCGTATTGTGATTGTTTTACATAAATAATTGAACCATGTTCCTTGATTTTTTGTGTTGGCTAAGTATTAAAATATCTACTAAATATTGCTAGCATGTTTTGAAGCCATGATTCGACATATGTCTAAATTTGCATCAACGGTGAAGTTATTGGAAGACCTGTATAGGAATCTTTCTTTTCTTTGGTGATATCCACTACCTGTATAACTTTAAATTCTGCAACGATAACCAAGTGAATTTTCTTCAATAACTTCTCCAAATCATACAAGGTTATAAGTTTAAGGGAACCAAATGTAATCCCCTTGAGGGTATGTTTTTCCACTTCCTTTGTGAAGCTCATGTATAAATCCTTTAAATCCATCATGGAAAGTCCCAAAGTGTGTAACTATTATAACCCAGGGACTATATCACAATCACCCATTTCAATAAAAAACATAATAATGGTTTTCTTGTGCCACTCTCCCATGAATAAAATTATGGGTGATGCCATTTTAAACCAAAATAATCACTTTGCGATGCTTGAGGTACCCATTGAATTTCAAGGTTTGGGGTGCTAAGAAACGTGATAAGGTATGCAGAGAAGTTTTAGGTTTCTTGAGAGGAAATTTCAAGAGGAATTCTTCTTCTATTTGGAAGGTAGTGTAAAACAATTCTTCTAAGGAGTCATGTGGAGATACATCCATTTGAAATGATTTATGTTATTTACATTTGTGCCCTATGAAATATCACTCCTAAAAATTATATGAAATATGAAGGTATTGAAATTCTACCATATATTTGGAAGATAACTTATCAATTTGCATTAGTTGTCAATTAGAGGACCTATGTGTAGTCAACATAGCAGGCTAGGGCAAGCTGTGAATAAAGTGCTATTAATTTGAGCATTGATTACCATCTCATATTCTCTGGGTATATCAAAAGCTTCCAACCATGTGTTTGAGCACTTCATCATGACAAGTGATCAAATAACATCCTTAGGACCACTGTTAAAACATTTCTTAGAAAATTAATCAAATAGGTTCTCTATATGGATTTCAAATTTCGTAGAGGTGACAATATAGTCCATAACCACATTAGTTTCATGTAATTTTTAACACATCCAAAATGGTGAGTTTCAAGTTCAAAATCGCTATAAAGGACACGCACAAACTATGTCTAGGTAATGTATTCTTTATTATCCTTATTACACCTATTATGTTGGATTTACAATTGTGGACAAAAGTATCTCCCCTTGGTTTGATGGCTAACCTAGAACAATAGAAAGACAAAGGACCCAATGTTTTCCTTAAATTAAGTAGATGAAGGGATGAAACACACTTGGAATTTGTGGTATGTTTCACTCCTTCTTTGGCTTGAATGCTCCAATCCTAGCTCTAACTGCCAAAACTAGAACCTGCACAACTAGACAACACAACTAAAGAAACTATGACATCTATGTAGCATCATCTAACTACTTTATTCAACAGATCAACATCGTATTGAAATACATGAAATAACAACATGACATATAGGAAAATAAAGAACTCTTTGCATTGATATAAATAGAGTGAGTTACAACCATAAACTAGGTGTTGGTCATGTAGAAGAGCTCCTCCAGGTTGTTGACTTGTCCTTCTTTCGTCACAAAGTGGACCTCCAATCACCCGAAATGCATGAAAGGATAACTCTCGCAACAACAACATAATGGTAGAAGCACTATCCAAAATACAACCCCTTGCATATGGAAGACTGTAAATATGTAGAGTAGTGAGGTAAGTTGGGAGTTCTTGTCCTTTTACCAATCTTAGGATTCAGATCCACTCTTGATGGGAGGATGAGATCTAAGGCTAGGGGATGGAAACTCCAAGGTAGGATAGGATAGGATTCAAAATTTTTATATGAGGTAAATGGTTACAAAAGATCTTGGAAGCTTCTGGAATTAGAGGCTTCAAGGTTCTCTCTCTTTTCCCTGTATTTCTAGAACCAATGTAGGTGCCAAGGGGAGCAACCTATATGTGATCAATGCAGGCCACAATGGAGAAATTTGTAGGTGAATGTTGTCCACGAATAGACTAGGTGCATTGGTCCTAAAACTGGCTCAGATGATGTAGTTTAGGGAAAAAAATCTGAGGATTGAGAGAATCATGCATAAGTATTTATGTAGTGATGATGTAAAGGGGGAATAGAATGTGAATTATCCAATTTGTTGATTGATGAGAGGAGAGAAAATAGCCTATAATTGAGTGCCCCATAAAGCACAAAGTCGGAGATGATGACTGATGACTGAAGTGATTTACCTTGTGACATGTCGAGATCAAGAACAAATGACGAGATCGTCTTCTGTTACAATGCATTGACATCATGACATCTTTTTGCTGAGGGAGGCATACTCATACTCAACACATAAGCTAACATAATGTGTATAGTGATCAAAATACATGTCCATTAATGACTGACGGTGGACCCATGCGTTATAGACATTTTTGTGCCTTACAACTCTAAGCATGAAATGTCCATAATCCAAGGGATCCAAAGTCCCTAAAAGTGTTGTTTCTACCCCTAGAGGAACAAGGTCAACCAATTATAGCTTCTCCCAGAAGTTCCCCACCAGAAACTGCTCAGAATCAGTCAAATCAGGATCATTTCAGCTGCTCCACTAGCTACCTGCGTTGCATAGCACCCAAGTACACTAGCTAGGTGCGTTGCAACGCACCTAAATGCACTACCAGGGTGGGCTGAGAGGGAAATGCCAAATGGCAGTGTCATTCCGCGAGGTGGACAGACCATGGAAGCTTCCAGAATCTTCCTCAATGACACTTGCCTCACTGAGTTCGACCAAGGATGAGTAAGAGGCTCTCAGCCTCCAAGTGGAAGCAAGAACTGACAGAGAGAAGCCACAAGTCAAAACATAATCTGACTCATCCTCTCTACTTACATCTATATATGGATCCCTCATCCCAAAGATCCAAAGGCTGGAATTTTGTACTTTGCAGAGAATTGCTGTTGGTTTTGAGATTGAGATTAGTGCATTGGGTGATTTATGCTTTGTTGGAAGTGAAGAAGGGATTCCTATGCTAGGAGGTTTATGCTGGATCGGGACTCACTTGGTTGTATCTCCTCCTGGATCTTCTTGTTATATCAATAAAACTATTTGAGTTTCTCCTACATGCTTGTGTATCAATGATGTTTTGTTATATATGCATGTTTAGCTTAAATCTGATCCTAAGCTAGTTATGAATGTAAATCTATGTCTTTGTGTAGTTTTCCTCTTCTGTGATCTTGCAGGAACTTGGTGAAGCTGAGCAAGTAAGGGAACAGGTAGCTGGAAGCTGTCAAAGAGGAGAGCGATTGGATCAACAAACTAGCGCAAGACACAGGTTAGTTCATCCTTCCTCTTCGTTTACATTTCATAAAGAAGAATACGAAAGTAGTTTTCCTTGTTTGTTGCTAAGGCACTATCACACCATAGAGTGGGATAGGGGCATTCTGAGTAGATACTTTTCCCAACAACAAAATTGCGACTCCACTAGGGATCGTGTCTAGTTAGTTTGTTTGTGTTTCTCTTGTTGTTTGCTTCATAAACACAGAAGTAGCAATCAAACTGTATTTGCCATTATCAAATGCAAAGTAGCTGCTACTTCAATCCACCCACTGGATTTGTTTATGATTTGAACAGCTGATCCACAAATGCTCTAATTGCCCTTTGTGATAGCTCTTAGTCCTCCTTTAAATCATCCCTCTAATTGTACCTTATTGATTGCTTTTACTCGACCAAAATCCATAGATTAAACTGCAAACCATGACCCAGAACCCGGATAGAAGTCTCGTTTCTGCCCCAGCGCAGGCTCTGTGAAGAGGTTCTGCATTTCAACGTAGGTCCTGAGAGGGATACCTGCGCTGCAATTCAGTTTCTCTATGCAACAGGTGCGTTGATTAGCCCTTGCCCTGTGCAGCTGAGGTTCTTTGCTTCATTTTGTTCAGTTTTATCTCTGATTTTTGCAGCCTGTTATCAGTGTGTGTACCTGTCTGAAAACCCCTTTTCTTTGCCTTAATTCCGCCTCCTTTGTAAAAAAAGATTGTAGGTGTTCTTTGTGTGTTTGTAACATCATTTACAGTTTTCCATTGAAAGAGTAGAATAGTCATACTGTCGTCCTTAGATTTAGATCTGTCGTAAGCATCGATTTTGATCTTAGGAGAAAGTTTGTTTGTTGTTGACAGTTGATTATACCTTTTACTTTTACCTTTGGTTTGAATTTGTCACTTTCTAGTGTCGAAACGAGTGTTTATTTCAAAATCGTAAAGTGTCGTAATCTTCTCTACCTTTTTTATTTCGAAAAGAAGCTTGTTTGTGTTTTTCACTTGAAAGCAAATTAAAATTTGTACATCAACTTTCTTTTTAGGCATCAATATTAAGAAAGTGAAAAGAAATGCATGCATATGTGCATTTGCATATTGATAGTTTGTATGGTTTGATTTATGAAAAGTGCATTTACAGTGTGCTCTTTGCTCTTTGAGAAAAGATTGTGTCTTTCTTTTCCCCTTGTAGCTAGGATTTTCATTGTTGAAAAGAGATAAAAGGTTGCTTATCATCTTTAGATTGCATTTAGGAATTACATCTACATCTCGTGGTGATCCAAAAAGGCAAACTTCTAAAAAAGATCAACTTAAAATAAATTGAATGAATCTAACAACGCATTGGAACTTAACGCACAACATAGAGGTCTAGGCTAGAGACGTGTTCCGGCGTCGTAAAGCCTGGTAACTGTTGTCCTCACTGATGGTTGGGTGATTCCTCCACTGTGAGACGATAAGTGCCAGTACAGATTGTGCTCCCACGTACCGTCGAGTATATATTGGGAGACCCCTATAGGCTTAAAACCTTTTATCCATAGGAAGCCGTGTCGGCCACCCTACTGATCGCAATGCACCGAACACAGCATTCGGGAAGATTGACTGTCGTACCGTAAAACGTATTCTGCAGTTTTGTGATTGGTTTGGCACACCCTCTACCTAGATCTCTAGAGCAGTCCCTTTCGTTCCTTTTCAGACTCCTTAACAGAAAAGGTCCATCTGAGCACTTGTCACTTCAGGCTCATTAAAAATCGAAGGAGACTAGAGTCATCTTTTGTTTTTCTCGACTCTTTAAAATTGAAAAAATAAGTTGTGTCCAAGCGTCGTAAAATTTATTTTAAATGGAATATTTATACCCTTTTCCTACGTTGATCTTAGGTTGAGAAAATGGAGTCTACCAACCAAGGAATTCCCCTTGGTGGAAATCCTAGTCCCTTCTCCTCTTGGGGAGATGTTGGTACACCCCATATGGCCACATTGTCGCTTCCAGGACTGACAATTGGCTTGCCAGTCTGGCTCTTCTCAACCAATGTCGTTCAGAACACCACTATTCCTGAACAATCGAATCAGTAGTTAGACCAGTCCAGAGTTACCCACCAACCTTCTACTTCCTCTAATTCTTCCTCTCCTCCTTCCTCTTCACTTGATGGGGCTGGCAAAGCCAAGAGTCAAGTTCTTAAGGAGAAGAAGGAAAAGAAGAAGAAAGAGAAGAAGAAGAAGGAGCCAAAAGCGAATGGGGGCAAATGAGTGTCATCTAACGAAAATCCACACACTGCACTAACCAGGCCTAAATCGCCATGTGTCATTTGCAAGGGAGACCACTTTCACAGAGATTGTCCTTGCATTCCTCGGATACTAAGGGACTGGTCTCCCCGTTTGCACAATCCGGTGTCATCAACCTCTGATGGCCATGTTGAAAGCACACCGTCAACTAGCGAAAGTGAAGTCCCAGGACAAAAAGGGAGAGCTAGATCTCCCTGTAAACTGTGGGAAGGCGATCACGCCATCCACCATTGTCCCTTCTTAGACGAAGCTAAAAGAGTATTGGATGATCGTCCGGTTTCACCGTTACAACTTCCTCCTGGATATAAAAAACTCTTGCCGAGTCCTTCCTTAGTTGAGAATCCAGCTGGCCCGCTCAAGTGGTCAGCTGAAGCGCCTATCATTGAAGATGAACCAGCTGAATCCATACCCGACGAAAGTCAAAAGGTCGAGGCGGCAGTTGACCTGGTCTTGCCTTAAGAGGTTTTATCTTCGAATGACACAGTCACTGGAGAGAACAAGGATGACACCGTCCAAATTCTCTTCATCAACACAGACTCCGACAAACACGGGGGCAACCTACCCATTCCTTTACTGCAGGAAGGAAGTTCGTCAGAGCCGTACCTGGCCGTCTACTCGGTCCCACCTCCAAGCAACCTAGTTGTCTCCTTCGACTGGAATCAACTAGGCAGACCCCGTTTACCAGCAAGCATACCATTCAAAATTATCGTCCAAATATATAGAATGGTCATGGCTGGTACCATCATAGATGAGGGGGCTTCTGTGAGTATCCTTTCCTCTATTGCTTGGAAAGCGCTTGGTTCGCCATCGCTTTTTCCTGAGATGAGAAATCTGACAGGCTTTGATAAAGGAACCAGTCGACCTTTAGGGATCCTCCCCAATGTGCCCATAACACTGAAAGGGAAGACAGTTCAAATGAACGTAATGGTCGTTCAAGGACCCTTGGATTATAACCTACTCCTTGGACGAGCCTATATTTATTGCATGGGAGCCATCGTCTCCTCACTCTTTAGAGTAATGTGTTTTCCGCATGAAGGAAGAGTGGTCAAGCTCGTGGACCAGCTTTCATTTCCCGGATCACGCATCGCAAATAGTCATATACCATCCCTAAATGGTCTCTTCACGTAAGAAATGTCTCAACCCATGGTTCGTCCTCCCGATGAGCGCGAGTAATTCAGAGGGATATGACTGGAACCCAAGGGGCATGCGTCCTGGTCTGCTTCGGCAGGAAAACTTCGGGTATAGGGTAGGTTTCCGCGGGAGAATATGACTAGTCTGTACCCCGTCCGTCAGTGGAAGAGGGGTTATTCTAGGAAAATATTCTCTTGTCAAAGTTATGTGAGTGGCACTCGTCTCTGCTCACCTTTGTTTATTTCGGTAGACATCGCCGAGGAAGTGTTTCATTTGTAACGCGAATGAGGCAATCTTTGGTAACCTGAAAGAGGTAGGCCTTTCCTGATAGCACAAATGTTTTGTCTGCAAATTGAGGGGTAACCTTGAAATCGTATTTTATACCTGGGGGCATGCAAACCTTTTGGAGTGCAAGCAAGGGGCAGCTATTTATTTTTAAAATTTTTAGGTCCTCCCTTTAAACCCGTAGGCTAACCCTTTAAACTCGTAGGATTAGTCGTTTCCTAACTTGCATAAAGAAAGGATGTGGGGCAAAAATCTAAATGTTGTCGTTTTATATGAGACATTCTTATCATATGACTGGATTATCGAGCAGTTTTAGCACATAGTTCATGCTCATTAACAAATAAACATAAGACTGAGCAAGTGTTTCAATCCGCGTTTAAGCTCGTTAAAAAATGAATTATCCTCTGGTAAATGACCACCGTGAATGTAGCATTATCAGCCATTAAAGCCTTGGTCATGTTTGCACCGTCACCTCCACTTTTCCATTGGCCGATCACTCACCTCCATGTGATTGTTTACCCATTTTGAGGAATAGCTGCGAAGAGTGATTTCACTAGCCATCCTTGTGACACTGCCGTGATTGGAAAATTCCAACCCTTACCTGGAATTAGCTGCTACCCATTTTATCACTCGTTCCTCAAAAGACGAGTCTTCTTTAAGCTCTTTTCATCTGACTCGTAAAACATGAAAAGATTGCCAAGTTTTGGCCTTCCAGCTCGTTAAAGCGACCGGAAGTGCTATCCCTCCTCTAGATTTTAATCTTTTTGGACCTGAGGGATTATTGCACAAAAAGATCGAGCGCTTGTGTTGTTCGTCTCGTTAAAACTATCGAAAATTCATCCCTTCTGTATTGTTTTATACTTTTTCGGACTTAAGGGATAGATGAGGAAAAAGGAATTTCGGAGTTACCTTTACTTACCTTTTCAGACTCTCTAAAAATGAAAAGGACTGAGTTATCTTTGTCATTAAACTCATTAAAAACATTAATAGCGACAAACTTGTCTTTAGACGAGAACGAGTTTCACTATTGCTAGGCTCGTTAAAACATAGCGATGGGTTTGCCCGAAGGGCAAATTATAGAACAAGCATATGTTATCCTCCTCAAGCTTGACAAAAATAAAGAGGTACTGGTCAGCAATTACTGGGGAAAAATTGGGAAAAACTCGAAGAATCTTTATTGGTAGCAAGTCGCTCTTGAACATGACACTTCCACTCCGTGCCTGAGTCGGGTTGGGTTGTTTCATTCACCGGTCACATCACCATGGTCTCGCCATACCATCCACATTTGGGGTAAATGCTACCGATCCATCACATAAGTGTCGCCGACATGTTCAAGAGAAGTCATCCAGAGAAGTCACCCGTGTCCCATCCACTACCATACATTATACTTCATTCTTTCATGACCGCCACCCTGAACCATATATCATCAAATTGTTTTCACCTCCATCAAAATCATTTGCTCCGTTCCGTGTCATTGATGTGGGATTCATCAAGGCCCTCCTTTAACGGATCGCTTCTTGTCGACATCAGCTCATTATCCAAGAAGTTGATCTAGGAACACCCCATTCAGTACTTTGAAGCTTGCATGCCTCAATGGAAGTTTCTCACTTCCGGCGACAGGTATACATCAATGACCTTTGACCGAAAGATTTTGCGTGGTGTTCGACACCAAGTCCTTTATTCACACCACGTGAATTGTACTGCAGTACCTTGAGGGTCATCATCCTTATCGGTGATTCCTCTTGCGCTTGTTAACAGTTTACATCATTGACTGGTAATCAAGCGATGTCTTTCCATGTTCGACTTCAAAACACTTCTCACATGGATCGACTTCTACTTCGAGTGAAGATCGGACAAGATTGAAGACCCCGGATCTAGTTTCATCCATCCGGGCTGCGATATATATTCAGGAAAAATAAAAACATTGACATGTACAGCATTGCAGCACAGATGATCATCCTACCAAAAGGATGATGACTTCATCATAATCATCAGTCTACCATCAGACGATTGTCTGTCCTATGTACATAAAAATGAATTTATAAAGCTGAGCATGGGAATGCCCGCCTCAGCTAGATCATGAAAAAAGTATGGAAATAATGTATTGTATTGTATCTTATTACAGGTCTCCTCCCAGCATTGAAAGAACTTCGGATCCTCCTAATAAAGCATTTCACCCGATAAACGGCCTCATACTTTAGGGGGCAACTGTTATAGACATTTTTGTGCCTTACAGCACTAAGCATGAAATGTCCATAATCCAAGGGATCCAAAGTCCCTAAAAGTGTTGTTCCTACCCCTACAGGAACAAGGTCAACCAATTACAGCTTATCCCGGAAGTTCTCCACCAGAAACTGCTCAGAATCAGTCAAATCAGGATCATTTCAGCTGCTCCACTAGCTCCCTGCGTTGCATAGCACCCAAGTACACTAGCTAGGTGCGTTGCAACGCACCTAAATGCACTACCAGGGTGCGCTGAGCGGGAAATGCCAAATGGCAGTGTCATTCCGCGAGGTGGACAGACCATGGAAGCTTCCAGAATCTTCCTCAATGACACTTTCCTCACTGAGTTTGACCAAGGATGAGTAAGAGGCTCTCAGCCTCCAAGTGGAAGCAAGAACTGACAGAGAGAAGCCACAAGTCAAAACATAAGTTGACTCATCCTCTCTGCTTACATCTATATATGGATCCCTCATCCCAGAGATCCAAAGGGTGGAATTTTGTACTTTGCAGAGAATTGCTGTTGGTTTTGAGATTGAGATTAGTGCATTGGGTGATTTATGCTTTGTTGGAGGTGAAGAAGGGATTCCTATGCTGGGAGGTTGATGCTGGATCGGGACTCACTTGGTTGTATCGCCTCCTGGATCTTCTTGTTATATCAATAAAATTATTTGAGTTTCTCCTACATGCTTGTGTATCAATGATGTTTTGTTATATATGCATGTTTAGCTTAAATCTGATCCTAAGCTAGTTATGAATGTAAATCTATGTCTTTGTGTAGTTTTCCTCTTCTGTGATCTTGCGGGAACTTGGTGAAGCTGAGCAAGTAAGGGAACAGGTAGCTGGAAGCTGTTAAAGAGGAGAGCGATTGGATCAACAAACTAGCGCAAGACACAGGTTAGTTCATCCTTCCTCTTCGTTTACATTTCATAAAGAAGAATACGAAAGTAGTTTTCCTTGTTTGTTGCTAAGGCACTGTCACACCTTAGAGTGGGATAGGGGTGTTTTGAGTAGATACTTTTCCCAACAACACCATGACTGGATGGTTTTCAGTATGATCATAGCCATCATACATTGTGATCTCTGTATAATCCTAAAATCATAGCCTGGATGGCGGAAACTAGATATGGGGTCTTTTATCTTGTTCACACGACCAACCAACGTACGAGTCTAATGATGTGAATCGATGAGATGAATTCGAACATGATAGACACCATCTAATTACTAGCCAATGATGTAATACATTAACACATGCGAGAGAAACCACCGATGATGTTAATGTCTCTCAAGGTACTCAAGTACAATCCGTATGATGTGAATAAATGAGTTGATATCGAACACCACAGAATATTTTGATCGAAATCAAAGGATGTAAATAGGGTTGTCGAATGTGAGGAAACTTTTTATTGATGTATGCAAGAACCGAGGTACCGATGGGTTTTTCTGAATCAACTTCCTGGATAATGTGCTAATGTCGACAACAAGTGACCTGTCGCAGGAGGGCCTTGATGTATCCCCCATCAATGACATGAAATGGGTATGATGATTGAGATGAGATGATGTTGATATTAGAACTCGATCAGGGAATCCAGAAATTGAATGAAGGCTTAAGAGTATTGTAACAAATATAAGTTTAATGACTTCTCTTGAACACATCGATGACACTGAATGGAGTTGGCATCATTGACCCAAAAGTGAAATTGAGGTTCTGTGAAGGTATGTTGAACCAAAATACAAGCAAATCACCCAACCCAACAACCATGAAGATGAAGTGGAAGAGTGTCGTGTTCAAGAGTGACTTGTTGCCATTAATAAATGGAGTACCATGTTTTTCTAATTTCCCAACCATATTGGTCAGTACCTCTTTATTTTTTAAGAAGCTTGAGGAGGATAACATATGCTTGATCTACAAATCCATTGTTCAGATGAAGCCCTATGAGAATATTTAACAAACCAAGAGAAGGAGTGGTTTGGTCCCATCATGATTGACGATTTTATCGATACTTTATATTTTTACGA
Source organism: Pinus tabuliformis (assembly GCA_031772625.1). Classification (NCBI taxonomy): domain Eukaryota; kingdom Viridiplantae; phylum Streptophyta; class Pinopsida; order Pinales; family Pinaceae; genus Pinus; species Pinus tabuliformis. Next base: position 87,593,849 of record CM062811.1, on the reverse strand, counting down.
GTCTAGCGAGGTTAAAAATCGACATCTTTCTCATGATTAGAGATTTTGAAAAACAGATGAAAAATAAAACTCTTGATGTTCCTCTTTGTAGGTAGTCCCTTAGGTATAAAAAGGAAGAAAAAAATAGCTGAGAGAACCTCTTAGCCATGTTAGACTAAGGTATTCCTTTTTCATATTTAACCTATCTCAATACGGAAAAGGGTGAAACCTATACTGAGAAGACATATTTTCATTTACTTTTACGAGTTCGAAAAGGAAAGTTCTTGACAAAATTTTCATGTTTTGGGAGTCTGAAAAGAGATAGAATAGCACTCCAAGGGGTTCCTTTTTCACAAGTTTAAAGATCTTGAAAAAGGGATAAAAGTGTAATCTTCGGTCATAATAACCTGTTTAAATCAAGATAAAATCCATTAACGACCATCAACCTACTTAGAACAACATAGAAAGGATTAAACATACATGTTTCATAGTAAAAATGAATCATGACTAGGTCATAACCTTAAATATGAATAAAATAATTAAAAAATATGACCGTATATACTAAAAAATGATTTTTCATTTTTACCATTTCACATTTACCTCCAACAGCAAGAGCTCTAATTACTATTTCCCTCAATCTTCTATAGTTGTTTGTGGCTAATCTAGGTAGGAGCTAAAACCGTTTTCCTTCATTATGTGGCTCCATTTCATGATTTCAAGAGAAATTTCTGAGTTTTTGAGGGCCCACGGGTTCCAAAATTTCTCCCTAAGGCCAATGGAGGCCATAGATGGCCAAAAAGTGCATTGCACCTAAGTAGTCATGCACTTTAGGCAGGGGTGCAAAGCTCTGGTTTTCTCTTTTAGGGTGTATTGGGCACAAATCTAAGGTTTTTTCAAATGTTTTTCCTCAAAATTTGACATCTCTTTTGCATGAAAAAAATCCTAATGAATCTCTTGTTGATGTTTCAGGGGTTCATCACCATAAGATGGCTTTCATATAAAGAGAAAGAGAATATGAGGAACAAGATTTGAGTGGGGAAAATGATCCTACTACCATCCATGCATTAAATAATTGTGGGTTACTAAAATTCTTTTGGCTTCCTAGTATGAGGAAACATATGGAGTTTTTCAAATACCTTGTTCATTCATAGTATGTCCAGGCACAAGAGTTTAGGTTTTTGGAACATATGCTTGAGATAAAGGTAGAGGATATCTACTTTCTGACAGGTCTATCTATGAAATGTGGCCCCATATCTCTCCTAGGTAGGAGAATTGGTGTGGAGAAAGTGAAATATTATATCCCCACCTATTGTAGACCTCAAGCCCAACCAAAAAAGGATGGAAAGATTAGTATAAAGGATGTGAGCTTCTTACCGTTGAGAACGATCCTATTCATTATCGTAAGATTTACAAGTAGCTCAACATTACACGTTGCAAGTAGATCATACTTGGAATATGGATTCGAGTTCCTAGCGCCAACACTCTTCATCTGGAGCGAGGGAGTTATGATCAATGTGTAAGAATATATATCTAAAGCAAAAGAGGGAAAACAAAAGAAATTTGGATATGTTGCAGTCTTAGTTTCCTTTCCACTAGTGTGGGTTCCATTGCTTCAACCTTAGAAGATTGATGAGGCTCATCAATAGGTAGATTATATGGGCCTTAATTCCACTCTCCAACTTATTAAAATCAACTTTTCTTACATTTCTTTGTATATTTCACTATGTTTTTCTTAGTGAGAAGGGTAAAGGTGAGATGTTATGTCATGCAGCCTAATGTGCATTAATTGCAGGATTTGGAGCAGTTCTATGCTAATTTAAGTGGAAGAACTCAAAGTAGACAATCAAGAGGGATTTTACGAAATTTTCTCCCTCCTTAACTCCTCAATCACTCAAATAATTTTCCCCCAGATCTCATTAGCTCTGAGTTACAAATAACCAAGCCCACCGAGTTCATTGGTAGCCAAGGCAGTGATAGTTGAAGTCAGGTCAATATCGAGTTTCCGAGCCAAGCCTCCCTATTTTTAAGGAAGTTGCTGGTGGCTTCAGTTGTATAAATAAGAAGTCCTAGGGCTTCATTAGGATTGGACGTTTTATTATAGCCAAGAGGCAATTTCTAGCTCAAGATATTATGACTATTATTCTAATGTTATTTTTGAAATTTTGGTGATAATGAAAAGGGTTTCTTTGATCCAACATTGAGTTGACTTAGAGGGCTGACGATCTTGGGTTAGGGCCCAACCCTAGCAACAGAGGTTCTTCTTCTTTTTGTACATGTATCCTTAGATCAGAATCATACATTAGTTTCTAATGTAATTTGTGCTTTATTTAATTTAGAAGTATTTGGACGATTGGTTAGTTTTTCTTCCATTAGTTGGAGAAGTAGATCACTGTTACATTAGTGAAAGAAAAGACTTCAGAAAATCTTATGAAAGTGGCCTCATCCTCATCTCCCTCATGAGATCATGGCTTGATGGCTCCACTCTCAAAACACTAAAAACAAAATTATCTTTTTGGTTATTACATAGCTTAGGATTTCCACTTGAGTAGATCATTCTTAATGATTCCTTTGAAGCACTTGCAATTGTTATTCTCCTTTCTTAATTTTTCTATAGATTAGAAAGCATTACATTCCATAGATTTGATCCACTAGTCATCAATAAATTAGTTTCTCAAATCCAACTCATCGTTTCCACATTTACATGAAGTTGTGCACAAATGAAAAAATGAATATGTGTTATTGCAAGATTTGTTAATATGCAGGGATAAATCATAACAATAGCCTCATCTAAGTCTTCTCAACCTTTTTAAACACCATACCAACCACCAATTTAATTTTTTGTTTTGTAGCCACCATGGAGAACTACCTTGAGAAAATCCACCCATCCTGAAGAGTTGGGTTCATCCTTGGGTAGTGTGAACTTTCCCCATACCTTATTCCACCATTATACACCTTCCTAGCACTTCCTTTCACCTTCCCTAGCTTCCTACAACTTGCAAATATGTTTCGTGAACTAAAGCACAACATCCTATAGTAACTATATGAAATCCTGTAGCAACTACACGAAACCCTGTAGTAACCTGTTTTAGATTGTTTTGGGAAAAAATGATGATCAAAACCTAGGGTAGGCCTTCAACTTGACGTCCATACCCCTCAATTCTATTTTTAACCAGTTTTCCCATACCTTCCTCCCCTGTAAAAGATCAGCTTGGTTATTTTAACATTTACATTTCTAAATTGAGAACTAAAAGACTCTTTTCTAAAAAATTTAGCTAGTACATGCATATATCATTCTTAGCCATGTTAGGATCATTCCCATGTAGTAAACCAAGACTTCCTGTAGTAACTAAAAAAAATCCTATATTAACTACATCAAACCTTGTAGCAGCATGTTTTAGATTGTTTTGAGAAAAAATTATGATTAGAACCTAGGGTAGACCTTCAACTTGACCTCCATTCTGCTCAATGCCATTTTTGACCAGTTTTCCCATACCTTCCTCCCCTACAAAACATCAGATTGGTTAGTTTAAAATTAACATTTCTAAAATGAAAACCAAAAGACCTTTTCTGCAATATTTATCTATTGCATGCATAGATCAGTATTATTAATGTTAGGATCATTCCCATGCTTACTTAGTGCAAATAAATAGATAATAGAATGCAAGGTTAAATTAGGTCTCTTCTACAAGTAATGTGTGTTAATTCTTAGCTACGAAATTTCATGTCATTTCATAGCACTTTCTATTCAACAGTTTCATTTCCTTAACATAGACAACCATTTACTTTATGCATTAAAGATAGTCAATCATTGTCATTAATTAGCCTCCTTCTACTAAATAAAATATTGCTTTGAAAAAAACTTGGTGGTCTATTGCCCCAGTTGAGAAGTGACAAGAGTAGATTGTTACATCTACTATGCATATAACACAGTCACCTTGAAGTTTGTACAAACCTTGGGTTGATAAGGTAAAGTTGGTCTCCCTAGGAGTTACAACATCCTTGCTACAATATTGGGGCTCATCAATTTTTGGTGCCATTGCAGGGGAGGATTCTAGGTAGATGTGATTTATGCTTTCCTTTCCATTTGACATTCAGTAAATAGATGCAATTTCTGCTTTCCTTTGATTTTTCACTCAATATATAGTTGGAGATGTTGCTTTATTTCCATTCTACAAGTAGTTCCATTCAGAAAATAGTTGCAATTTCTGCTTTCTTTCCATTCTGCAAGTAGTTTTGAAAAAAGAACCTAATAAAAGAAAAAATAAATTTCTTGCATGCCTCGTAGCAATAGAGACAACTTAGGAATTTTTTCTCCAAGTATACTCACACCATCAAATAGATAGCCTTCCTTCTTCTTCGGTGGTTGTGAGCTAGAGGACCCATTAGGAGAACAACCAGAGAGATTTGAAGAGCTTATTGGCAAAGAAGAAGAAGAAACCATTGCACCAACCTACACCATGGCTAGAAATAGAAATGCGATTAAACAAAAATGGAGCTGAACAAAGAATTGAGGGTGTTTTTCCCATCAAAGAAACTAATGGATATGCTAGGATGAAAAACATAATCCCCTCTTCCATTCCTTACTTCCATGGATTAACCTCAGATGACCCTGACACCTTTTTGTTTGAGTTTGTTGTCAGCTGCATAACTTATGATTATACCTCTAATGGCCATAAGTTGAATTTGTTCCCATCCACACTTAGGGATGCAGCCTTGTGCTGGTTCATGGGTTTACATGGGGACAACATCACTACCTGTGCTCAAAGGCAGCAGGCCTTCATTAACAAGTACAAGGATTATTGCAGGTCCAAAGACACCAAAGAGGAAATCATTAGAATGACCTTAGGACATGACAAATCTTTGGAACATTATCAGGAAAAGTTCCAACTCAGCTACAAAAGGGTCAGATGCACCCTCAGTCCTAAATCACTCAAGTTAGTTCTTCTTAGAGAAATCATGGAAGATCTACTAAAAACCGTAAACATGTTGTCGAGAGGGGACATCTACCAATTATATTATGATGATATCAAGAAAATCTTCAAAAACCATTCTAGGGTAGCCAGAAAGAAGGGTAGGGCTAGTCAAGCTTTTGTCAGTTCATCCTCCTCGAGCACATCCATCAAAAGTGAAATTAGGAACATGTTAGAAGACTTTAAGAGTGAAAGGTTGCACACCCTTTCTCTACAAATGGACACCATGTAAATCAAGAGGAGGCAGGAGGAAGTAGAAAGAGCCTTAGCTGTCTTTTGCCCTAGATGTAGCAAGAGGAACCCTAGAAATGAATGTCGATTGAATCTTATAGAGATATTCTCAGCCTTTGAGGAGAACCACTCCATAGACACGTCCTCTTATCTACCTAGATTGAAAGCTATGTATCAAGGAATTGAAGGTGTGACTAAACAACTTTGCTATATTAACCAAAGGAGGCCTCAGGGACCTTGACCATACTAGCAAGGCATGCAAGGGGTGTCCCATTCATATTAAAACCCTTACTAGAATGTATGCATTATCCCTTGGTGTCCTCCTACTCATATTCATGGTCCACACCTTCTCTCTAGTCTTTTTCACATCAATACCATTCCCAGCCTGCCAACCAATCATTTCAGCCATATGCTCCCCCACAACCTTAGCGGAATACACCATCAAAAGTTTGGAGGCCGAGATATAACCAATCTCCAACCTTACTGCCTCCACCTCCATTTCAGACACATCTCCTTCACCCTACTCCACCTAAGTAACCTTAGATTCCTGCTCATCCAAATACGAACCCGAACAACAAGCAGACACAACTGGTCTATAGTGGAGATAAATCCTAGCCTCCCTATGCTATGGAAATTCAATAAATCAACCTTAGGTCTAGAAGAGTGCTTCCAGAGAATCAACCTCCATCTCCACCCGAGGAGCTTGAAGAGGAAAATGAAGACAATGTTCCTCAAGCCAATCCACCTCCTTTTCCTTAGAGATTAGTACATCCTAGCTAGCGCACCCGAGAAGAGACTGAACTTCTAGGTGAATTGAAAAACTTGTGTGATAAAATCTCACTCCTCCGAAATATAAAGGATGTCCCCATCTAAAAAAAGTTAATCAAGGATAAAATATTAAAACATACTCGGAGGAGAAAGAAATACTCCACTACCATTAATGCCATCGGACAATTGTCTGTCCTAATGTTGGAGAGAGTGATTTTTTTGAAGTATCTATACCCTAGAAGTCTCGTGGTAGATGTGCACATCGATGGTATCATTGTCCCCAATACCTTTACAGATCATGGGGCTACAATCAATGTGATTACTAAGGAGACTATGCTTAAACTGAATCTCGAAGGATCATTAAGGAATACCACAACAATCTTGCATCTTGGAAACAGATCCACAGTAGCCCCTGAGGGAGTTGTCGAAGATTTGATGGTCTACATTGATTCCTCGCAATACCTTTCTGACTTCTAGTTCTCTAACCTAAGACCAAGTTCAATGGTTATCCTCTCATCCTTGGAAGGCCATTGCTAGCCATTATTGATGCTTACATAAGTTTTAGGGATGGGAATATGACCATTAAAAATGGGAATTTGTACAAACAATTGGTCTTGTACCCTCATGGTCAACCATCTCTACAACATGAATTACATTTATGGTTGGAAGAGGTGGAGGAAGATGAAGTCTACTCTATCACATCTTATCCAATCTGTACCCTAGATGCTACTATAGGAGGGGGGAAACATGGTGTAGATGACTTGATTGATAAAATCCCCCATAATTAGCCCACAAACACCATGTCTCTTGATGAGTTAGAAAACAAAGTTGAAGATAACCCTTGTATTGATTTGTGCCTAGCTAACTCAAGTCCTACTCATGTTAAGATGATATAATTTGGTCCATCTAGAACATTGAAAATCAACCCCTCTCTCTCTTCCCATTAGGAAAAAGAGATTTGTGACATGCTAAGAGAGCATCTAGATGCCTTACCCTAGAGTTATAAGGAAATTAAGAGAGTTCACCCTTTAGTGGGTAATCACCACATTTACATCAAGGAAGGATGCAAGCAAGCGTGGCAACCTTAGAGGAGAATGAACCCATCCCTCAAAGAAATAGTTAAAGAAGAATTGCAAAAGTTGTTGGATGAAGGGTTCATTTACCCCATCTCAGATAATGAGTGGATGTCTCCTCTTGTTCTTGTCCCAAAGAAGAATGGAAAATGGAGGATTTTTGTGCAATACATAAAGTTAAACAAATCCACCAAAAAATACCATTTCCCTCAACCTTTCATTGATCAAGTCTTGGATGGTCTTGTAGGGAAGAAGTTATTCTCTTTCTTGGATGGATTCAGAGGTTACAATTAGATCCAAATCATCCTAGAGGATAAAGATAAAACCACCTTCACTTTTCCTTGGGGTACCTTTTCTATAGGGTCCTTCCTTTTGGATTATTCAATTCCCCTACAACATTTCAGACAGAATTTGTGAGCATCTTCGTAGAGCTAATCCGTGGCTCTGTAGAAATTTATATGGATGATTTCACTCTCTATGGGTGTGATTTCTTGGAGGCTCTCTCTAGCTTGGGGCAACTATTAAATAAATGCATTGAAATGAACCTATCCCTTAGTCCTAAGAAGTGTGAGTTCTTGATGAGTATAGGGATTGTTCTAGGTCACTCAATATCACAGGAAGGAGTGCAAGTGGACCCAAATAAATTTGCTATCATAAAGAGAGTCCCTACTCCTAAGAAGCAGAGGGATGTCAGATCTTTCTTGGGTTTAGCTGGATACTCTAGGATAGTCATAAAGGACTTCAACAAAGTACCCTCACCTTTGTTTGAACTACTACACAAGGAGTTTGAATTTTTCTAGTCAGAAAGCTACGAAGAGGCCCTAAAAACCCTAAAGGACAAGTTGACTACTACACCCATACTTTGAGGCCCAAATTGGGCTCTTCCTTTGCATATCCATGTTCATGCCTCTGATAAAGCCGTAGGATAATCTCTAGGCCAAATATATGACAAGTTTCCTTATGCAATTTATTTCATCAGGAAAAATTTGTCCAAGGCTGAATTGAACTATAGTGTGATTGAGAAAAAGCTCCTAGCTGTTGTCCATTCCCTGAATAAATTTAGACATTACATCACCAGTTACCAAACCTTTGTATATACAGACCATGTTGCTATTAAATATTTGATGAAAAAGTATGATGTGATTTCTAGAATTATTAGATGGTTGCTTTTATTACAACAGTTTGATCTAATTATCATTGATAAGCATGGTAGAGAAAATGTAGTTTCATATTTTTTGTCTAGACTTGCTTTGCCTATAGGTGAGGAAGGAATGGTTGATGATCATCTACCAGGTAAACATTTATTTTTTATTTCGGTTCTTTCTCCATGGTTCTCTAACATAGCCAACTACTTAGTGGTTGCATGGTTCCCTCCAAATTTGTCCTCCAAGGAAAAGAGTAAAATTATAAGAAAGAGCACTCCATTCACTTAGATTGGGGACAATATCTTCAAGCTAGGCACAAATTATATTTTGAGGAGATGTTTCAAGGAGGAGAAAATCTTTGAAATCCCTTTGGCCTGTCATGATGGGCCTTGTGGAGGTCACTTCGGAGCCTAGAGAACAACCTCCAAGGTACTACAAGCTAGCTACTACTGGGCCACTCTCCACCACAACGAAAGAAGATAAACCAATTGAGGTGACCAGTGCCAAACAATGGAGAAACCTACTCCCAGGGATGAAATGAATTTGCAACCTCAAGTCACTCTTGAGCCATTTAATAAGTGGGCATGGATTTCATTGGGCCCATTGATCCACCATCAGGGCAGAAAATGTACATAATTGTGTGCACTGATTATTTGAAAAATTGGGATGAAACCAAGGCTTTCAAGGTAGCAACAAAAGAGAAAGTGTATAAGTTCTTAAGGGATAATGTATTTTAGATGTTTTGATGCCCTAGAGATCTATTCATTGTTCAAGGAGCTAAATTCACCTGACACCTGATTGAAAATATGTTGATTCAGCATAATATCAAGCACAAGAAGTCAACTTCTAATCATCCTCTAGCTAATGGACAAGTAGAAGTTACCAAAAGAACATTGGAAGGCGTTATCACCAAGGCTGTGAGAAGTAGGATAAAATATTAGGCTAACAGACTAATCGAGGCCACTTGGGTCTATAATGCAACCTGGAAGACAACCACTGGCTTCACCCCTTATGACTTGGTCTATTGGAAGAAGGCTCTACTCTCCATTAAGTTTGAGCACAACACTTTGAGAATGGAAACATAGTTAGATTTGGATGTTACAAAGGAACAACAAGAGAGGTTGCTCCAGCTTAATTGTTTAGATGAATTCAGGATGCGGACCCTCCTACACACAGAAGTTATTCAAGTACAAAGAAAAGTTTGGCATGAATAAAAATATGAAAGACAACTTTTCAAGAAGGTGATTGGGCTCTGCTATATGACTCGAGGTTCAAGGAATTCAAAGGAAAGTTGATAACCAAGTGGTCGGGCCCATATCTGATAGAAAATTACCATGACAATGGGGTTCTACAAATAAGGACCATTGATGAAGAAGGTATCCCCTTGCTTTCCAATGGATATAGATTGAAAGCCTATAAAATAATTTTTTCAAGGGAAGAGGTCATCAATAAAATCATAAAGGAAGTGAATGTGCTTGGAGGTGTCTCAGTTTCTAGCTCACCAAATTCTTGAAGACTCTTTTTTTCTAAAAGGATGAAAAAAAAACAATAAGGGACCTAAGTGAAAACCTCTATGAGGCACCTGAGGCCAACTTTTGGGTTGAAAACCTCCTTTAGGAAACCCGAGAGTGAAAAAAGGAAAATAAAATGATCGTTGGGTGAAAACCAAATCATCACCCCATTCTTCTTCCATTCACTTCATATCTCCCATTCCTACTATGTCTCCCTCATCCATCCTCACTTCCAGGCACCAAAAAATAGTTTTTATGTAGTTTTCTGACTTCTATAGGGTTTCATGTAGTTACTATAAGAGTTTCCTATAGTACTACAAGAATTTCTTATAGTACTATAGGATGTTCTGAAACACTACAGGAAATAAATTAAAATTGTGAAATGATGATGCAGACATGTTCTAGGTTGTATCATAGGACCATACACATCACGAACTCTCACCCAACACCATCTCATGACCATAAAAACCTCTATATCCATCCAAAACCACTCAGAAAAATAAAACAAAAAAAACCAAAACATAGAAAAAGAGAGTCCAAGGGCCATGTCATCATTGGCGTCACTCACCTACCACTCCATCTCCTCCATTGCATTCCTTCCACTCCTACATCACCACCCATTTCTCCTCCAAGTGAGAAAACAAAAAACATGATGAAAAAGGTAGCTACAAGATTTCTTGTAGTAACTATAGGAAACCTTGTAGCAGCCCGTGTTCTCAACAACAACAATTTCTCCATGCATTCTTCTTGAACACCCATGCAAGCAAAGAGCTCCTACACCCCTGAAGACACTATGGCTCCTATCCAAAGCTTAGCAATAGCAACATCAAGACCAAGCACATCCATACAGCCAAAAAGAGGACAACCACATAAATAGGAAGAAGTATATGGAAAAGTGACCAAGGAAGAGCAGTTACCTAAACAAAAAGAATCACAACAGAGTCACCCTCTAGCGTGTGTCAATAAATCGAAGGAAGGCACATGTATGGCACCTCATCCAAATTCTTCCCTAAGTAAAATATCATAAAAGTGTAGGAATATGAAAAATTTCAATTTTGTAAGCTGGAGGTGGCTAGTTAACTTGGCCACCCTCAGCTCGAAAGCACAAACTAGACTCCTAGTCAACCTGACACATGGAAATATAACATCAAGAATAATCATTTGAAAATGTGGTCGAGTTAATTTGTGTGGGAGTAGGTGACAATTACGAGGTGAATTTTCAGATAAATAACAGTGTTCCAACGGTCCCAAAGAGGAAATCTCGTACACTGCTAGCCAATACAATGTTGCAAGGAATCAACCATAAAAAGAAAACATTCCAAAATATAATGCACCATTTGTTCCTTTTGAGATCTGACAAGAATAGGACCACCTTGGAGAGCCATCGAGGAGGCAAACCTCTTTCATCCACCCTACAAGAAACAGAAGTACAGGAACAACTACATGAAATGCAAGGAGGTATAGAAAATAGTGGAAATTTACAGAGGAAGCTAAAAGGGGGTGCATAGGGTCCAACTGGCCCGAAATTATCCTCATCTAAAGCATCACAGTGAAAGGTAGGTGGCTCGTATCTCCTATGTTTTGAATTGATAGTTAGGAACACAAAAATCTTAGTTTTTAAGTGATTACAATGGGCTCGAGAGTTTTAAAAGGATTGTGAATTGTTTAAGACTTGTGTGGATATAGGGAGAAATTGCATCCATCCACCACTACTATAAACTCTTAGTCACCCTAAAACCAAAGGCTAGACCACCAAACTTCCTACAGTTAGTCAACCAAAAAAGATACATGACAGGAGGGTTTAATAGAAGGGAACCAAGACGGACATCCAGGATACACCTCCATCCCCCTGTGGTATAAATATTTAGAAGGAATAATTGGTTGGGATTCTTTGGGTTGCTTAGAGGGTATAATGATGATGTAGCTCATGAATTTTCCATTACACTTAACCCTCAGGCTAGAATCAATGCCATTACTATGGTAATAGGACTGTCAATTACTATTACTCATAAAGTAATTAGTAGGATCACTACACTTTCTCAAGGGATGCCATGGAGAAAGGAGGATAAGGCTAAAAATATTTTTGCAAAGAAAACCTTCTTCTTATGTGGTGAAGAGACAACTGAGGACAAAATTAGGATAATAAGGGAAAGCCTTCCCTACCCTTGGAATGAGGT